>CM071918.1:36040712-36426226 GCA_036785865.1 Coffea canephora
AAATGGATGTTATTAATATCTCTTCAAAGATCTATTCAGTTATGAAGCAAATCAGTTCCAAAGATCAAGTGCAATTGAAAGAAGACAAAGGTTGCTGAAAGCTGTCGGACGCTCAAAAAGACTGCATCGGACGTCCGACAACCATTGAGTATCTTCGGACGCAGAAAACCAGCCTATCGGACGTCCTAAGGAATTGAAGAAAAATTCTCAGTTTTACATCATACCTTCGAACGCAGAAAACCAGCCTATCGGACGTCGAAAGAATTGAAGAAAATTTCTCAAACTCACTGCCTGTTGTCGGACGCATAAAACAGTGCTATCGGACGTCCGACACTACCAACGGCTAGTTGACTGTTCAGTTACTTTCTATCCGTTGGAAGCATTAATGAGACACTTTCTTGGTCCTATATAAATAGTGGTTGGTCAGACACTCCAAACAACTTTGGCACACTGAAAATACAAAAGATCTAGAGAGATTTTAGTGAGAAAATACTCTTCAAAGAAGATTTGTAGTCTTAGTGGTGTGAGGTTCATTGTAAGTTTTTCATTTGTGAGTGAATACTTCATGAGTGTACTCTGTGAGGGTTATCCGAGTGATAGTAAAACTTTCTTGCTTGACCAAGTGCGGCTTGGGGCGAGGAGGAAGTGATCCTTCCTTTGTACACAAGAGTGATTGTAATTCATCAACTTGAAGTAGTTGTTTGAATCAATCTACAAGCTCAAGAGGAGTTGGGTAGTTAATTGGTTTGCAATTCTTTCCTTTTTATTTACTTATTCTTACGTTTATGATCTTTAAATTGTTTATCTCTTCTACTCACAAGCACTTGTGCTTTCTTATCAACTGCTCCATTGTGTGGTCGCCAGGAAAAGGGTTGTTTTTGGGCCTTACAATTGGTATCAGAGCTTGGTCTCCTTGAGATTAAGCTCAATCGGCTTTGGAGTAAAGATGACAACCATAATACTATGTTTTTCGAAGAGACTTCTGTCATTAGACCACTATGTTTAATGGGTCAAATTATGTGAGTTGGAAAGAAAAAATGATTATTTTTTTGCAATCTATTGATATTGAATTGTGATTTATTATTAGTGAAGGTCCATATGATGCCTCTCTTATAGATGAAAATACTCAGAGATCTAGACCAAAAACAAGAAGTGAACTGACTGCTGCGGATAGAGCTCATCTCACATTAAATGCAAAAGCATGAATGTGTTATATTGTGCTTTAGATTCAAATGAATCTATTAGAGTCAAAGGCTGCAGTCAGCCAAGGAAATTTGGGATAAACTGAGAGAAATTCATGAAGGTAGTGAGAATGTTAGAGAACAAAAGAAGTCCATTCTAGTTACAAAGTATGAATCCTTCAAGATGCAACCTCATGAAAACATTGGTGAGATGTACTGTAGATTCAACGACCTCATTAAGGACTTAGAGGTGCTGGAAAAAGAATATTCTCTTGGTGAGAAAAATAGAAAAATCCTGAATCCTTGTCCAACGATTGGGAAATAAAGTGACTGCTATTGAGGAGGCTAAAGATTTGAATACTTGCCTATTGAATCTCTTATTAATTCTCTAACCTCTTATGAGCTGAAACTTAAATCCAAAGTGCAAGAGGAGGAGGATGCGAAAGTAAGAAAAATATTGCTCTGAAGGCTTCACAAGATGAAGATGATCCAGCCTCCGTGAGTGAAGATGACATGGAAGGTGATGATAGTGATATTGCACTCATCACACGAGGCTTCAAAAGAATACTCAACAAGAGGAAATTCAGAAAAGGTGGACCTAACAACTCCTTCCCGAATCAGTCCAACAACTTGAGAAACAAAGGAAAGCTAGAGTTCACTAAAAAGCAAACTGATAAGTGTTTTGAATGCGGCCAATCTGGACACTATGCAAGTGAGTGTCCAATGAAGAAGAGAAAATGTGAAAGAAAACCAAGATTCAACAACTTCCAGTTCACATGGAATGAGTGTAACTCCGATGGTGATATTGAAGAGGAAGAAGAATCTGCTCAATTGGCTTTTATGGCTATTGGAGATGACGAGTAACATCTTCTAACTCTCAATTTGAAAGTGATGATGAAACTGATGATGATCTTGAATCTTCATATAAAATTGTATGATAGTTGAAAGAATCTTATACTAGAAACAAGGAGTTAAAACAGAAAATTCGTTTTTGCTTCGAAATAATGCAAATATTTTTCAACAAAATAAAAAGTTGAAAGCTGAAAATGATTACTTCAAAAAGAGTGAGACTGCTTTACATTTTGAGCTTGATAGAAAAACAAAGGTTTGTGAATTATTCAAAAAGGAACAAGGTGATTTGAAAAGAAGAATGGATGGTCTAAATGAGTTGCTTAAACACAAGAAACAAGTCTATTTTAAAAGAATAGGTTCAATTCTAATTCCAATGAATTTGCTATCCATAGGAAAAGGCAAGTCAGATTTATTAAACCCGTTCATGTAAATAATTCTTCGGTTTTGTGTAATATTTGTTGTCAAAAAGGTCACATGAAAAGTGATTGTTATGTGAGAAAGAACGTGAAAAGAGGCATGAAATGCATGTGGATAGTTAGATATGATGCTAACTATAACAAATAGGAAATATGATAAGATTGATAAGATTCTTGTTCAATGTTTTTTTATAATCTTCTTTTGATGTTTCTGATATTTTTGAACTGAGTTTTTTTTCTTTCTATTTTTTTTACTGAATTTGTATAATGTCAAAAAGGAAAAAATAATAATAATAATGCTGATTTCATGATAATTTGCTGTGATATGTTAGTGATTGCTGTCATTTCTCTATTTTTATTTGAAATATTAGATTTTCTGTTATTGTTGTTAGATTATAGTAGTTAGTTTTTACTCTCATCTTATGATGACAAAAAGGGGGAGAAATGGATGCAATGTTAATGGGGAGTTTTTCTGATATTATGAGTTTGGCTCTTAATAGTTTTGGATGCAATGAGTGAGGGGGAGTTTATGCTCATATGCTCAATCTTTTTCCTTCCATCCATTGTTTTGTCATCATCAAAAAGGGGGAGAATGTTGATCTTGATCCCTATCTTTTGATGTTTACAAAACAAATGGATGTTATTAATATCTCTTCAAAGATCTATTCAGTTATGAAGCAAATCAGTTCCAAAGATCAAGTGCAATTGAAAGAAGACAAAGGTTGCTGAAAGCTGTCGGACGCTCAAAAGACTGCATCGGACGTCCGACAACCATTGAGTATCTTCGGACGCAGAAAACCAGCCTATCGGACGTCCTAAGGCATTGAAGAAAAATTCTCAGTTTTACATCATACCTTCGAACGCAGAAAACCAGCCTATCGGACGTCCGAAAGAATTGAAGAAAATTTCTCAAACTCACTGCCTGTTGTCGGACGCATAAAACAGTGCTATCGGACGTCCGACACTACCAACGGCTAGTTGACTGTTCAGTTACTTTCTATCCGTTGGAAGCATTAATGAGACACTTTCTTGGTCCTATATAAATAGTGGTTGGTCAGACACTCCAAACAACTTTGGCACACTGAAAATACAAAAGATCTAGAGAGATTTTAGTGAGAAAATACTCTTCAAAGAAGATTTGTAGTCTTAGTGGTGTGAGGTTCATTGTAAGTTTTTCATTTGTGAGTGAATACTTCATGAGTGTACTCTGTGAGGGTTATCCGAGTGATAGTAAAACTTTCTTGCTTGACCAAGTGCGGCTTGGGGCGAGGAGGAAGTGATCCTTCCTTTGTACACAAGAGTGATTGTAATTCATCAACTTGAAGTAGATTGTTTGAATCAATCTACAAGCTCAAGAGGAGTTGGGTAGTTAATTGGTTTGCAATTCTTTCCTTTTTATTTACTTATTCTTACGTTTATGATCTTTAAATTGTTTATCTCTTCTACTCACAAGCACTTGTGCTTTCTTATCAACTGCTCCATTGTGTGGTCGCCAGGAAAAGGGTTGTTTTTGGGCCTTACAATTGGTATCAGAGCTTGGTCTCCTTGAGATTCAGCTCAATCGGCTTTGGAGTAAAGATGACAACCCATAATACTATGTTTTTCGAAGGAGATTCTGTCATTAGACCACCTATGTTTAATGGGTCAAATTATGTGAGTTGGAAAGAAAAAATGATTATTTTTTTGCAATCTATTGATATTGAATTGTGATTTATTATTAGTGAAGGTCCATATGATGCCTCTCTTATAGATGAAAATACTCAGAGATCTAGACCAAAAACAAGAAGTGAACTGACTGCTGCGGATAGAGCTCATCTCACATTAAATGCAAAAGTCATGAATGTGTTATATTGTGCTTTAGATTCAAATGAATCTATTAGAGTCAAAGGCTGCATGTCAGCCAAGGAAATTTGGGATAAACTGAGAGAAATTCATGAAGGTAGTGAGAATGTTAGAGAACAAAAGAAGTCCATTCTAGTTACAAAGTATGAATCCTTCAAGATGCAACCTCATGAAAACATTGGTGAGATGTACTGTAGATTCAACGACCTCATTAAGGACTTAGAGGTGCTGGAAAAAGAATATTCTCTTGGTGAGAAAAATAGAAAAATCCTGAATCCCTTGTCCAACGATTGGGAAAATAAAGTGACTGCTATTGAGGAGGCTAAAGATTTGAATACTATGCCTATTGAATCTCTTATTAATTCTCTAACCTCTTATGAGCTGAAACTTAAATCCAAAGTGCAAGAGGAGGAGGATGCGAAAGTAAGAAAAAATATTGCTCTGAAGGCTTCACAAGATGAAGATGATCCAGCCTCCGTGAGTGAAGATGACATGGAAGGTGATGATAGTGATATTGCACTCATCACACGAGGCTTCAAAAGAATACTCAACAAGAGGAAATTCAGAAAAGGTGGACCTAACAACTCCTTCCCGAATCAGTCCAACAACTTGAGAAACAAAGGAAAGCTAGAGTTCACTAAAAAGCAAACTGATAAGTGTTTTGAATGCGGCCAATCTGGACACTATGCAAGTGAGTGTCCAATGAAGAAGAGAAAATGTGAAAGAAAACCAAGATTCAACAACTTCCAGTTCACATGGAATGAGTGTAACTCCGATGGTGATATTGAAGAGGAAGAAGAATCTGCTCAATTGGCTTTTATGGCTATTGGAGATGACGAGGTAACATCTTCTAACTCTCAATTTGAAAGTGATGATGAAACTGATGATGATCTTGAATCTTTCATTATAAAATTGTATGATAGTTTGAAAGAATCTTATACTAGAAACAAGGAGTTAAAACAGAAAATTCGTTTTTGCTTCGAAATAATGCAAATATTTTTCAACAAAATAAAAAGTTGAAAGCTGAAAATGATTACTTCAAAAAGAGTGAGACTGCTTTACATTTTGAGCTTGATAGAAAAACAAAGGTTTGTGAATTATTCAAAAAGGAACAAGGTGATTTGAAAAGAAGAATGGATGGTCTAAATGAGTTGCTTAAACACAAGAAACAAGTCTATTTTCAAAAGAATAGGTTCAATTCTAATTCCAATGAATTTGCTATCCATAGGAAAAGGCAAGTCAGATTTATTAAACCCGTTCATGTAAATAATTCTTCGGTTTTGTGTAATATTTGTTGTCAAAAAGGTCACATGAAAAGTGATTGTTATGTGAGAAAGAACGTGAAAAGAGGCATGAAATGCATGTGGATAGTTAGATATGATGCTAACTATAACAAATAGGAAATATGATAAGATTGATAAGATTCTTGTTCAATGTTTTTTTATAATCTTCTTTTGATGTTTCTGATATTTTTGAACTGAGTTTTTTTTCTTTCTATTTTTTTTACTGAATTTGTATAATGTCAAAAAGGAAAAAATAATAATAATAATGCTGATTTCATGATAATTTGCTGTGATATGTTAGTGATTGCTGTCATTTCTCTATTTTTATTTGAAATATTAGATTTTCTGTTATTGTTGTTAGATTATAGTAGTTAGTTTTTACTCTCATCTTATGATGACAAAAAGGGGGAGAAATGGATGCAATGTTTAATGGGGAGTTTTTCTGATATTATGAGTTTGGCTCTTAATAGTTTTGGATGCAATGAGTGAGGGGGAGTTTATGCTCATATGCTCAATCTTTTTTCCTTCCATCCATTGTTTTGTCATCATCAAAAAGGGGGAGAATGTTGATCTTGATCCCTATCTTTTGATGTTTACAAAACAAATGGATGTTATTAATATCTCTTCAAAGATCTATTCAGTTATGAAGCAAATCAGTTCCAAAGATCAAGTGCAATTGAAAGAAGACAAAGGTTGCTGAAAGCTGTCGGACGCTCAAAAAGACTGCATCGGACGTCCGACAACCATTGAGTATCTTCGGACGCAGAAAACCAGCCTATCGGACGTCCTAAGGAATTGAAGAAAAATTCTCAGTTTTACATCATACCTTCGAACGCAGAAAACCAGCCTATCGGACGTCCGAAAGAATTGAAGAAAATTTCTCAAACTCACTGCCTGTTGTCGGACGCATAAAACAGTGCTATCGGACGTCCGACACTACCAACGGCTAGTTGACTGTTCAGTTACTTTCTATCCGTTGGAAGCATTAATGAGACACTTTCTTGGTCCTATATAAATAGTGGTTGGTCAGACACTCCAAACAACTTTGGCACACTGAAAATACAAAAGATCTAGAGAGATTTTAGTGAGAAAATACTCTTCAAAGAAGATTTGTAGTCTTAGTGGTGTGAGGTTCATTGTAAGTTTTTCATTTGTGAGTGAATACTTCATGAGTGTACCTCTGTGAGGGTTATCCGAGTGATAGTAAAACTTTCTTGCTTGACCAAGTGCGGCTTGGGGCGAGGAGGAAGTGATCCTTCCTTTGTACACAAGAGTGATTGTAATTCATCAACTTGAAGTAGATTGTTTGAATCAATCTACAAGCTCAAGAGGAGTTGGGTAGTTAATTGGTTTGCAATTCTTTCCTTTTTATTTACTTATTCTTACGTTTATGATCTTTAAATTGTTTATCTCTTCTACTCACAAGCACTTGTGCTTTCTTATCAACTGCTCCATTGTGTGGTCGCCAGGAAAAGGGTTGTTTTTGGGCCTTACAATTGGTATCAGAGCTTGGTCTCCTTGAGATTCAGCTCAATCGGCTTTGGAGTAAAGATGACAACCCATAATACTATGTTTTTCGAAGGAGATTCTGTCATTAGACCACCTATGTTTAATGGGTCAAATTATGTGAGTTGGAAAGAAAAAATGATTATTTTTTTGCAATCTATTGATATTGAATTGTGATTTATTATTAGTGAAGGTCCATATGATGCCTCTCTTATAGATGAAAATACTCAGAGATCTAGACCAAAAACAAGAAGTGAACTGACTGCTGCGGATAGAGCTCATCTCACATTAAATGCAAAAGTCATGAATGTGTTATATTGTGCTTTAGATTCAAATGAATCTATTAGAGTCAAAGGCTGCATGTCAGCCAAGGAAATTTGGGATAAACTGAGAGAAATTCATGAAGGTAGTGAGAATGTTAGAGAACAAAAGAAGTCCATTCTAGTTACAAAGTATGAATCCTTCAAGATGCAACCTCATGAAAACATTGGTGAGATGTACTGTAGATTCAACGACCTCATTAAGGACTTAGAGGTGCTGGAAAAAGAATATTCTCTTGGTGAGAAAAATAGAAAAATCCTGAATCCCTTGTCCAACGATTGGGAAAATAAAGTGACTGCTATTGAGGAGGCTAAAGATTTGAATACTATGCCTATTGAATCTCTTATTAATTCTCTAACCTCTTATGAGCTGAAACTTAAATCCAAAGTGCAAGAGGAGGAGGATGCGAAAGTAAGAAAAAATATTGCTCTGAAGGCTTCACAAGATGAAGATGATCCAGCCTCCGTGAGTGAAGATGACATGGAAGGTGATGATAGTGATATTGCACTCATCACACGAGGCTTCAAAAGAATACTCAACAAGAGGAAATTCAGAAAAGGTGGACCTAACAACTCCTTCCCGAATCAGTCCAACAACTTGAGAAACAAAGGAAAGCTAGAGTTCACTAAAAAGCAAACTGATAAGTGTTTTGAATGCGGCCAATCTGGACACTATGCAAGTGAGTGTCCAATGAAGAAGAGAAAATGTGAAAGAAAACCAAGATTCAACAACTTCCAGTTCACATGGAATGAGTGTAACTCCGATGGTGATATTGAAGAGGAAGAAGAATCTGCTCAATTGGCTTTTATGGCTATTGGAGATGACGAGGTAACATCTTCTAACTCTCAATTTGAAAGTGATGATGAAACTGATGATGATCTTGAATCTTTCATTATAAAATTGTATGATAGTTTGAAAGAATCTTATACTAGAAACAAGGAGTTAAAACAGAAAATTCGTTTTTGCTTCGAAATAATGCAAATATTTTTCAACAAAATAAAAAGTTGAAAGCTGAAAATGATTACTTCAAAAAGAGTGAGACTGCTTTACATTTTGAGCTTGATAGAAAAACAAAGGTTTGTGAATTATTCAAAAAGGAACAAGGTGATTTGAAAAGAAGAATGGATGGTCTAAATGAGTTGCTTAAACACAAGAAACAAGTCTATTTTCAAAAGAATAGGTTCAATTCTAATTCCAATGAATTTGCTATCCATAGGAAAAGGCAAGTCAGATTTATTAAACCCGTTCATGTAAATAATTCTTCGGTTTTGTGTAATATTTGTTGTCAAAAAGGTCACATGAAAAGTGATTGTTATGTGAGAAAGAACGTGAAAAGAGGCATGAAATGCATGTGGATAGTTAGATATGATGCTAACTATAACAAATAGGAAATATGATAAGATTGATAAGATTCTTGTTCAATGTTTTTTTATAATCTTCTTTTGATGTTTCTGATATTTTTGAACTGAGTTTTTTTTCTTTCTATTTTTTTTACTGAATTTGTATAATGTCAAAAAGGAAAAAATAATAATAATAATGCTGATTTCATGATAATTTGCTGTGATATGTTAGTGATTGCTGTCATTTCTCTATTTTTATTTGAAATATTAGATTTTCTGTTATTGTTGTTAGATTATAGTAGTTAGTTTTTACTCTCATCTTATGATGACAAAAAGGGGGAGAAATGGATGCAATGTTTAATGGGGAGTTTTTCTGATATTATGAGTTTGGCTCTTAATAGTTTTGGATGCAATGAGTGAGGGGGAGTTTATGCTCATATGCTCAATCTTTTTTCCTTCCATCCATTGTTTTGTCATCATCAAAAAGGGGGAGAATGTTGATCTTGATCCCTATCTTTTGATGTTTACAAAACAAATGGATGTTATTAATATCTCTTCAAAGATCTATTCAGTTATGAAGCAAATCAGTTCCAAAGATCAAGTGCAATTGAAAGAAGACAAAGGTTGCTGAAAGCTGTCGGACGCTCAAAAAGACTGCATCGGACGTCCGACAACCATTGAGTATCTTCGGACGCAGAAAACCAGCCTATCGGACGTCCTAAGGAATTGAAGAAAAATTCTCAGTTTTACATCATACCTTCGAACGCAGAAAACCAGCCTATCGGACGTCCGAAAGAATTGAAGAAAATTTCTCAAACTCACTGCCTGTTGTCGGACGCATAAAACAGTGCTATCGGACGTCCGACACTACCAACGGCTAGTTGACTGTTCAGTTACTTTCTATCCGTTGGAAGCATTAATGAGACACTTTCTTGGTCCTATATAAATAGTGGTTGGTCAGACACTCCAAACAACTTTGGCACACTGAAAATACAAAAGATCTAGAGAGATTTTAGTGAGAAAATACTCTTCAAAGAAGATTTGTAGTCTTAGTGGTGTGAGGTTCATTGTAAGTTTTTCATTTGTGAGTGAATACTTCATGAGTGTACCTCTGTGAGGGTTATCCGAGTGATAGTAAAACTTTCTTGCTTGACCAAGTGCGGCTTGGGGCGAGGAGGAAGTGATCCTTCCTTTGTACACAAGAGTGATTGTAATTCATCAACTTGAAGTAGATTGTTTGAATCAATCTACAAGCTCAAGAGGAGTTGGGTAGTTAATTGGTTTGCAATTCTTTCCTTTTTATTTACTTATTCTTACGTTTATGATCTTTAAATTGTTTATCTCTTCTACTCACAAGCACTTGTGCTTTCTTATCAACTGCTCCATTGTGTGGTCGCCAGGAAAAGGGTTGTTTTTGGGCCTTACAATTGGTATCAGAGCTTGGTCTCCTTGAGATTCAGCTCAATCGGCTTTGGAGTAAAGATGACAACCCATAATACTATGTTTTTCGAAGGAGATTCTGTCATTAGACCACCTATGTTTAATGGGTCAAATTATGTGAGTTGGAAAGAAAAAATGATTATTTTTTTGCAATCTATTGATATTGAATTGTGATTTATTATTAGTGAAGGTCCATATGATGCCTCTCTTATAGATGAAAATACTCAGAGATCTAGACCAAAAACAAGAAGTGAACTGACTGCTGCGGATAGAGCTCATCTCACATTAAATGCAAAAGTCATGAATGTGTTATATTGTGCTTTAGATTCAAATGAATCTATTAGAGTCAAAGGCTGCATGTCAGCCAAGGAAATTTGGGATAAACTGAGAGAAATTCATGAAGGTAGTGAGAATGTTAGAGAACAAAAGAAGTCCATTCTAGTTACAAAGTATGAATCCTTCAAGATGCAACCTCATGAAAACATTGGTGAGATGTACTGTAGATTCAACGACCTCATTAAGGACTTAGAGGTGCTGGAAAAAGAATATTCTCTTGGTGAGAAAAATAGAAAAATCCTGAATCCCTTGTCCAACGATTGGGAAAATAAAGTGACTGCTATTGAGGAGGCTAAAGATTTGAATACTATGCCTATTGAATCTCTTATTAATTCTCTAACCTCTTATGAGCTGAAACTTAAATCCAAAGTGCAAGAGGAGGAGGATGCGAAAGTAAGAAAAAATATTGCTCTGAAGGCTTCACAAGATGAAGATGATCCAGCCTCCGTGAGTGAAGATGACATGGAAGGTGATGATAGTGATATTGCACTCATCACACGAGGCTTCAAAAGAATACTCAACAAGAGGAAATTCAGAAAAGGTGGACCTAACAACTCCTTCCCGAATCAGTCCAACAACTTGAGAAACAAAGGAAAGCTAGAGTTCACTAAAAAGCAAACTGATAAGTGTTTTGAATGCGGCCAATCTGGACACTATGCAAGTGAGTGTCCAATGAAGAAGAGAAAATGTGAAAGAAAACCAAGATTCAACAACTTCCAGTTCACATGGAATGAGTGTAACTCCGATGGTGATATTGAAGAGGAAGAAGAATCTGCTCAATTGGCTTTTATGGCTATTGGAGATGACGAGGTAACATCTTCTAACTCTCAATTTGAAAGTGATGATGAAACTGATGATGATCTTGAATCTTTCATTATAAAATTGTATGATAGTTTGAAAGAATCTTATACTAGAAACAAGGAGTTAAAACAGAAAATTCGTTTTTGCTTCGAAATAATGCAAATATTTTTCAACAAAATAAAAAGTTGAAAGCTGAAAATGATTACTTCAAAAAGAGTGAGACTGCTTTACATTTTGAGCTTGATAGAAAAACAAAGGTTTGTGAATTATTCAAAAAGGAACAAGGTGATTTGAAAAGAAGAATGGATGGTCTAAATGAGTTGCTTAAACACAAGAAACAAGTCTATTTTCAAAAGAATAGGTTCAATTCTAATTCCAATGAATTTGCTATCCATAGGAAAAGGCAAGTCAGATTTATTAAACCCGTTCATGTAAATAATTCTTCGGTTTTGTGTAATATTTGTTGTCAAAAAGGTCACATGAAAAGTGATTGTTATGTGAGAAAGAACGTGAAAAGAGGCATGAAATGCATGTGGATAGTTAGATATGATGCTAACTATAACAAATAGGAAATATGATAAGATTGATAAGATTCTTGTTCAATGTTTTTTTATAATCTTCTTTTGATGTTTCTGATATTTTTGAACTGAGTTTTTTTTCTTTCTATTTTTTTTACTGAATTTGTATAATGTCAAAAAGGAAAAAATAATAATAATAATGCTGATTTCATGATAATTTGCTGTGATATGTTAGTGATTGCTGTCATTTCTCTATTTTTATTTGAAATATTAGATTTTCTGTTATTGTTGTTAGATTATAGTAGTTAGTTTTTACTCTCATCTTATGATGACAAAAAGGGGGAGAAATGGATGCAATGTTTAATGGGGAGTTTTTCTGATATTATGAGTTTGGCTCTTAATAGTTTTGGATGCAATGAGTGAGGGGGAGTTTATGCTCATATGCTCAATCTTTTTTCCTTCCATCCATTGTTTTGTCATCATCAAAAAGGGGGAGAATGTTGATCTTGATCCCTATCTTTTGATGTTTACAAAACAAATGGATGTTATTAATATCTCTTCAAAGATCTATTCAGTTATGAAGCAAATCAGTTCCAAAGATCAAGTGCAATTGAAAGAAGACAAAGGTTGCTGAAAGCTGTCGGACGCTCAAAAAGACTGCATCGGACGTCCGACAACCATTGAGTATCTTCGGACGCAGAAAACCAGCCTATCGGACGTCCTAAGGAATTGAAGAAAAATTCTCAGTTTTACATCATACCTTCGAACGCAGAAAACCAGCCTATCGGACGTCCGAAAGAATTGAAGAAAATTTCTCAAACTCACTGCCTGTTGTCGGACGCATAAAACAGTGCTATCGGACGTCCGACACTACCAACGGCTAGTTGACTGTTCAGTTACTTTCTATCCGTTGGAAGCATTAATGAGACACTTTCTTGGTCCTATATAAATAGTGGTTGGTCAGACACTCCAAACAACTTTGGCACACTGAAAATACAAAAGATCTAGAGAGATTTTAGTGAGAAAATACTCTTCAAAGAAGATTTGTAGTCTTAGTGGTGTGAGGTTCATTGTAAGTTTTTCATTTGTGAGTGAATACTTCATGAGTGTACCTCTGTGAGGGTTATCCGAGTGATAGTAAAACTTTCTTGCTTGACCAAGTGCGGCTTGGGGCGAGGAGGAAGTGATCCTTCCTTTGTACACAAGAGTGATTGTAATTCATCAACTTGAAGTAGATTGTTTGAATCAATCTACAAGCTCAAGAGGAGTTGGGTAGTTAATTGGTTTGCAATTCTTTCCTTTTTATTTACTTATTCTTACGTTTATGATCTTTAAATTGTTTATCTCTTCTACTCACAAGCACTTGTGCTTTCTTATCAACTGCTCCATTGTGTGGTCGCCAGGAAAAGGGTTGTTTTTGGGCCTTACAATTGGTATCAGAGCTTGGTCTCCTTGAGATTCAGCTCAATCGGCTTTGGAGTAAAGATGACAACCCATAATACTATGTTTTTCGAAGGAGATTCTGTCATTAGACCACCTATGTTTAATGGGTCAAATTATGTGAGTTGGAAAGAAAAAATGATTATTTTTTTGCAATCTATTGATATTGAATTGTGATTTATTATTAGTGAAGGTCCATATGATGCCTCTCTTATAGATGAAAATACTCAGATATCTAGACCAAAAACAAGAAGTGAACTGACTGCTGCGGATAGAGCTCATCTCACATTAAATGCAAAAGTCATGAATGTGTTATATTGTGCTTTAGATTCAAATGAATCTATTAGAGTCAAAGGCTGCATGTCAGCCAAGGAAATTTGGGATAAACTGAGAGAAATTCATGAAGGTAGTGAGAATGTTAGAGAACAAAAGAAGTCCATTCTAGTTACAAAGTATGAATCCTTCAAGATGCAACCTCATGAAAACATTGGTGAGATGTACTGTAGATTCAACGACCTCATTAAGGACTTAGAGGTGCTGGAAAAAGAATATTCTCTTGGTGAGAAAAATAGAAAAATCCTGAATCCCTTGTCCAACGATTGGGAAAATAAAGTGACTGCTATTGAGGAGGCTAAAGATTTGAATACTATGCCTATTGAATCTCTTATTAATTCTCTAACCTCTTATGAGCTGAAACTTAAATCCAAAGTGCAAGAGGAGGAGGATGCGAAAGTAAGAAAAAATATTGCTCTGAAGGCTTCACAAGATGAAGATGATCCAGCCTCCGTGAGTGAAGATGACATGGAAGGTGATGATAGTGATATTGCACTCATCACACGAGGCTTCAAAAGAATACTCAACAAGAGGAAATTCAGAAAAGGTGGACCTAACAACTCCTTCCCGAATCAGTCCAACAACTTGAGAAACAAAGGAAAGCTAGAGTTCACTAAAAAGCAAACTGATAAGTGTTTTGAATGCGGCCAATCTGGACACTATGCAAGTGAGTGTCCAATGAAGAAGAGAAAATGTGAAAGAAAACCAAGATTCAACAACTTCCAGTTCACATGGAATGAGTGTAACTCCGATGGTGATATTGAAGAGGAAGAAGAATCTGCTCAATTGGCTTTTATGGCTATTGGAGATGACGAGGTAACATCTTCTAACTCTCAATTTGAAAGTGATGATGAAACTGATGATGATCTTGAATCTTTCATTATAAAATTGTATGATAGTTTGAAAGAATCTTATACTAGAAACAAGGAGTTAAAACAGAAAATTCGTTTTTGCTTCGAAATAATGCAAATATTTTTCAACAAAATAAAAAGTTGAAAGCTGAAAATGATTACTTCAAAAAGAGTGAGACTGCTTTACATTTTGAGCTTGATAGAAAAACAAAGGTTTGTGAATTATTCAAAAAGGAACAAGGTGATTTGAAAAGAAGAATGGATGGTCTAAATGAGTTGCTTAAACACAAGAAACAAGTCTATTTTCAAAAGAATAGGTTCAATTCTAATTCCAATGAATTTGCTATCCATAGGAAAAGGCAAGTCAGATTTATTAAACCCGTTCATGTAAATAATTCTTCGGTTTTGTGTAATATTTGTTGTCAAAAAGGTCACATGAAAAGTGATTGTTATGTGAGAAAGAACGTGAAAAGAGGCATGAAATGCATGTGGATAGTTAGATATGATGCTAACTATAACAAATAGGAAATATGATAAGATTGATAAGATTCTTGTTCAATGTTTTTTTATAATCTTCTTTTGATGTTTCTGATATTTTTGAACTGAGTTTTTTTTCTTTCTATTTTTTTTACTGAATTTGTATAATGTCAAAAAGGAAAAAATAATAATAATAATGCTGATTTCATGATAATTTGCTGTGATATGTTAGTGATTGCTGTCATTTCTCTATTTTTATTTGAAATATTAGATTTTCTGTTATTGTTGTTAGATTATAGTAGTTAGTTTTTACTCTCATCTTATGATGACAAAAAGGGGGAGAAATGGATGCAATGTTTAATGGGGAGTTTTTCTGATATTATGAGTTTGGCTCTTAATAGTTTTGGATGCAATGAGTGAGGGGGAGTTTATGCTCATATGCTCAATCTTTTTTCCTTCCATCCATTGTTTTGTCATCATCAAAAAGGGGGAGAATGTTGATCTTGATCCCTATCTTTTGATGTTTACAAAACAAATGGATGTTATTAATATCTCTTCAAAGATCTATTCAGTTATGAAGCAAATCAGTTCCAAAGATCAAGTGCAATTGAAAGAAGACAAAGGTTGCTGAAAGCTGTCGGACGCTCAAAAAGACTGCATCGGACGTCCGACAACCATTGAGTATCTTCGGACGCAGAAAACCAGCCTATCGGACGTCCTAAGGAATTGAAGAAAAATTCTCAGTTTTACATCATACCTTCGAACGCAGAAAACCAGCCTATCGGACGTCCGAAAGAATTGAAGAAAATTTCTCAAACTCACTGCCTGTTGTCGGACGCATAAAACAGTGCTATCGGACGTCCGACACTACCAACGGCTAGTTGACTGTTCAGTTACCTTCTATCCGTTGGAAGCATTAATGAGACACTTTCTTGGTCCTATATAAATAGTGGTTGGTCAGACACTCCAAACAACTTTGGCACACTGAAAATATAAAAGATCTAGAGAGATTTTAGTGAGAAAATACACTTCAAAGAAGATTTGTAGTCTTAGTGGTGTGAGGTTCATTGTAAGTTTTTCATTTGTGAGTGAATACTTCATGAGTGTACCTCTGTGAGGGTTATCCGAGTGATAGTAAAACTTTCTTGCTTGACCAAGTGCGGCTTGGGGCGAGGAGGAAGTGATCCTTCCTTTGTACACAAGAGTGATTGTAATTCATCAATTTGAAGTAGCTTGTTTGAATCAATCTACAAGCTCAAGAGGAGTTGGGTAGTTAATTGGTTTGCAATTCTTTTCTTTTTATTTACTTATTCTTACGTTTATGATCTTTAAATTGTTTATCTCTTCTACTCACAAGCACTTGTGCTTTCTTATCAACTGCTCCATTGTGTGGTCGCCTAGAAAAGGGTTGTTTTTGGGCCTTACAATTGGTATCAGAGCTTGGCCTCCTTGAGATTAAGCTCAATCGGTTTTGGAGTAAAGATGACAATCCATAATACTATATTTTTCGAAGGACATTCTGTCATTAGACCACCTATGTTTAATGGGTCAAATTATGTGAGTTGGAAAGAAAAAATGATTATTTTTTTGCAATCTATTGATATTGAATTGTGATTTATTATTAGTGAAGGTCCATGTGATGCCTCTCTTATAGATGAAAATACTCAGAGATCTAGACCAAAAACAAGAAGTGAACTGACTGCTGCGGATAGAGCTCATCTCACATTAAATGCAAAAGCCATGAATGTGTTATATTGTGCTTTAGATTCAAATGAATCTATTAGAGTCAAAGGCTGCATGTCAGCCAAGGAAATTTGGGATAAACTGAGAGAAATTCATGAAGGTAGTGAGAATGTTAGAGAACAAAAGAAGTCCATTCTAGTTACAAAGTATGAATCCTTCAAGATGCAACCTCATGAAAACATTGGTGAGATGTACTGTAGATTCAACGACCTCATTAAGGACTTAGAGGTGCTGGAAAAAGAATATTCTCTTGGTGAGAAAAATAGAAAAATCCTGAATCCCTTGTCCAACGATTGGGAAAATAAAGTGACTGCTATTGAGGAGGCTAAAGATTTGAATACTATGCCTATTGAATCTCTTATTAATTCTCTAACCTCTTATGAGCTGAAACTTAAATCCAAAGTGCAAGAGGAGGAGGATGCGAAAGTAAGAAAGAATATTGCTCTGAAGGCTTCACAAGATGAAGATGATCCAGCCTCCGTGAGTGAAGATGACATGGAAGGTGATGATAGCGATATTGCACTCATCACACGAGGCTTCAAAAGAATAATCAACAAGAGGAAATTCAGAAAAGGTGGACCTAACAACTCCTTCCCGAATCAGTCCAACAACTTGAGAAACAAAGGAAAGCTAGAGTTCACTAAAAAGCAAACTGATAAGTGTTTTGAATGCGGCCAATCTGGACACTATGCAAGTGAGTGTCCAATGAAGAAGAGAAAATGTGAAAGAAAACCAAGATTCAACAACTTCCAGTTCACATGGAATGAGTGTAACTCCGATGGTGATATTGAAGAGGAAGAAGAATCTGCTCAATTGGCTTTTATGGCTATTGGAGATGACGAGGTAACATCTTCTAACTCTCAATTTGAAAGTGATGATGAAACTGATGATGATCTTGAATCTTTCATTATAAAATTGTATGATAGTTTGAAAGAATCTTATGCTAGAAATAAGGAGTTAAAACAGAAAATTCGTTTTTGCTTCGAAATAATGCAAATATTTTTCAACAAAATAAAAAGTTGAAAGCTGAAAATGATTACTTCAAAAAGAGTGAGACTGCTTTACATTTTGAGCTTGATAGAAAAACAAAACTTTGTGAATTATTCAAAAAGGAACAAGGTGATTTGAAAAAAAGAATGGATGGTCTAAATGAGTTGCTTAAACACAAGAAACAAGTCTATTTTCAAAAGAATAGGTTGAATTCTAATTCCAATGAATTTGCTATCCATAGGAAAAGGCAAGTCAGATTTATTAAACCCGTTCATGTAAATAATTCTTTGGTTATGTGTAATATTTGTTGTCAAAAAGGTCACATGAAAAGTGATTGTTATGTGAGAAAGAACGTGAAAAGAGGCATGAAATGCATGTGGATAGTTAGATATGATGCTAACTATAACAAATAGGAAATATGATAAGATTGATAAGATTCTTGTTCAATGTTATTTTATAATCTTCTTTTGATGTTTCTGATATTTTTGAACTGAGTTTTTTTTCTTTCTATTTTTTTTTACTGAATTTGTATAATGTCAAAAAGGAAAAAATAATAATAATAATGCTGATTTCATGATAATTTGCTGTGATATGTTAGTGATTGCTGTCATTTCTCCATTTTTATTTGAAATATTAGATTTTCTGTTATTGTTGTTAGATTATAGTTGTTGGTTTTTACTCTCATCTTATGATGACAAAAAGGGGGAGAAATGGATGCAATGTGTAAGGGAGAGTTTTTCTGATATTATGAGTTTGGCTCTTAATAGTTTTGGATGCAATGAGTGAGGGGGAGTTTATGCTCATATGCTCAATCTTTTTTCTTTCCATCCATTGTTTTGTCATCATCAAAAAGGGGGAGAATGTTGATCTTGATCCCTATCTTTTGATGTTTACAAAATAAATGGATGTTATTAATATCTCTTCAAAGATCTATTCAGTTATGAAGCAAATCTGTTCCAAAGATCAAGTGCAATTGAAAGAAGACAAAGGTTGCTGAAAGCTGTCGGACGCTCAAAAAGACTGCATCGGACGTCCGACAACCATTGAGTATCTTCGGACGCAGAAAACCAGCCTATCGGACGTCCTAAGGAATTGAAGAAAAATTCTCAGTTTTACATCATACCTTCGAACGCAGAAAACCAGCCTATCGGACACTTTCTTGGTTCTATATAAATAGTGGTTAGTCAGACACTCCAAACAACTTTGGCACACTAAAAATACAAAAGATCTAGAGAGATTTTAGTGAGAAAATACTCTTCAAAGAAGATTTGTAGTCTTAGTTGTGTGAGATTCATTGTATGTTTTTCATTTGTGAGTGAATACTTCATGAGTGTAGCTCTGTGAGGGTTATCCAAGTGATAGTAAAATTTTCTTGCTTGATCAAGTGCGGCTTGGGGCGAGGAGGAAGTGATCCTTCCTTTGTACACAAGAGTGATTGTAATTCATCAACTTGAAGTAGCTTGTTTGAATCAATCTACAAGCTCAAGTGGAGTTGGGTAGTTAATTGGTTTGCAATTCTTTCCTTTTTATTTACTTATTCTTACATTTATGATTTTTAAATTGTTTATCTCTTCTACTCACAAGCACTTGTGCTTTCTTATCAACTGCTCCATTGTGTGGTCGCCTAGAAAAGGGTTGTTTTCGGGCCTTGCAATTGGTATCAGAGCTTGGTCTCCTTGAGATTAAGCTCAATCGGCTTTGGAGTAAAGATGACAACCAATAATGCTATGTTTTTCGAAGGACATTCTGTCATTAGACCACCTATGTTTAATGGGTCAAATTATGTGAGTTGGAAAGAAAGAATGATTAATTTTTTGCAATCTATTGATATTGAATTTTGGTTTATTATTAGTGAAAGTCCATATGATGACTCTCTTATAGATGAAAATACTCAGAGATCTGGACCAAAAACAAGAAGTGAACTGATTGCTGCGGATAGAGCTCATCTCACATTAAATGCAAAAGCCATGAATGTGTTATATTGTGCTTTAGATTCAAATGAATCTATTAGAGTCAAAGGCTGCAAGTCAGCCAAGGAAATTTGGGATAAACTGAGAGAAATTCATGAAGGTAGTGAGAATGTTAGAGAACAAAAGAAGTCCATTCTAGTTACAAAGTATGAATCCTTCAAGATGCAATCTCATGAAAACATTGATGAGATGTACTGTAGATTCAACGACCTCATTAAGGACTTAGAGGTGTTGAAAAAAGAATATTCTCTTGGTGAGAAAAATAGAAAAATCCTGAATGCCTTGTCCAACGATTGAGAAAATAAAGTGACTGCTATTGAGGAGGCTAAAGATTTGAATACTATGCCTATTGAATCTCTTATTAATTCTCTAAATTCTTATGAGCTGAAACTTAAATCCAAAGTGCAAGAGGAGGAGGATGCGAAAGTAAGAAAGAATATTGCTCTGAAGGCTTCACAAGATGAAGATGATCCAGCCTCCGTGAGTGAAGATGACATGGAAGGTGATGATAGTGATATTGCACTCATCACACGAGACTTCAAAAGAATACTCAACAAGAGGAAATTCAAAAAAGGTGGACCTAGCAACTCCTTCCCGAATCAGTCCAACAACTTGAGAAACAGAGGGAAGCTAGAGTTCACTAAAAAGCAAACTGATAAGTGTTTTGAATGCGGCCAATCTGGACACTATGCAAGTGAGTGTCCAATGAAGAAGAGAAAATGTGAAAGAAAACCAAGATTCAACAACTTCCAGTTCACATGGAATGAGTGTAACTCCGAAGGTGATATTGAAGAGGAAGAAGAATCTGCTCAATTGGCTTTTATGGCTATTGGAGATGACGAGGTAACATCTTCTAACTCTCAATTTGAAAGTGATGATGAAACTGATGATGATCTTGAATCTTTCATTATAAAATTGTATGATAGTTTGAAAGAATCTTATGCTAGAAACAAGGAGTTAAAACAGAAAATTAGTTTTTGCTTCGAAATAATGCAAATATTTTTCAACAAAATAAAAAGTTGAAAGCTGAAAATGATTACTTCAAAAAGAGTGAGACTGCTTTACATTTTGAGCTTGATAGAAAAACAAAACTTTGTGAATTATTCAACAAGGAACAAGGTGATTTGAAAAGAAGAATGGATGGTCTAAATGAGTTGCTTAAACACAAGAAACAAGTCTATTTTCAAAAGAATAGGTTGAATTCTAATTCCAATGAATTTGCTATCCATAGGAAAAGGCAAGTCAGATTTATTAAACCCGTTCATGTAAATAATTCTTTGGTTATGTGTAATATTTGTTGTCAAAAAGGTCACATGAAGAGTAATTGTTATGTGAGAAAGAACGTGAAAAGAGGCATGAAATGCATGTGGATAGTTAGATATGATACTAACTATAACAAATAGGAAATATGATAAGATTGATAAGATTCTTGTTCAATGTTTTTTTATAATCTTCTTTTGATGTTTCTGATATTTTTGAACTGAGTTTTTTTTCTTTCTATTTTTTTTACTGAATTTGTATAATGTCAAAAAGGAAAAAATAATAATAATAATGCTGATTTCATGATAATTTGTTGTGATATGTTGGTGATTGCTGTCATTTCTCTATTTTTATTTGAAATATTGGATTCTCTGTTATTGTTGTTAGATTATAGTAGTTGGTTTTTACTCTCATCTTATGATGACAAAAAGGGGGAGAAATGGGTGCAATGTGTAAGGGGGAGTTTTTCTGATATTATGAGTTTGGCTCTTAATAGTTTTGGATGCAATGAGTGAGGGGGAGTTTATGCTCATATGCTCAATCTTTTTTCTTTCCATCCATTGTTTTGTCATCATCAAAAAGGGGGAGAATGTTGATCTTGATCCCTATCTTTTGATGTTTACAAAACAAATGGATGTTACTAATATCTCTTCAAAGATCTATTCAGTTATGAAACAAATCAGTTCCAAAGATCAAGTGCAATTGAAAGAAGGCAAAGGTTGCTGAAAGCTGTCGGACGCTCAAAAAAACTGCATCGGACGTCCGACAACCATTGAGTATCTTCGGACGCAGAAAACCAGCCTATCGGACGTCCTAAGGAATTGAAGAAAAATTCTCAGTTTTACATCATACGTTCGAACGCAGAAAACCAGCCTATCGGACGTCCGAAAGAATTGAAAAAAATTTCTCAAACTCACTGCCTGTTGTCGGACGCATAAAACAGTGCTATCGGACGTCCGACACTACCAACGGCTAGTTGACTGTTCAGCTACTTTCTATCCGTTGGAAGCATTAATGAAGCACTTTCTTGGTCCTATATAAATAGTGGTTGGTCAGACACTTCAAACAACTTTGGCACACTGAAGATACAAAAGATCTAGAGAGATTTTAGTGAGAAAATACTCTTCAAAGAAGATTTGTAGTCTTAGTGGTGTGAGGTTCATTGTAAGTTTTTCATTTGTGAGTGAATACTTCATGAGTGTAGCTCTGTGAGGGTTATCCGAGTGATAGTAAAGCTTTCTTGCTTGACCAAGTGCGGCTTGGGGCGAGGAGGAAGTGATCCTTCCTTTGTACACAAGAGTGATTGTAATTCATCAACTTGAAGTAGATTGTTTGAATCAATCTACAAGCTCAAGAGGAGTTGGGTAGTTAATTGGTTTGCAATTCTTTCCTTTTTATTTACTTATTCTTACGTTTATGATCTTTAAATTGTTTATCTCTTCTACTCACAAGCACTTGTGCTTTCTTATCAACTGCTCCATTGTGTGGTCGCCTAGAAAAAGGTTGTTTTCGGGCCTTACATCCGCTACATCAAACTTGATCCTTGAAGCAATGAGATCCAACATTGGCAAATTCCCCCCGCTACATAACCCACTACCCAAAACGCACCCCTACTCACAATCCTTATAAAGAACTCTAAACAAATCACAAATCTCATTCTTCAACATAATATAAGTCACTTGAAATTGAGCTACAAGTTCAGCAAGTCGATTTAGATCAGAATTTGCCATAGGATAAGCACCGCCAACACCAATACTGAGCTTGTTGAACTCCTCCTCCAACTCTGGACATTGATCTTGAACTATTGGAATCCTCCGATCATTACGTGCCATTTATTCACTTGCAAACAAAAATAAACCAAGTGAGCCTCAATGCACAATGAAAACTACATGAACCACTACACACTTATACTCTGCATCTCACTTTCAAACAAATATGAACTATGCACATGTGAACTACAAAAAACAACCCTGTTGCCAGATAACTTGAAACCAGCAACAAAAAAACAACAAACTCCTATCCACGTGCAATTACTTTGAACACGTGTACCCAACAACAAATTAAAAATAAAAAAAATTAGCATACTAATTATTATTGATGATGACTAATAATAAGAAAACTTATTGATAATTACTGATAATTACCGATATTAACAAAAGAATTACTAATAATTACTCATAGTTATTGATACTTATTAATGTCAACAAAAAATTAATACACTTATTACTACTAATAATATTAAAATATTAATGAATACCACCATTAAAATATTACTATGATTAAATAATGCCACACTAAAAATATACCACTTTTAAAATATAAAGAAACCAAATAACCATCTGATTCTACGATCAATTTAATTATCTAAATAGAATTTACTGCATGTGCCATTTCAATACATAGCTTGCCTCTATAAAGCTACTATTCTTAAAGGAACCAAAAATGATATATATTTTGTGTCCATAACATACTGCATTTATATCCTGGCATCTATAAAAACCGAAAATGATACATACTATGATTTTTAAAAAATACTAATATGATTCTTCAAAAATACTACTGCAATTTCCAAAAATTACCCCTAAAAAAATACTACTACATTCTTAAATGAACACCAATGATTATAGGTTGACTGTTACTAATAATAAATTATTAATCAACATAGAAATTACTACTAAAAACGACCGCTATAATTAAATAAATACCACTATAAAAATTACACTATAACCTTTTTAAAATACTCCCCTCCACTATAGGTTTAATGTTACTAATAATAAATTATTAATCAACACAAAAATTACTACTAAAAACCACCATTATAATTAGATAAATGCCACTATAAAAATCACCACTATAGCCCTTTAAAAATACTCACCTCTAAAATAAATTAAATAAACAAATGCTGTTGAAATAAATGTTATAATTAAATAAAAACTATTATTAAAAAATTTAAAAATTAAACAATTAATTTACTGCTATAAATTAGACAAATGCTGTTGAAAAAATCAACATTGTAATTAAATAAATTATTGCTAATAAAAATTTTTACTGCTATAGTTCCTAAAAAAATACCTAAAAGATATTTTTAAAAAATATTTAAACAAACCGACCTGGCACCTACAAATGGCATGGGATATTCCCCCTAGTAGTTTTTTTTTTTTTTGATACGATAGACCTACAATTATTCTATACTACGGGGAGTGGGGGACCTGAAGAAGTTAAGAAGATACCGGAGGGGACTGCGCCACCTACCGGTCCAGACGAGTGCACTCGTCTAGAAGCCATTTAAAGTGGCTTGTCACATTTTGTGGCCAATGATAGGAGGCAGGGTTTGATCCCTTGACCTCCCACCCTACCAACTTTGGTGGTGACCTCCCTCCTAGTAGTTACTATAACAAAAACATTTGCTACTCATAAGGAAAGAGTTGCGATTGCTGCATCAACTTGCCACCTATTCTCCATGTGCAATCGATGACATATGGAAAGCGCTCCACTGGTACTAACATACATATGTAAATTGTGGACAAAGATACGTTAACTCGGGATAATGCTTAATCATCAAGAGCATAAATTAGCCACTAAGGATGTATAATGTGATTTGCTTTTTCTTTTCAAAAGACTGTCATGTGATGTTTATTCCTATTTAACTTTAATAGTAGCTTTCGAGGCACACTTAATGTGTGATAGTAATTAAAAAATTACTTACATGATTTTTTGAATATATTTGTTGAAACCAATTTCATGAGATTTTGTGAGGACCGTAAATCTTCCTTATTTCGTAATATTTTTATTTTATTTTCTCGCATGCATTTTCTTCATTATACCCTATTATATTGATTTTCCATAGATTTTTATAAGTGAATAGAGTTTTCAAATCATTTTCCTAATTTAAGTTAGTTCATATTAAGTTTGAAGCATATTATGGGTGTGGGGCCCGCTAGTACGTTAAGTGCAATAAATTTTTGCCGATTAATTGTTAAGTTTTGTATCAAGAAATATTATTTTACAAGGTGCTAGGAAATAATTAGAGGTTACTTAGAGGGATTAACCATTGGAAGACAACAAGATGAGGATTAACCCTTGGATGCCATTTGTCCTTGAAACATTAGACCTTGACTTTCCCTTGGACTTGTCTTAACCTTTACTAAACCAAATTTTGACCCAATTTCTTTCCATTTTCATTGTCTTGGCCGAAATTTATGGAGAGGAAAGAACAAGAGAGACTTTCTTCAACTTCAACTTCAATTCTTGCTCAAATCTTGAGTTTCAACCGTTGAATTATCAAATTACTCCATCCAAGTTGCTTACTAAGGAGGATTAAAGCTTCTAGTGAAGGGATTTGTGAAGGAAAAACCCTAAGTTATCATCTTTCTTGAGGTGTCAAGGTACTTTGCTTACAAACTTCCTTTTTACTTCAATTAATTGATAAGTAGTGGCTTATAGTTCTTATAGATGCTACTTTGTGGAAGATTTCATGGATTAAAGTGGAGTTAGCTAAATTTCTGATTCTTTTTTGGGATTTTTCTGTTTTGTATATGATGATTATGGTTGGCCTTGGATTGACGACTCTAAATTGTGTTAAATGGATCCCTTGTGCGTTAATTGCGGTTATTTGCGGAAAATTTCAGCTTAGGATTAGTAATCTGTCCTGATTTTGCACTGCATGTTCATCCTTGAAAGAGGCCGAATCAGCCCTTGACCAAAACATCAAAGTTGTTAGTAATTGAGTTAGCTAGCTACCTGTAAATGTTCAGCTCAATCGGAACACTATAGCATGTGAAATGACCGAAATACCCTTGACTGCCCATGAGCTCTATTTCGCGGACAGATTTCTGTTTTCGTGGAGATTTCCATTTTTGACCATGAAAATGCATGATTTGGCTTTGGAGGTCTTCATAAGAAATGTAGGTATATGTCTTGGCTTCAAAACGCCATAAGATTCGTTTCCATCCGATAAGTATAGTTTCGGTTGTGGTTGTTATGCCGAAAGGTGTTTTATCACCTATGATTTGTATGTGAAATTGTACTTGATTTGGGATGAGATTTGGTCTTTGATTGTAGGATGGAAAGTGAAGAAATTAAGGGGAAATGCTGTCCATTTATTTTCTTGAAATTTGAATAAGTAAAAGTGAGATTTGAAATGTGATTTGGGGATGCATTGGACTTACTTTTCTTTAATGGTGTTACTTGAGTTAGATTCCATTTGAACTTGTACTTTTCCGCATGGTGATTGTGACAACCGTTTTAAGCATGATACTTAGTTACAATGTCAAGTTTTGAACTTCAAATATTTATTCCTTTTCTGTTCGAAACAAAGAAGAGTTGCATAGGGTTTCTCGGCCGCGAGACCTAATTTTATCAAGCGAGACTTTAGGTGTGAATTTAGGGTTTATTTATTTTTCTTTTCTCGGCCGTAAAATCTAAATGTACTCTTTTCACTTTAAAACTCATATGTATACATTGTACTAGTAAGTATTCAGATTTTCTTTGAATCACTTAAACCTTTAATGGTTGAAGCATAATGTGTTCTTTTGATTATATTAGGTTTCCTTGGGGATTGGGTGTGAGGACTCGCAAATTTCTTATATTTTTCTCAAAAATACCCTTTTATTTGGAAAGTATTATTTATTAAAGCCCTACTACCCAATTATTCCACAATAAGTGCAAATGAACCTAAAAAGTAGGGTTTCACTCTTCATTTTCAAGATTGGAGCAAATTATGGTTTTCGCGATTTTTTGCCGGATGATTTTTCAGTACGGAGTAAGGATCAAATTTGGTGATTAAAAGTGACTTTTAGGTGATAAATAATATATGATTAGATGCAATAATAAAAAGTTAGTGAATAGGAAGTAAAAACCCTAGTACGTGTGATTTAAGGAAAAACGGTGTGAACCAACGTGTACCGTGCACTACCGATTGAACGCACCACTTGACCACCACTTTCTTACCATACAAGCTCATTAATATTTGAGCAAAATATCCTCTCATTTCCAGCTAGTCTTGACCAAAAATGTGGACCAAATGCAAGGAAAGGAAAGAGAAAAAAAAAGAGTGGTGGTGGTGGCGCCACTTGTCGCCACCTAAAGGTTTCTTGACCAACCAAGAGTCCAACCTTCTTATCCCCAATTTTGCTCTTTCTTCTTCATTATTTCTGCTGGTTGGCCGAACAAGAGAGGGGAAAAGAGAGAGCAAAACCCATCTTCCTTCATCTTGAATTTGAGCTACAAAGTGAGGAAACAAAGAAAGTAAACCGATTAAAGTTACCTTTGAGTATTGATTTAGTGAGGTGTTGGTGAATTTTTGAAGGGGAAAGCTAGGGTTGCCCTTAGTAGACACTAAGTAAGGTAAGGATGGTGATATCCCCAATTCTTACTCTTAATCTTGCTTAAATTAGCTTAGCATTTCAAATTTGTGGTGAATAATGGTTGTTATCATGTCTTGGGTGTTGTTTTTCCTTGTGGATACATGAATTAGGGTTTGATGATTTCTGCCTATACTTGCTATATGGATGAGATATGTTGTATCTAAGCTTATATATGAGGTTGTGGTGGTGGATTGAAGCAAGAAATGAAGAAAGTTTCTTTGAATCCCAAAATTTCCAGATTTCTGGAAAATTTCAGCCTTGTTCTGTCCGGTTTTATTGCACCATGTTAGAGGCCGAATTAGGCTTGGTGTAAAACATGAAAATTGTATATAATGGTATTTTATAGGTGCCTACAAAATTTCAGCTCAATCGGAGCAATGTATCCTGTGAAAAGACCAAAATACCCTCACTATTTTAGGATGTTTCCAGTGTTCCGTTTTAGTCAGTTTATCATGTTTATTCACTATGATCTGTTCCGATTTAGCCATTTTCCAAATATGAAAGTTTTAGTACTCTGTCTTAGCTTTTCAACGCCACTAAGAAAGTCTTAAATGGACCTTGGTAGACTGAGATAAGGCCATTTGAAGGCAGTATGGTTGAATAGCTGAATAGTTGTTGTTAGGTTATGTGAATTGGAAATTTGGTTAGGTTACACTGGAAATTAGACTAAGTATTCTTCATGAACATTCTAGCCCTGTTCTTAGCTTCGAAATGGTATAAGTTGCACACTAATCCGATAAGCGTAGCCTCATATGTGCTCTTTCTGCAAAAACCCGTCAAATCTGTCTTTTGTAAACTTCATTTCCGCATTTGTTACTAGTTGATTTATGTCCTTGTATTGTCTTGGGCCTATGGAATGGCTATTGAAATAGATTTGTATTATGTGTAACTTTGGGTTTGATTGAGAAAAATAATGAAGCCAAAATGGCTGAAAAATTAGGTAAATACAAAGGGCATGCTGCCCAAATTTACGCTCGAGGACTATAGAAATACACTTGCGACTTGGGTAGAGTTGATATGAATATCACTTGAGCCATCTAGGACTTTGGCTACCTTGGTTATCGAGGGTTATACATTAAAACCTAGTCGAACTTGTACCCTTGAGGAAAAGATATAATAACCAATGTAAACCCGTTTTCCTTGCATTTTCAACTCAAAGGTTATTTGCAAGTGTATTTGCTACAAATTCTTCCAGTTGAAAAGCGAGCAAGTGTTTTACGAATGTCTTCCAAATTAACTTTAATTACCTGATTCTTACTGAATGAAACGTTTAAGTTTTGAATCTTGGACATGTTTCAAAGTTCTCAAACTGAATTTTTATCGCAGATCTAGACTCCAAGCCAGGAGTATCATCTGGACGAGACCATTAAAAACACTATACTTGTTTTGGTGAGTGTTACTTGTATTTGATACGTGATCAATGTGATTACATGTTATGTACGTGCAATTTTGGGGCAAGAGTGTACTTTATCGCACTTGCCCTAATCAAATTTGTTATTATTCCATGATTTCACTTGAAATGATATACTTGCATACAAAATTTGTCTTGTCTGGAATTTCAGAAACCCTGTGGCTAGTTAATCGAGTCGAGCCGGCAAGGGCCTGGTCGATTAGATAACGAACCCTGGGTACTAGTAATATCGAGTGAAGTGTTAACTCCTCGGCTAAACAGTATACTCGAGTATTACCACCCGTGTTTCGTGTGGCGTGCGGGCCCGGAGAAGGGGGTTGATCGGTGGACGGAGACTGGCGTGAAGTGGGGTTTTATTTTTGGACTAGTTATTACTTGAAAGTTAACGGAGTGTCAACTACCGACCGATCAAGCTGGAATGGAACCGAGAGATGAGTTACTGTATCCTTATATGTGAACGTGAACTTGATATTTCTTGACTAGCTGAAGTAATATTTCTCTGATTTGACATGTTTTCTCGCTATTTCACTATTACTCCGTCATCACTTGGGTTGTTGACCAATTTGATATTTGGAACTTCACTGAGCTTTGGCTCACCCCGTTAGTTTTGTTTTCCTTACAGGAGTACGAGCGAGGCGTGAGACGTGTAAAGGCTAGCGTAGTCTAGTTGTTTGGCTTTTGACTTTTGTCTTGTACTCGCGCTATTCCTCGAACAGAATGTTTTGTATTTGATTTGTATACGCTTTAAGCTAGTTTGGGTATATTGAGACTTTGTACCTTGATTTGTATCAATGTAAATTATAAGTTTGAGTTGTGAATGTTACTCATGGGTCATGGATGTATGCACGTGATACGAGTGAGGGAGTGAGTCCTGGCGAGAGCTGGACAGGCGGTCCGCCGAACCCTTTGGTACGCCTTAGGGGGAGGTGGGGTCATCACATTGGGAGTGTTATCCAGAAGGATATTTTGGACGTTATTTTGCGTAAATAGGTGAGTGTTCCTTGTTTGTTATATTTTCCTTGACTTCATGGCTCGTTGTTATCGTTTGATAATGTGTTAAGTGCTTTCAATGATTGCCAAAACGATTTTTCTAGGCGAGTTTGTACTTTATCGCACTCGACCTAAATAAATGTGAAATTTTCAATGATTCAATGATTGAAATGTTACTTGTGCATGAATGTAAGCCTTTTGGCTGAACTGGGCCCTGCCCTTCATTACCGATCGACTCGAGACAGAAGCGGACTCGATCGGGCGATATGGTGACCCTGGGTGAATGTTTGGTATACTCGAGTATTACCTTGTAGTCTGGTGGAGTCCGACCAACGTCCGGAAGGGGTTGAAATGAAATGAAGGAACGATTGATATTGTAAATGAGGGGTTTTACTTACAAAAATGCATTTTCAAATGATTGGAGGAATAAGGGAATGAAAGGAGAATGAATGAATGAATGAATGAACGAATGGCTCCCTGTGAGCACGTATCCTTTTAATGAATGTGTAATTATCGCTTTATATTGTAAATGTTTCTTGACTTATTGTTTGATTATCGCTTTCAATGGACTTATTGTTTGCTTATGTGTTCGGAACCTCACTGAGCTTTTAGCTCATTCCTTTAGTTTTGTTTTCCTTAACAGGGGAAGGCAAGCAAGGACGAGAGCTCTGTATAGACTAGCATAGACTAGTTTCTTGAATTTTTGTAATGGTTCTCACCCTAGCGCTTGGCACGGGCTAGATGTATGAAGAATTAAGAACCTTTGTATATTTGATTTTGTACTCCCTTTTGAGATAGAAATGTATATAAGTTTTGCTTTAAACTTTGGATTGTTGTTATATTTATTCTTGTGGTTTCTTCCAGTTTTGATTGAGGTATGACTGAGTTCCGGCGAGAGCTGGACAGGCAGTCCGCCGAACCCTTTGGTTTGCCTTAGGGTGAGGTGGGGCTTTCACAAATGTCAAGTTTTGAACTTCAAATGTTTACTCATTTTCTTTCCAAAACAAAGAAGAATTGCCAAGGGTTTCTCGGCCGCAAACCCTAATTTTATCAAGCGAGGTTTTAGGTGTGCATTTAGGGTTTGTTTAGCTTCCTTTTCATATGATTTCACCCAAGACACTTGTTATACGTTGTTTCTTTGCTTATGAGTTAGTTTCGGACCAAACGAAGAGCTTTAAGAAAATTTGAACAACTGTCTTTTCATATCCAGCCATATTTTGACGTGGCACTATTCATTTATTTTTCAATGAAATTTTCTAAAAACCTTTTAGTATGGTTTTGTGTTTGATTTAGGAAAACTCTTAGTTACTAATGTTTTCTAATCTAAATATACACTTTTCACTTTAAAACTCATATTTATGTATTGCACTAGTACGTATTGGGATTCTCTTTGAATCACTTAGGTTTTGATGGTTGAAATATAATGTGTTCATTTGATTACTATTAGGGTTCCTTGGTGATTGAGGGTGTTATCTGAAAGGATATTTTGGACGTTATTTTGCGTAAAGATGTGAGTGTTCCTTGTTTGTTATATTTTCCTTCACTTCATGGTTTGTTGTTTTCGTTTGATAATGTGTTAAGTGCTTTCCATGGTTGCCAAAACGAGTTTTCTAGGCGAGTGTGTACTTTATCGCACTCGACCTAAATGAATGTGAAATTTTCAATGATTCAATGATTGAAACATTACTTGTGCATGAATGTAAGCCTTTTGGCTAAACTGGGCCCTGCCCTTCGTTACCGATCGACTCGAGCCAGAAGCGGAATCGATTGGGCGATATGGTGACCCTGGGTGAATGTTTGGTATACTCGAGTATTACCTTGTAGTCTGGTGGAGCCTGGCCAACGTCCAGGAGTGGGTGAATGAAATGAATGAATGAATGTCAATGCAAATGAGGGGTTTTACTTATAAAAATGCATTTTCAAATGATTGGAGGAATAAGGGAATGAAAGGAGAATGAATGAATGAATAAATAGCTCCCTGTGAGCATGTATGTGTTATTATCGCTTTATATCGTAAATGTTTCTTGACTTATTGTTTGCTTATGTGTTCGGAACCTCACTGAGCTTTTAGCTCATTCCTTTAGTTTTGTTTTCCTTAACAGGGAAGGCGAACAAGGACGAGAGCTCTGTATAGACCAGCATAGACTAGTTTCTTGAATTTTTGTAATGGTTCTTGCCCTAGCGCTTGGCACGGACTGAATGTATGAAGAATTAAGAACCTTTGTATTTTTGAGTTGGCACTCCCTTTTGGAAATGGAAATGTATATAAGTTTTGCTTTAAGTTCTGATATTTTTTTCTTGTGGTTTTATTTCGGATGTGATTGAGGTATGACTAAGTCCCGGCGAGAGCTGGGCAGGCGGTATATCCCTTTTCTTTTGATTCGCCCGTATATTGTTACTATATGCCGTCAGTTTGCGTATTTGTGTATATGAATATCTGCCTGACTTGATACGTATTTGTGTATTTGATCATCTGTTTCCCTGAATGTTTATGTGGTGTGTTATGTGTGTATATGTTTATTTGGGTATTTGGTGCCCTAAATTTTAGTTACTTTAGTCACCTTATTGCATTTATTCATTAAATTACCTTTTGGGAAAAGAAAAAAAAAAGAGGGAAAATATATATGGAGGGAAGACGTAGTCGCGGACGTGGTCATGGCCGTGGGACTAAGCGAGCCCAAGAGCCAATTGAGGGTGTTATCCGAAAGGATATTTTGGACGTTATTTTGCGTAAAGATGTGAGTGTTCCTTGTTTGTTATATTTTCCTTCACTTCATGGTTTGTTGTTTTCGTTTGATATTGTGTTAAGTGCTTTCAATGATTGTTAAAACGAGTTTTCTAGGCGAGTGTGTACTTTATCGCACTCGACCTAAATAAATGTGAAATTTTCAATGATTAAATGATTAAATGCTAGTTGCACATGAATGTAAGTCGTTTGGTTGAACTGGGCCCTGCCCTTCGTTACCGATCGATTCGAGCCAGAAGCGGACTCGGTCGGGCGATATGGTGACCTTGGGTGTGAACGTTGGTATACTCGAGTATTACCTTGTAGGTTGGTGGAGCCTGGCCAACGTCCAAGAGGGGGTGAATGAAATGAAATGAACGAATGAACGAGGGTTTTACTTACAAAAATGCATTTTCAAACAATTGGAGGAATAAGGGGAAATGTCAGGAGAACGAATGAGCGAACGAAGCATGGCTCCCTGTGAGCCCGTATCCTTTTAATGAATGTGTTATTATCGCTTTCCATTGTAAATGTTTCTTGAATTATTGATACTCTATGTTTAATGTATTGGATTGATTGTTTGGTTATGTGTTCGGAACCTCACTGAGCTTTTAGCTCATCTCTTTAGTTTTGTTTTCCTTAACAGGGAAGGCGAGCCGGGACGGGAGTTTTAGATAGACTAGCCTAGACTAGTTTCTCGGTTTTCTTTTGTAATGGTTCTCGCCCTAGTGCTTGGCACGGGTTGGATGTATGAAGAATTGAGAACCTTTGTATATTCGATGTCCGTACTCTAATGTACATAAGTTTTGCGTTAAGTTTTGGATTGTCATTATATTTATTCCTGTGTTTTATTTTGATTTTAATTGAGGACTGGAGTGAATGACTGAGTCCCGGCGAGAGCTGGGCAGGCGGTCCGCCGAACCCTCTGGTTCGCCTTAGGGGGAAGTGGGGCTGTCACAGAATGATTTATAGGTCGAAATTGTCCGTTTAATAAATGAGTGAGTCGATATACATCTTAGGAGGATTATATCATTTACACCATAAAACATTAGTATTATTTAGAATATGTTGTGGTATTAGAAGAAAAAAAAAGAAAGAAAAGAAAACGTGGAAGATACTTGCCTTCACACCTGTCCAAGCATTACTAATATAATTATATTTATATTTTATATTTCTTAAAAAAATCTATATATATAAATATTGTATTCTCATCTAATTGCCTTGAATCTTTGGTTAATCTAACGATTGACTCGTGATTTTTCGTCTATTGCCTCATTCAATGTTTTTGCACGTTGGTCTTCTTGGGGTAATAAAACAATTAGTCCAACTAGCGAGGTAGGTGCGATAAATTTTGTGAACTAGAGGGAAATTTGTACAAAAGGGTCATTGTACTACAAGATGTTAAGAGTTAATGAGATGAGAGATAGATATTTAGGTGAATTATTGATAACGGGATAGACTTAATTTGTAATTGTGCCATTAGTCCATTTGTCAAATAAAGTTTTGACTAAAACTCTTGTGACTCAAAAATATCTTGACCAATAGCTTCCTAGACCAGCCTTCAACTGAGAGAGAGAGAGAGATAATTTGCTCATGGCATGATCAGCCACAATTTTTGACCGAACATATTTGACCAAGACAAAAGTCTTAACACCAACCCCTTCTTGTATTCCTCTTACCTTACAGCCGAGAAAAAGAGAGAGAATTGAGAGAAAACAACTTCATTCTTTCTTCCCCTCCAAATAGCTGAGAGAGAGAGATAGGAAGAACCCAATTCATCCTCCTCCTTCGATTGCTAAAAAAAAAAACCGAGAAAAAAAAACTGAGAGAAAGCCACAAGAGTAAACCAGGGACTTTCTTCATTCTTCAACCATGTACATCAGCCAAGAATAAGGAAAACTTCAACTCTTCTAGCTAAGAAAAAACGAGAGAGTGAAGGCAGAAAATTTCCAGCCCACAACCGTGAGGAACAAGAGGTAAATAGCTAAGTTTTTCTTTATTTTCCTTCTCCCTTTGGTTTATACTGTCTTAGAATGAATTAGAACTGAGAAAGGAAGCAAATCACTGATAAAAGTTCTTCAAAACTGGGAAATTCTGTTCAAAGTTACTGCATGCTACCCGATGATGAAAAGCTGCAATTTTTTAGTCATTTCTCCTTCAAAATGTGTTAGATTATGTTTTCATGCATTATATATATTCCATAGTATACATATCTTGACATGGGTGCAGTACTTGACCTGAACTCAAGTGGAATGAGTGTAAAATATGAAGAAACTTTGCTGAATCTCTGTTTGGACACTACATGAAGGATCAATAGGATGAAGCTGGAAATTTCCAGCTTTATCTCCAGAAAATTTTGTTAGTTTAGTTAAAAACTCACTTCATATAACTGCCATCTTCCTAATCCAGTCATCCATGTGTTATTTGAGGAGCTAAAAGCAAGAAAAGATTGACTTTAAAGCAATCTCAAAAGCTGGAATTTTCTGCACAGCAAATCGAGAGGGAAAAGCTGCCATTTTGGTTATTTCTCTAAAAGGTTTGCTAAATTGTGACTGGAACTCACGTATTATGATCTGTCTAATGTTTAATATGATTGCAAGTTAGATTTGAGTGCATAATGGAAAAACTAATGGCGAAATTTTGATTAAAGCTGATGGAACCTGCTAGGAAGGCCGAGAGAGAGAGAAAAGGACTTTTAATTAATCTTCCTTCAAATTTTAGTTGTAAACCTCATATGTTCTGTTTAAGGCTACCTTGTAGCTTAATAAGATATGTTTTATACTTCTAGTTGGAGCATGAACCTGAAAGGAAATATTTGAGAAAACATCAAAGTTGAACTGTTATACTGCTAGAAAACTTTGTTGAATGATGCAACAGCTGATGACAGATTTTGTGTGTGATTTTGGCCGAACAACATGCTGAAATTATGAGTTACTCACCTTGTATATGCTGGACTGAATATGCCTTAAGTATTTAGAGCTTTAAGCAAGTGAAAGAATAGAGTTTTTGACAAAAGTTGAAGTAACGGTACTGGATTAATTTTGTGGTTGCTGTCCGAGAGAGTGAAGCAGGATGTGTTTCTGTCCAGCCATTTTTGACCCTAAAAATGTGAGAACTGGGTATTGGTGTCTTCATAAGAAATATAGGTCTATATCTTAGCTTCGAAAGGCTATAAAGTTTGCCTCAATCTGATAAGCATAGCTCTAGTTATGATTGAAATACCAGAGGATGGCAAAGCTGACTTTCTCGTTGCCTTTCCTTTTGTTTCACATGCATGCAGCTTTGATGATGGCCGTGAGGAAACCAACTTTTAACTAACATTTTTTCTAATTTCCAATCTTGCAAGCTTTCATAAATGATAGCTACAATTGTTCTCAGATTTAATGGATATACCTAGTTCCACAAGTAGGGTTAAACTAATGCGATTGAGTGGAAAGTTACGATAGTTATATACGTAAAGTGGCTTCTAATGATTTAATATTGTGTTCATTAATATTTTAAAGACTATTAATGTGAGGGGCTGGTGTAGTGGAACAAAACCCAAACTACAAACAACTTGGAATCTGGTTTAGCTTTAATGGAACAAATGAAGAGTTCATTTGCTTTAATCCTTGAATATTGGATAGAAAATGATTTAATCTTAGTCTAAACATCTTACAGGACTTTAAACTTGGAATATATGTATATTTCTTTGGTTTCTGTTGAAATTTGATGCTTAAATTATGTTAAAATTGCTGGTATGAATGTCATACTTAAATGTATGGGTGGTTTGAATAAAAGTCTTGTGGTTTTAAAAGAGAAAAAGGAGTTTTTCACAAGTGAAAAATGAGTTTCCAGATTTTCGGATTTCACTGACCTGTCTCAGTAAAATGCTTATATCTTGGTGTAGAAAAATCCGATTGAGGTGCCGTCAGTGGCATTTGAAACTATAATCATGGGGCTTTGTTCTGTAAAAATTTTAGATTTTTCCTCCATGTGTGCTGCTATCCGTGACTCCTCAAAGTAGGCTGCCCTGCTTGAATGTCCTGTTTCTTCAGGAAAATGAATTTTTGACTTGGATCGAATATTTGGCCTATTTGTGATTTGAATCTCTGAAAAGTGTCTTCTGGGATGTGATAGTACTAAAAATCTATTTTACAACAGTATAACTTTCATAATTGTTTGATTTGTGGAACTCGAGTTGCGAATTTTTAAAGTTTACTGTTACTATTCATCTCAGTAGATTCCTGAAGCATAGAAACGGACTTCTTGACTTTAAAACCTCAGACGGCCTACTTCCAACCTCTCACCTTGATTTTTCCACTTCCTTGACATCAAATATATCCCTATGGAACTTCTCTCGCTAATGTATCTCTCATTTCCTCAAAGTTTTACTCTTTTAACAAGTTACCTTAATTAAAGCGGTCAAGACTTGTACTTAGCTTTTAGCCGTCATCTCCAAATTTCCAAGTGAAGCTTACACGCTAAAATTGTCTTGTGTGTAGATGACATTGAGCCTTGTGAAATGCTATTGTGGTAAGATTATTTGTATGTGATTTTAGGGCTGAATTGAGAAAAACAATGAAGCCATAAATTGCTGGAAAATAGCTAAATACAAAGGGGTATGCTGCCCAAATTTTCACTGAGACGTGTATACTCGTAGTTTGAACGAAAATTTGAGGTCGAATTGAACTCGAATCATCTAGGGTATTCAAGTCTTCGGTCATAGAGGTATATAAGTTAGAATTCGGCCGAATCTTGTACCCTTGAAAAAATATGAAAGTAACGACTAATAGAAATACGTTTTCCTCATCTCTTCAACTCAAATGGGAATTTCAAAATTTAATCGCTCCGAAGTTTCAAAGTTTTAAGAGCGAGCATAAGTTTTACAAATATTCCCCAAATGACTTTCAATTACTTGATTTTCTTTAAAAGAAACTTGAACCCTGGTTGATTTCAAGTTCTTAAATGACGTTTTATTGCAGAGTTGAACTCCACGTAAGGAGTAATACCTGACCGTGATCCGTAAAAGAACTACATCTTTGGTGAGTGCTTCCAAATACCTGATTAAATTGGGCACTTGTTTTTAATATTTGACCAATGTGATCGAATGATAGGTGATTGATATAATCGGGCAAGGGTGTCCTTTATCGCACTTGCCCTAATGTGATATGTACTTGTTTATTGTTGCAAATGACTTGATATATTTGTTCGTGACTTGTAAGTACTGAGCAGTAGTATGTACCACACTCGATCCGAGTGGGGGGTACCTCTCATTCCCGTCTCTGTACTTTTATTTTGATTCAGTCGATTGGAGATGTTATCTCATCGACTTCTTGGGAACCCAAACCCTACTGGCTAGTTAATCGAGTCGAGCCAGCAAGGGCTTGGTCGACTAGATAACGAACCATGGGTATCTAGTGTTGTCGAGTGGAGTGTTATCTCCTCGACTAATCAGTATGCTCGAGTATTACCACCAGTGTTTATCTTGGAGTTCGGGCCAGGTAAGGGGTTTGGTTGGTGGACGGAGATTGGAGTTAAGTGGTGTACTACTAGACTAGTTACTTTATTTGAAAGTTGACGGAGTGTCAACTAATACTTGATCAAGCTCTAGTGAAGAAATGGGAATTTGGCTCCTGAGAGCCATCTGTATCCTTATACATTGATTGTTATTCAAAGTGTTATTGTTCATTTAGAAAACAAAAAGAGAGTTTTCACTCGCTCATTTTGACATTTTGCTATTTGAAGTGTTATTGCTCACTTTCATGAACTTGTTATGCTCGCTATTTTGCTACGTGATATTTGTACTTTTCAATATTGGTCAACTTGCTATTTGGAACCTCACTAGGCTTTTAGCTCATTCCACGCCATTTGTTTTCCTTACAGGGGGTACAAGCGAGGCGTAAGACTGGTACAGGCTAGCGTAGTCTAGTAGTTTTTGAATTTTGCAATTGTACTTGCACTAGTGCTCGATTAGGACTGATTGTATCTGAAATGCACATCTTTTGATATATGTGTGATTGTACGAAAGTTTGAAATAGAAATGAAAGTACATGTATGTTCCAAGTTTGGAAACTAGTATTTCTTTTACTCTTGAGGTTATAACCTATTATATTTGAAGTGAATGAGTGAGTCCCGGCGAGAGCCGGGCAGGCGACCCCCCAAACTCTAGGGGGAGGTGGGGCCGTCACAGTTGGTATTAGAGTTCTTATCAAACTCGTGCCAGGAGAGGATTCTCGGACTGTGGGGATTGGCTTGTTAAGTGTGGAACAAAGGTTTATAGTTGGGGATATTAGATATGTACGTTGGGTAGGAATTTCAAATATAGGTAAGTTACTCTTGGGACTGGCCAGCCTGAGGTGTGAATTATTCTATTGTCAGATTCTTGTACCCGAATACCAAATATTTCATTCAAGGAAGTATTTGCAAATTGGGAAGAATTTAGTATATTGCATTATGATGTGACTAGAAAGCATGATTAAATTTGGAAAAGTAGAATCGAAAGGACCAAGTCTAGCTTTTGAAAGTTAAAGATGAAGAAGTGAGATCTTGAAGATTAGTGCTAATTCTGTTTTTAAGATGAATAATTTTACTAGTCATTCAATGGTAAATGGAATATATGCCATCTCTTGCCCAAAATATTGGTTTAGACATAGAATTTGAGTGAAATCGTAGTTTAAGTAAGAACTATGCAGTTGTGAATAGCTCTAAACCTTGAGGAGCGGTTTCAAAATTGAGGTGAGATGAGTTTGACGAATTTGCCATGTGATGTGAGTTCTCGATGGCATTGTGGCTCCTTAAATTTTGTTGGAGGATTATTTGGGGCTATTGTATGAAATGTTTGAGATCATTTAGAATACTCAAGATTCATTGATGTACATATGTAATGATCATACTATTTGATTGGATATTAGACGTAGTAGATTTATAATTTACGAAGGAATTTTGATTAGTGTTACTAATGGGGTAATTGGTTTAGTAAATGCACTTGAACGATTGTCACCTTGACTATGTTGGGATGATTATACACGGTAGTCAGTATAAAATAAACGTCTATCAATGGATAAGAGTAAGTCAAGACTTAGGTTAATGGTGCTTTAACTATTAAGGCAAGACTTAGATGGATGAAATAAGAAAATGAATTATTTTGCAGTGGAATTCAGAGAAATTAATATATGGAGTAGGTGGTGATTATTAGGGCAATGATGTTATGGTCAATCGTTGCAGTTTATGAGTCTAAAGAAATATTTATCGTAACATGGTTACAAGTTGTGGATATAACAATTATTGATAACAAGAAGCAGGAAAGGGTGAGAACATGAATAATATGTTAAAGTTAGTAAATTTGATCTATTTGTCAGCTCATGCGTTTAGAAGAAAGGACGGACTAATGATGAAGCCATGACTTGATAGATCTAGTGAATGGGATGATATTATTGGGATATTTGAAAAAAAAAAAACTGAACTTTTGTGAATAAAGGTAGGAATTTCTGGGATCTACCAGCTCTATTATGGATAGAAACCAATAAGTTTTTCTTAAAGTTAAATGTGTGAGAATCTACTAGATGAACGTAAGAAAATTTTCATGTGTTATTTAAAATTTAGTGCATGTCCCACTTTATTTTCTTTTTGTTATTGAATGTGTGAGGACCCAAAAATTTTCATATTTTCTCAGCATTATTTTATTTCTTTGATTATATTTTATACTTTCCTTGGAAATATTGAATTTTCTATGCATTTTTACAAGTAAGTACAGTTTTAAAATCATCTTCCTAATATGAGTTAGTGTACGTTAATTTGAAGTGTATTATTGACGTGGGACCCGCTAGTGCGGTAAATGTGTTATATTGGCAACTTGTTGGAGTTTTGTATTAAGTGATATTATTTTATAAGGTGCTAGGAGACAATTGAAAGTTAGCTAGATAAATTACCATTGGTAGACAAAAGGATAAGCTTAAAACCCTAAAAGGAGCCAAGTGTCACTAGGCTATTAGAAGTTGGACTTTTGACCAAGATTGGTAACTTTACTAAAATCAGATTTTTGACCAAAATTCATTCATTTTCTTGTCTCCTTTGGCTGAAATTAGTGAGAGAGAAACCAAGAGAGCTCTTCAAGTTCTAGCTTCCAAATTTGCTCAAATCTTGAGTTTCAACCAACCAAATCACAAACTACACCATACAAGTGATCATTAGGGAAGGTTAAAGGTGTTGGTGGAGTTGTTTTGGAGGAGGAAAGATTAAGATCCTACCTTTCTTGTGGTTTTAAGGTATTTTGCCAAGAACATCCTCTTTACTTCAATTAATTGCTTATTAGTGGTTTTTAGTTGTTTTAGATGTTGTTTTGTGGAAGATTAGTACTTGAATGCATGAATTCCAGCTTGGATGATAACCTGCCCTGCTTCTGACTGGTTCTATTTCACCTTGTTAGAGGCCAAACTAGCCTTAGCACAGAACATAAAAGTTGTAGAGAATGATGTTTTATAGTTTCCTACAAAATTTCAGCACAATCGGAGCAACATAGCCAATGAAAATACCAAAATACCCCTGCTGCCCTGTTTCTGTCCGAAAATCAGCCTCTGTAAGTGGTTAGTTTGACCAGGAATATTACACGATTGGTTGATGATGTCTTCTTAAGAATTATAGACTTGTATCTTAGCTTTCAAATTGCTTTGGAATTACCTGAATTGGAGTTGTGTGTGCTGAGATATGAGTGAATAAAGCAGGACTACTAGTTGATTTCTGCAGTGAATTTCGAACTGGAAAATCTGGAGATGTTTGGTAAATTTGACCTACTTAGGGTGAGAACTGAACTGAGTGGTCTTCATGAAAGTTGTAGATCTTTGTCTTAGATTTTCAACGCCTCCAAGAACACCTGAAATGGACTTTGGTAGCCTGCGATATGGCCATTTAAAGGTAGTATGGTTAATTAGCCGATTAGTTGGAACTTGGTTCTGGGAATTGGGAATTTGACTAGGTTACACTGGAATTTGGACTAAGTGGTCTTCATCAAAATTGTAGCCCTCTGTCTTAGCTTCGAAATGGTATAAATTACATCCCAATCCGATAAGCGTAGCTTCGGATGTGTCCGTTACGCAAAACCCGTCAAATCTATCTTTTGTTAAACTTTATTTCTGCACATGTTGTTAGCTTGATTTTTGTACTTATATGACTTTGAGCCTATGGAATGGCTATTGAAATGAGATGATATTGTGTGTGACTTTATGATTGATTGAGGAAAATAATGAAGCCATAAATGGCTGGAAAAATAAGTAAATACAAAGGGCGTGCTGCCCAAATTTTCGCTCGAGGGCTAAGTTTCTATTTGAATTTGTATATTTTTGTTTGGCAAATACTGTGACCATTTTCCATCTTAAAACATGATCCTTCTTCAATTGGAAACTCCAAATGTTTACTCATGCTTACCAAATAAAAAGGAGTGGTTTAGGGTTTTCTTGGGTATTTTGTCCTCCCTTTTACTTGAATTTCAATAAGACATTTAGTCTATAATATCTACTTGAATATGAGATGATTTTGAGCCATATAAACGATCCCGAAAACAGTATTTCTTAGCCTATCTAGTTGGATTCCGACTTGTCTTTGGTTCAAGTGTTTCCATTGGAAAATTTTATAACCCTTTTGAGTTGGGTTTTACGTTTCGACTATGAAACCCTAGTTATTTTTGTCCACGGGTCCAAATGTCCTGGTTTCACTTTAAAGTCTTTTATACGTTCTACTCATCAATTGTCGAGTTCTTTGATTTCACCTAATTGTTTGTGTTAGATGAGCTATAATATTCTTTCTTGTTTAATCTTAGGTTTTCTTGGTGACTAAAGATAATATCCGAAAGGATATTTTGCACGTTGTTTTGCGTATAGTGTTCCTTGTTGTTATATTTCCTTGATTTATTGGCTTGTTATTATTGATTGATATTGTATTAAGTGCTTTCAATGATTGTTAAAACGAGTTTTCTAGGCGAGTGTGTACTTTATCGCACTCGACCTAAATAAATGTGAAATTTTCAATGATTAAATGATTAAATGCTAGTTGCACATGAGTGTAAGTCGTTTGGTTGAATCTAGGTATAATGTCTAGTTGATTTGTATAACTAAAGAAATTAAATTTTATATGCTTGGGAAAGTAGCCGATACAATACTTAAATTGGAAATGGGAAAATGCTAAGACACCAATTTCTTTGGTTAAGATCGGGTGGAAACATGAATGATTGGAGGTTGGAAGGAAATACAGAAGGAGTATCCGAAACTTTTCATGATTAAAGGTTTCAATTTCAAGGACGAAATTTTTTTAAGAGGGGAAGAATGTGAGAACCCGAGAAAATTATGTGTATCCCCTGAATTTATTTCATTTTATTTACTTTGATATTTATTATATATAACGAATAAATGATTAAATTACATGCCTAATTGAATCTCTGTAAAATTGAGAATTTAGAAAATTTCCTCGAATAGTGTAGAAAAAGTTTATGAATTAAATAAATATATGGCATGCATATCGTAATTTATGTCATTTGCAAATATTACTAGACACGTAACATATATTATATAGCTCAATAAGTACATGTCTAATAAGTTTTTCTTAAAGTTAAATGTGTGAGAATCTACTAGATGAACGTAAGAAAATTTTCATGTGTTATTTAAAATTTAGTGCATGTTCCACTTTATTTTCTTTTTGTTATTGAATGTGTGAGGACCCAAAAATTTTCACATTTTCTCAGCATTATTTTATTTCTTTGATTATATTTTATACTTTCCTTGAAAATATTGAATTTTCTATGCATTTTTACAAGTAAGTACAGTTTTAAAATCATCTTCCTAATATGAGTTAGTGTACGTTAATTTGAAGTGTATTATTGACGTGGGACCCGCTAGTGCGGTAAATGTGTTATATTGGCAACTTGTTGGAGTTTTGTATTAAGTGATATTTGTAGACAATGGAATTTTAATTAAATTCTAAAAATTACCATTGGTCTATTAAATATTTTCGTCCAATCGGATATTGCCATATATCATGTACACTTGGAAAGTTTGGTTATTAAATAGCCAATTATATTCCTCCACGTGTCAAGTTGAGGTGTTCCAAACCAATTCAAATCGCAGAGGTATCTTCACCAACCAAATCATATCATATCACATACCTATTGGATAAATATCTAAGTATTTATTTCTTATTAAAGGGATAATATTTAGAGTTATTTAATCTAAGTATACCTCTTATATACTGCAGTAGCTTGGCCAGTCAAACGGTGCCACGTCACGTGTCCCCACAAGTTTGGCCAATCGATAAATTGCTTATCTCTTTATTAATAAATATAAAATGAAGAGATAATAGTTGGCTAGCACAGTCCTAATATGACTGCACGTCTTGCAAGACAAGTAAGGTGGTACACAGATTCTCAACCTCTACCTCTTGTTACAACTATAAATAGAGGTCTCTTAACCAAATCAAGGACACACACAGATACACAGAGGGACTTCAAGAGGCACCTCATACACTCAAGCATTGAACCTTCAAGCTACGAAGGTCTGGGTCTCAAAGCTCTCCAAGTCTTTCGCATATCAAGGCTTGAGCCTCCAAATATTCTCAAGTTCTTCAAATCTTCCATATCAAGATTTGAAAGAGTCAGTGGTGGATCCAAGAACAAGCTGCGAAGCCCTTGGATTGGTGTTCGAGGAGAAGAATCGAAGGAAACTCTCCATAAGTTCGAGAAACTTCCAGAAATTGTACCCCCATATTTTTTTCTACATTTATATATCACATATTTGTCGTGTATTTCTTTTTCTTGTCGTTTTGCAGACTTGAAATTTTTATCGCGTACAAATTTTTGGCACGCCCGGTGGGACCATCTCTGCCTTCCATCTTTTCCCCTCGAATATTCAACTACACCTATCACCAATGGCACCAAAGAGCAACAAAATCGTGATTGCACGTTCCAAGGCTACTGATGCTAAGCCTGTTCAGGAAGCTGCACACGTTGCCACCAATACCCGCGTTATTGGCCCCGTGACAAGGAGTATGACGAGGGCCTCCACCCAAAGTAGCATGGAACCCTCGGCGCCAACTCCCATCTTCGGGTCAACATCACAAATGAGCTATTCCTCCACGATGGGGGTCCAAGACGTTTTCACCTCGATTGAGAAGGCTCTTGCCATACTCGAACTTGGATCCGAATCCAAGTTCTCTAAGGATGACGATGATTCATCAAGCACTGGATCAGCCTCTTCACATGAAACTCTTCATTCAAGATTTTCTATTGAAGATTCTGCTGCTTTTTCTGCTGCAATGTCGGCCATGATGACAAATACTTTAAGTCTCGAAGAACAAGTTTCGAACATGTCCAAGATGATGGAAACCATGATGAAACACATCAAGGACCAAGATGCTCTCATTACTCAACTGCTCACTCAGAAAGATCACGCTGCTGAAGGAAGCCATGCGAATCCTAAGGAGCACCAAGAGCGTGAAATTCCCTCATCTAGAGGCAAAGACAAGGTGAAGGAAGTATATGTGACCGCCAATGGAGCTATCCCCGTGGAACTAGAGCTGTTAAGTTAATCAAGTAGCTCGAAAGCTCGTTAGAGCTCGGCTCGTTAAGGCTCGAGCTCGGCTCGTTAATTTTGGTTAACGAGTCGAGCTCGAGCTCGAAACATGCTCGTTTAGTTAACGAGCCGAGCTTACTCGGCTCGTTTGATACTCGAGTAGCTCGTTAGAGCTCGTTAATGAAGGGCATATTTGTCATTTTAGAAATCAAAATTATAAAAATTAAAAATTATAGGTTTTTATTAAGGTTAATTTGCACGAGCTCGAGCTCGAACTCGTGAAGCTCGACTCGTTTGTGATAAACGAGTCGAGCTCGAGCTCGAACTCGAGCCACATGTACATTTAACGAGTCGAGTTCGAACACATTTTAAAGCTCGTTTTCCTAACGAGCTCGAGTCGAGCTCGGCTCGAATTAAACTCGAGTCGAGCTCGGCAGCCAAATACTCGGCTCGACTCGGCTCGATTAACAGCTCTACGTGGAACAACTGAAGGAACTTGTTGAAGGCGTGATCAAAGATAAAAAGGAGGGTGGTTCAAAGTCAAGCTTTACCTACTGCAAGCCTTACACTGCTAGAATCGATAACCTCGCAATGCCTGCTGGATATCAACCGCCTAAATTTCAACAGTTCGACGGGAAAGGTAGTCCAAACAACATGTGGACCATTTTGTCGAAACCTGCAATAACGCTGGAACCTATGGTGACTTGCTAGTCAAGCAGTTCGTCCGATCCTTGAAGGGCAATGCGTTTGATTGGTACACTGATCTCACTCCGGAGTCCATCGACAGTTGGGAACAGCTGGAACAAGAGTTTTTAAATCGCTTCTACAGCACTAGAAAAACTGTTAGCATGCTGGAGTTGACTAACACTCGTCAATGGAAGGATGAACCTGTGGTCAACTACATCGATAGGTGGAGAAGTCTGAGTCTCAACTACAAGGATAGACTGTCTGAGCCCTCTGCCATAGAGATGTGCATCCGAGGAATGCATTGGAGCCTGAGCTATATTCTACAAGGTATACGCCCAAATACATTTGAAGAATTAGCTACTCGTGCTCATGATATGGAGTTAAGCATCATGGCCAATGCAACTGATGGGCTTCCTATTCAACCTCCGCGAGCGCAGCCGCCTCGTCAAAGCAATGAAAGGCAAGAAAATAAGAAAGGGGGCAAGCCTACTTCAAAATTCAGTAATAAGGAGTCCATGGCAATAAACACAGCCCCCATGAAAATTGCTACCAAGGTGAGTCGAAAAATCACCGAAAAAGTAGACTCTTCTCAAAATAGGTCGGTAAGGAGACCTACTCTAAAAGAAATGCAAGAAAAGGAATACCCCTTTCTCGAATCTGATTTACAAGGAATGTTTGATGATCTTTTCAAGGAGAGGCTCCTTGAACTTCCCGATATGAAGCGCCCAGAGGAAGCTGGTCAAGTCAATGATCCAAATTACTGCTGTTATCATCGTTTGATTGGTCACCCTCTCACTAAATGCTTTGTCTTTAAAGACAAAATTATGGAATTGGCCCGTCAAGGGAAAATCCTTCTCAAGGAAGATAAAGTATCGGCAAATCAAACAACCATAATGTTTGGATCTGTGTGTTGTCCGATAGAAGTTTTATCCACAACAAGCGGTGCTTCGTCCAAGAAGCTTGGAAAATCCTCAATTGAAGATGTTATTGAAGATGACAACGAAGGATGGACTTTGGTCACTCGAAAGAGGACTTGCAAGCCAAAAATAAAGAAGTACATCTTTTCAAAAAACATTCGTTCGACAAAATCTGAAGTGACAATGAAACGACGAAATGCAACAAAGAAACAATAGGGAGTGGCCACAAAACCAATTCCTTCAGATTTTCAGCTCCTTCAAGAGGTTCGACAGCCCGTGACACTGAGAGAATTTATACCTAAGGGGTATTTAAGTGACGATACTGATAACTCCACCTCTTATAATGTCATCAAAGTTGAAAATTCTCAAGTCACACAAATTGGTACGGAATTTGAGAAAAAACTAAAAATCGATGACAAACCACCAGTAGATTGTGCAACGACTATCATTTTTGATGATAACGATTTGACTGTTGAGTTCAAAACTCACAATCGACCTTTGTTTGTTAGTGCGTATGTCCGAGAGCAGAAGATGAATCGGATACTCATTGACGGAGGATCTGCTGTCAATATCATGTCCGCGCGTGCTATGAGAGAGTTAGGAATCTCAAGCGAGGAACTTTCCCAGAGCCGACTCATGATCCAAGGATTCAACCAAGGGGGGCAAAGAGCAATTGGCCTCATAAGGCTTGAATTGCTCATTGGCGAGTTGTCTTCAAGCGCGTTATTTCATATAATTGAAGCCAAAACCTCTTATAATATGCTCATGGGAAGACCCTGGATTCACGAGAATGAAATTATACCGTCTACTCTGCATCAATGTTTCAAATATTGTCGAGACGGTATAGTTAAGAAGGTTGTGGCCGATGATAAACCTTTCACTGAGGCCGAAACTCACTTTGCCGACGCCAAATTTTACCTGCAGAAAGAAGCAAAAAGAAAAGAATCAGTAAAAGAAGAAAATCAAGATTCCAAGGTGCCCATTTTGCTGTATATTCCAAGATCAAAGAGGGAAGAAGGTCAATCCTCTTTTGTCAGGAATGATACATTAAATGTTCCGCTCACCAAAATAGAGCCTGTTAAGAATGAAAAAGTGAGCTTGCAAGGATTTGTTCGTCCCAAAGAAGAACCGGCAGTAGAACATTACTCACTGCCAACTAATCGGACTCAAGAAGGTTTTGATCCAAATGCATACAGACTTCTTGCTAAGGCCGGTTATAACCCAAATGAGAAGCATGTATTGGGAAAACTCCCTCCTGAGGTGACTGGCGAGAAGACTCATGGATTAACACCTATGCAGAAAATGTTGAAAGGAAAAGGCTATAATGTTGAAAGTTCATCGAGGGGTCTTGGTTATCAACCACCTTCTCCAGTGCGCATAATGATCAAAAGGGCAAGTTGTAATTACGTGAACGAAGAAATGGAGGTCACAAGCCGAAAGAGATCTGTGTTTGATAGGTTAGGGAACAAGTCAAAGCGTACTTCTGTATTTGACAGACTTGGCCCGCGGTCGAAAAATTTGAAACCACCTGTCTATGAAAGATTAGGCAGTAAAAAGCAAGAGCATCAAGTTGCCAAGGAAGAAAGTCTTACTCTAATAAAGAAGAACGGACCAAGAAAGCGAGTCTCCAATTTCTTCATGCGCTATGGAGATTTATTCAATGTAAGAATTGAAACTATTTTTGAAGAACCGGATCAAGAAAGTATGGCTTCCTGTCATCATATTACGATCAGTGATCTTGAAGAGGAAGAAGAAGATGCAGATGACGCTCCCGCTGAATTTGAACAAGGAGTAAAGAATACAGTCGATGCGCTAAAGGAAATTAATCTTGGCACAATTGACGACCCTCGCCCAATTTACATAAGTTCTTGTATGACCCCTGAAGAAGAGAAAGAGTATGTTGATTTGCTGCTCGAGTTCAAAGATGTCTTTGCCTGGAATTACTCAGAAATGCCCGGTTTGGATCCTAGGGTCGCTGTTCATAATTTATCTGTCAAACGAGGAACAAAACCTGTCAAACAAACTCAAAGACGCTTTCGACCCGAATTGATTCCTCTTATAGAAAATGAGATAAATCGATTGATTGAAGCCGGATTCATACGAGAAGTAAAATATCCAACATGGATTTCAAGCATTGTCCCTGTAAGGAAGAAGAATGGGCAAATCCGAGTTTGTGTTGATTTTCGAGACTTAAATGAGCCTTGCCCCAAAGATGATTTTCCTCTCCCCATCACAGAATTGACTGTAGATGCTACAACCGGGCATGAAGCACTATCTTTTCTCGATGGATCGTCTGGCTACAATCAAATACGCATGGCGCCCGAGGATGAGGAGCTCACCGCCTTCCGTACCCCCAAGGGAATTTACTGCTACAGAGTAATGCCGTTTGGCTTGAAAAACGCTGGAGCAACATATCAAAGGGCAATGCAAAGAATTTTTGATGATATGCTCCATAAAAATGTGGAGTGCTACGTCGATGATCTTGTGGTGAAATCAAAGAACCCCGAAGATCATATTCAAGACTTTCGAAAAGTTTTCAACGCCTTCGGAGATACCAACTGAAGATGAATCCTTTGAAGTGTGCATTCGGAGTCACTTCTGGCAAGTTTCTCGGTTTCATCGTTCATCAACGGGGAATAGAGGTCGATCGGTCTAAAATCGATGCCATTGTGAACATGCCTGAACCGAGGAATATTCATGAATTGAAAAGCCTTTAAGGGAAGTTGGCATATATCCGGAGGTTTATCTCTAATTTGGCCGGACGATGCCAACCCTTCAGTCGACTAATGAAGAAAGGGGTGCCCTTCGAGTGGGATGAATCGTGTAGGAATGCCTTTACAAGCATCAAAATGTATCTCATGAATCCTCCAGTTTTGGCTGCACCCATCCCAGGAAAACCATTGATTCTTTATATTTCCGCTCAAGAACGGTTGGTTGGGGCCTTACTTGCTCAAGAAAATGATGAAGGTAAGGAGAATACGCTGTATTACTTGAGTCGGATGATGACACCTAATGAGCTGAATTACTCACCCATCGAGAAGTTGTGCTTGGCACTTATATTTGTCATTCAGAAGCTAAAACATTATTTTCAAGCACATACTATTCGACTCATATCTAAGTCTAATCCTATTAAATATGTGATGGCAAAACCTGTACTGTCTGATCGGCTCGCGAGATGGTACCTCCAGTTTCAACAATTCGAAATTATTTACGTACCTGCGAAGGCTGTCAAAGGACAAATATTGGCAGACTTTTTAGCCGATCATCCCATACCTGCCGAGTGGGAGTTGACTGATGAGCTTCCCGATGAAGAAGTGTTTATGGTCGAATCTCCATGGTCGATGTATTTCAATGGAGCTGCTCACCGTGATGGAGCTGGTGCGGGAGTTGTCTTTTATACTCCTGAAGCAGATATATTGCCGTACTCTTTTACTTTAACACGCCGGTGCTCAAACAATGTGGCCGAATATCAGGCGTTAATTCTTGGTCTTGAAACGGCTGTAGACATGAAGCAGTTGCATCTTAGAATCTATGGTGATTCAAAATTGGTGGTAAATCAACTTCTTGGTATTTATGATGTCAAGAAACCTGAATTGATCCCATATTACAAGTATGCAAGACAACTCATGGGATATTTGGATAGTGTCACTATAGAACATATCCCTAGAAATTTCAACCAACAAGCTGACTCTTTGGCAGGGTGGCGTCCATGATCACTCTACCTTCTCATCGAAATCAAATTTCAATATGTCAAAATTGGGTAATACCTCCGATGTTTGATGAAGAAGATGATGATGAGGAAGAAAATACTTACCATATTTTTGTCCATGAGATCAAAAAGGAGGATTGGCGTCACCTCATCATTGATTACCTTAATCATGGGAAGTTACCAGAAGATCCTAAGAAAAGGGTTGATATACGTCGTCGAGCACCACGTTTCATTTACTACAAAGGGACGCTTTACCGAAGGTCATTCGATGGGGTGTTTCTACGATATTTGGGAGAAGATGAGGCCATGCAAGCAATGGAGGAGGCTCACTCTGGGATATGCGGTGCTCACCAGTCTGGCCCGAAATTACACTTTCGCATTAAAAGAATGGGATACTACTGGCCAACAATGGTAAAGGATTGCATTGACTTCGCTAGAAGATGTCAAGCATGTCAATTCTATGGCAATTTCATCCATCAACCTCCGGAACCATTGCACCCAACTGTGGCTTCTTGGCCGTTCGATGTTTGGGGTTTGGATATAGTTGGACCACTTCCAAAGTCTTCTGGCGGACACATTTTCATTTTGGCGGCGACAGATTATTTTTCAAAGTGGGCTGAAGCGGTCCCTCTAAAAGAGGTAAAAAAGGAGAATGTAGTGGATTTCATTCGCTTGCACATCATTTATCGGTATGGAGTCCTGCGTTATATCATTACCGATAATGGTAAGCCTTTTTGCAATGTAGTAATGAACAAACTTTGCGAGAAGTTTCATTTCAAACAATACAATTCGTCCATGTACTACGCTGCTGCAAATGGACTCGCTGAAGCATTCAACAAGATCTTATGTAATCTGTTGAAGAAAATCGTGGATAAATCGAGAAGGGATTGGCATCTTCGAATTGGAGAAGCACTTTGGGCATACCGAACTACTTTTCGAACTCCCACACAAGCAACCCCATACGCACTTGTTTACGGTGTTGAAGTTGTTCTTCCGCTTGAGTGTCAAATACCTTCGCTAAGAATTGCGATTCAAGAAGGGCTCAGTGAAGAAGATAATGTCCGTCTTCGCCTCGAGGAGTTAGAAGCACTCGACGAAAAGAGATTGGAAACCCAGCAACGGATTGAGTGTTACCAAGCCCGCCTTTCAAAAGCATTCAATAAACATGTCCGGCCACGCTCTTTTCAAATTGGAGATTTAGTACTCGCTGTTCGGAGACCGATCATTCTCACTCATGGAGGACATAGAAAATTTACTGCTAAGTGGGATGGTCCATATGTCGTTCGAGAAGTATATACAAATGGCTCATACAAGTTGGTTGCTGAAGATGGATTAAGGGTTGGCCCCATCAATGGCAAGTACCTAAAAAGGTACTATGCGTAATCGAAACCACGAGATGCTCCTGGCCCGCATGAGCTAAAACTGTGGATGGCAACCACCAATAGTGTAGCATGTGGTTAAACTGCTGAAACACTCCACCAAGTCTAAGGTGGTAAACAAATAGATACTCCTGGCCCGCATGAGGTTAAAATGTGAACGGCAGGAACTACGTGTGACTTGATTCCCTTGTTGGGGTACGTAGGCAGCTTGGAGGGCGACTTCTAAGTTCAATTACACCACTCCAAATCAAATCCTTGTCCAAAAAAAAAAGAAAAAAAAAGAGAAGAAAATGAATTTTCTCTTTCCAAAAAATATATATATAAAATAAAAAAATAAATAAAATGCTTCATTTGAGTTCTTTTCTCTTAAAAAAAACAAGAGATAAGAAATGAAAAACGTTTTATTATTGAAAAAAAAAAACTCATTACATGGAAAAGAAAAAAAATGAATGACAAAAACATTCAGGAAAAAGAAGAACATGGTGGAAAGCCTAAATATCAAATTTGTATTCCACTACAGCTACTTTATATGATTCAAGTGCAGACTTCATGTCCTCAAGTTCCTTCACAGCGTCATCAGTCAAGATGCTAGTATGTTCAATGGAAGATAGCTCATCATGCGCTTGGGTTATTTCGGCCTGGATCTCTTTGAAGGTCTCATGCTTTTGATCGATAGTTGAACTGATTTCCAGGCTTTGTTTCTCCAAACTGATGAGTTCCTGTTGCAGAACCTTTTTCCTATCTTCAATGGACTGCAACTTTTCTTCAAGACTTTGCAAATTGCAAGTCAGTTCTTCTCCCTTTGCCTTAACTCTCTCAAGTTGGACGGTCGCTTTGGAAAGGAGTTCTGCATGCGTTTCTTTGCTCATCCTCTCTCACGATGAAGAGGCCAGAACATCATAAGCTTCCGCCTTGGCAAACAACTCCATCAAGTGGTCTTTTAAAGGGAGACCGTTGGTGGGATCCGTTCTTGTGATTTCTGCAATGATTTCCTCTGCACACTCTTTTAAAGAAGAGATCTGCTCAATTGGAGTGTCAAGAATCTGTTCGCAGAAATCCATCCACAAACTCTGCAAGTACTTTCTTCGATGTGCCTGGATCAACTTTTGGCCATGAAATTCTGAAACCAGTGCTACCTTAGGTCTTTTTCGAATTTCGTGTGAACCAGTCAGTTCCTTCTTATGCATTGACGAGGTATCTCCACTGGGGGCAAATTGTCTGGGAGTACTGATAGCTACCTCGTCATTTTTGTTGTTTAAGATTATATCATCAGCTTCAAGTTCGAGTGGTGAATTGTTACCAACACCTTCTTGACGGAATTCAAGAAACGGGGGCTGAAAAGGAAAAGGTTACAAAAAAAAAAAAGAAAATTATTACAAAAAAGGGAAAAAGATGGAGAGATGATTACCTTAAGTGGCGACACTTCAACCGACGGTGGTGTAAAGGAAATTCCCTCCAAATCAGAAGATGTCCTCTTCTTCGATCGGTTCCAATGACGATCTTGACTACTACTACCGCTCGCCAATGAATGGACCCCTTCTTGGGTAGATCCGATGTCCTGAACTTGAGTTCCTTCCTTTTCCATAGCCTCGATAGAATCACGATCGTCCACCGTTTCAATTTCGATATCTTCTTTAGTACGAGTCGCCGATAAGGATTTCGAAGCTTTGGGCGGCGTCTTCTTCGCTGGAACCGCTGGTTGCGCCTCTTTGATGGCCTGCCGAGAGTCCTTGGAAGACTTATTTTTTGTAGCAATATTTTTCGATGGACTGCTAGTAGTTTTGTTCTTTCGCAGGGTGGATGAGGCAAGACCCGTTACAATCTCTATAGCTCCATTATAATGCACTGACTCGTTAGCGGAGGTAATCTTACCCTTCTTCGATAATTGCTGAGGGATCTTAACGGTGAATTTAAAGGAAGTTGAAGAGACACTATTTGACCGAGTCGACCACCAGGCGTCATAGTCTTTTGTGATCAATGGATGCTTCCTGTGCGCGGGTATAGTCATCCGAGATCGCATCTGTGTGCGAACTGAAGAATCCCATAGTTGAATAGCCTCACCCAAAGTGTAAGTGTGAGTGATTTCTTTCAAGTTGTTGGGAATGTCTTGACAAAAGCCGAATTGTCTGCTAACCCTGCAAGGATTATATTTTTCAATAATAAAAGTATTGTCCTTACGTAGAGTTAAATGGCAAGAGCGTTGACTAATGAAATAGCTCGTGAGTCTTGTTGATAAGGATCCGTCATCGATCAACGCCTTTTCTTCATTCTCAGTCCAGCACAATTTAGGAAGCATCAAAGGATTCACTTCTTTGAAAATTTCCTCAGCTTCCAATTGACCATAAAATATTGCCATTTTCTCACCACTAAATCTCGTCATGCGCGCGTAGTGGCTACTCACTTGATTATTCTCGTGATATACGCCAAAGTATTGGCCAATCCAAGCATAGACGTAATGGATTGGAAAAGCTACCCCGCATTCTCCAAGGTTAGGGGCGTAGACGATCTCCCTCAACCCATGATATATGCTAGCAAGGACAGGAATTGCAAGACAAAATCTTTTCCCTGTAGCCATTAAGCATGCAACTTTAAGGACACTTGGGCGAATGCGATCGACCTTTTTGCTTGGCAAAAGAAACTTGCAAATCCAGCACGCTATGAATGCCGCAATATAGGTTTCCTTTCTTAAATACCCTGGAATGTCCAGTGTGTCAAAAGGGACGTTGAAGTCCTTCGTATCAGCAAGGTCGTAAGGCTCCACGCTTCCAGAAGGGTTGTAAGTCATTTTTGGTTTAGATGTGGTCTTCCTTCTATTCGCTCTACTCAGAGGAGCCCTATACCTAGTCTCTCCTTTGAACCAGAAGCGAATCCAGTCCTTCATCCATACCCCTTGGTCGTTCGTCCAAAGGTGGTAGTAGGCAGAAAAGAGGTGCCTGCAACTCTCGGGGAGAAGTGGCTTCCCTTCTTTGTCACGAGTGAGGAGCTCCCGCGCCGAAAGAACAACTTCATCGAAAAACGCGCCGTCAATCGAAAGGCCACCGAGTCGATAAAGGTCCCAAAGTGTGATGGACAACTCCCCAACGGGCGTATGGAGCGTGTTCGTCGAGGGACACCAATATTTGAAGAAGGCCCGCAAGATATTTTCACAGCGGTTTATACTGTCTTAGAATGAATTAGAACTGAGAAAGGAAGCAAATCACTGATAATAGTTCTTCAAAACTGGGAAATTCTGTTCAAAGTTACTGCATGCTACCCGATGATGAAAAGCTGCAATTTTTTAGTCATTTCTCCTTCAAAATGTGTTAGATTATGTTTTCATGCATTATATATATTCCATAGTATACATATCTTGACATGGGTGCAGTACTTGACCTGAACTCAAGTGGAATGAGTGTAAAATATGAAGAAACTTTGCTGAATCTCTGTTTGGACACTACATGAAGGATCAATAGGATGAAGCTGGAAATTTCCAGCTTTATCTCCAGAAAATTTTGTTAGTTTAGTTAAAAACTCACTTCATATAACTGCCATCTTCCTAATCCGGTCATCCATGTGTTATTTGAGGAGCTAAAAGCAAGAAAAGATTGACTTTAAAGCAATCTCAAAAGCTGGAATTTTCTGCACAGCAAATCGAGAGGGAAAACTGCCATTTTGGTTATTTCTCTAAAAGGTTTGCTAAATTGTGACTGGAACTCACGTATTATGATCTGTCTAATGTTTAATATGATTGCAAGTTAGATTTGAGTGCATAATGGAAAAACTAATGGCGAAATTTTGATTAAAGCTGATGGAACCTGCTAGGAAGGCCGAGAGAGAGAGAAAAGGACTTTTAAGTAATCTTCCTTCAAATTTTAGTTGTAAACCTCATATGTTCTGTTTAAGGCTACCTTGTAGCTTAATAAGATATGTTTTATACTTCTAGTTGGAGCATGAACCTGAAAGGAAATATTTGAGAAAACATCAAAGTTGAACTGTTATACTGCTAGAAAACTTTGTTGAATGATGCAACAGCTGATGACAGATTTTGTGTGTGATTTTGGCCGAACAACATGCTGAAATTATGAGTTACTCACCTTGTATATGCTGGACTGAATATGCCTTAAGTATTTAGAGCTTTAAGCAAGTGAAAGAATAGAGTTTTTGACAAAAGTTGAAGTAACGGTACTGGATTAATTTTGTGGTTGCTGTCCGAGAGAGTGAAGCAGGATGTGTTTCTGTCCAGCCATTTTTGACCCTAAAAATGTGAGAACTGGGTATTGGTGTCTTCATAAGAAATATAGGTCTATATCTTAGCTTCGAAACGCTATAAAGTTTGCCTCAATCTGATAAGCATAGCTCTAGTTATGATTGAAATACCAGAGGATGGCAAAGCTGACTTTCTCGTTGCCTTTCCTTTTGTTTCACATGCATGCAGCTTTGATGATGGCCGTGAGGAAACCAACTTTTAACTAACATTTTTTCTAATTTCCAATCTTGCAAGCTTTCATAAATGATAGCTACAATTGTTCTCAGATTTAATGGATATACCTAGTTCCACAAGTAGGGTTAAACTAATGCGATTGAGTGGAAAGTTACGATAGTTATATACGTAAAGTGGCTTCTAATGATTTAATATTGTGTTCATTAATATTTTAAAGACTATTAATGTGAGGGGCTGGTGTAGTGGAACAAAACCCAAACTACAAACAACTTGGAATCTGGTTTAGCTTTAATGGAACAAATGAAGAGTTCATTTGCTTTAATCCTTGAATATTGGATAGAAAATGATTTAATCTTAGTCTAAACATCTTACAGGACTTTAAACTTGGAATATATGTATATTTCTTTGGTTTCTGTTGAAATTTGATGCTTAAATTATGTTAAAATTGCTGGTATGAATGTCATACTTAAATGTATGGGTGGTTTGAATAAAAGTCTTGTGGTTTTAAAAGAGAAAAAGGAGTTTTTCACAAGTGAAAAACGAGTTTCCAGATTTTCGGATTTCACTGACCTGTCTCAGTAAAATGCTTATATCTTGGTGTAGAAAAATCCGATTGAGGTGCCGTCAGTGGCATTTGAAACTATAATCATGGGGCTTTGTTCTGTAAAAATTTTAGATTTTTCCTCCATGTGTGCTGCTATCCGTGACTCCTCAAAGTAGGCTGCCCTGCTTGAATGTCCTGTTTCTTCAGGAAAATGAATTTTTGACTTGGATCGAATATTTGGCCTATTTGTGATTTGAATCTCTGAAAAGTGTCTTCTGGGATGTGATAGTACTAAAAATCTATTTTACAACAGTATAACTTTCATAATTGTTTGATTTGTGGAACTCGAGTTGCGAATTTTTAAAGTTTACTGTTACTATTCATCTCAGTAGATTCCTGAAGCATAGAAACGGACTTCTTGACTTTAAAACCTCAGACGGCCTACTTCCAACCTCTCACCTTGATTTTTCCACTTCCTTGACATCAAATATATCCCTATGGAACTTCTCTCGCTAATGTATCTCTCATTTCCTCAAAGTTTTACTCTTTTAACAAGTTACCTTAATTAAAGCGGTCAAGACTTGTACTTAGCTTTTAGCCGTCATCTCCAAATTTCCAAGTGAAGCTTACACGCTAAAATTGTCTTGTGTGTAGATGACATTGAGCCTTGTGAAATGCTATTGTGGTAAGATTATTTGTATGTGATTTTAGGGCTGAATTGAGAAAAACAATGAAGCCATAAATTGCTGGAAAATAGCTAAATACAAAGGGGTATGCTGCCCAAATTTTCACTGAGACGTGTATACTCGTAGTTTGAACGAAAATTTGAGGTCGAATTGAACTCGAATCATCTAGGGTATTCAAGTCTTCGGTCATAGAGGTATATAAGTTAGAATTCGGCCGAATCTTGTACCCTTGAAAAAATATGAAAGTAACGACTAATAGAAATACGTTTTCCTCATCTCTTCAACTCAAATGGGAATTTCAAAATTTAATCGCTCCGAAGTTTCAAAGTTTTAAGAGCGAGCATAAGTTTTACAAATATTCCCCAAATGACTTTCAATTACTTGATTTTCTTTAAAAGAAACTTGAACCCTGGTTGATTTCAAGTTCTTAAATGACGTTTTATTGCAGAGTTGAACTCCACGTAAGGAGTAATACCTGACCGTGATCCGTAAAAGAACTACATCTTTGGTGAGTGCTTCCAAATACCTGATTAAATTGGGCACTTGTTTTTAATATTTGACCAATGTGATCGAATGATAGGTGATTGATATAATCGGGCAAGGGTGTCCTTTATCGCACTTGCCCTAATGTGATATGTACTTGTTTATTGTTGCAAATGACTTGATATATTTGTTCGTGACTTGTAAGTACTGAGCAGTAGTATGTACCACACTCGATCCGAGTGGGGGGTACCTCTCATTCCCGTCTCTGTACTTTTATTTTGATTCAGTCGATTGGAGATGTTATCTCATCGACTTCTTGGGAACCCAAACCCTACTGGCTAGTTAATCGAGTCGAGCCAGCAAGGGCTTGGTCGACTAGATAACGAACCATGGGTATCTAGTGTTGTCGAGTGGAGTGTTATCTCCTCGACTAATCAGTATGCTCGAGTATTACCACCAGTGTTTATCTTGGAGTTCGGGCCAGGTAAGGGGTTTGGTTGGTGGACGGAGATTGGAGTTAAGTGGTGTACTACTAGACTAGTTACTTTATTTGAAAGTTGACGGAGTGTCAACTAATACTTGATCAAGCTCTAGTGAAGAAATGGGAATTTGGCTCCTGAGAGCCATCTGTATCCTTATACATTGATTGTTATTCAAAGTGTTATTGTTCATTTAGAAAACAAAAAGAGAGTTTTCACTCGCTCATTTTGACATTTTGCTATTTGAAGTGTTATTGCTCACTTTCATGAACTTGTTATGCTCGCTATTTTGCTACGTGATATTTGTACTTTTCAATATTGGTCAACTTGCTATTTGGAACCTCACTAGGCTTTTAGCTCATTCCACGCCATTTGTTTTCCTTACAGGGGGTACAAGCGAGGCGTAAGACTGGTACAGGCTAGCGTAGTCTAGTAGTTTTTGAATTTTGCAATTGTACTTGCACTAGTGCCCGATTAGGACTGATTGTATCTGAAATGCACATCTTTTGATATATGTGGGATTGTACGAAAGTTTGAAATAGAAATGAAAGTACATGTATGTTCCAAGTTTGGAAACTAGTATTTCTTTTACTCTTGAGGTTATAACCTATTATATTTGAAGTGAGTGAGTGAGTCCCGGCGAGAGCGGGACAGGCAACCCGCCAAACCCTAGGGTACGCCCTAAGAGGAGGTGGGGCCGTCACACAAGTAAACTTTGTGGTGTTACAATTTGAAGGGCCGGCTCAAGCATGGTGGAATGTGATTAGAGCAAAGTGGGAAAGAGAACGGACTGTATAGAGGTGGGCAAACTTTGTAAGAGAATTTAACGAGAAGTACCTTCCACCGTTAGTCCAAGAAAGGAGGGAAGACGAATTTATTGGACTACGCCAGGGAATCTTAAGTGTGGCTGAATATGAAACGAAATTTACCAAGCTATCCAAGTTCGCTTCCGAATTAGTGGCCACGGAACCGAGAAAAGTGAGACGATTTGTACAAGGATTGAATTTGGAAATTCAAGAAGCTTTAGCGGCGGTTCAAGTGAATTTGTTTACGGAGGCCCTTGAGAAAGTCCAACAAATCGAGAATGCAAAGACATAAGTAAAAGCCTCCCAAACTCAGAAAAGATGTGCAACTGGTAATATGATCGAGGAACCTAGTGAATCGGTAGCACCCTCTAAGGTGCAGAAAGTAAACCCGTTATCCCGCCCACCATGGACATTAGGGGCGGTAGATGAAAGGTCTACAAAAGGAAGCCAAATCGGACCTGAACAGATTTCTCAAGAAAGCCAAAAGATGGCTTCTCATTTGACTTGTGGCTACTACGGAAAGGCTAATCACACCGAGAATGATTGTTGGCGGAAAGGGCGGAAGTGTTTGATTTGCGGAAGTGGGGACCATCAAGTTAACAACTGTCTGAGGAGACAGTCACGTGAAAGTAGTACTCCGCAACTGGATGGAGCCAAATCGAAACAAGCGAATGAAAGAGGGAAACGAACAAGTGTACCGGCAAAAGTTTATGCGATAGACAACCAAACAGTTCCGGACTCGTCTGAGGCAAATAAAGATAAAAATTTTGAGGACGAAATTTCTTAAGGGGGGAAGATTGTGAGAACCCTAAACCTTTCACATTTTCTCAGCCTCTTGGTTTATTCTCACTTCCCCTTTTAAGTGACAATTTGTTAACCAATTGTTTTAAACAAAGGAAGGTTTTGTTATTTCGTGTATTTGTGTGTGAGATATGTATATATGTGTATGTGTTGGAAGTGCGGTTGAGCGCGGCAATCAAACTCGGTAAAGAGGAAAATTTTTGTGAAAAAACTAAAGGGCCAAATCCGGCCGCAAATCCGGCCAGTTCTTGGCCAGATTGCTGGCCGGATTGTTGTGGGGTTTTGAAAAAAAAATGGTTTTTTCTACTGCCCTGAATCCGGCCAAGAATCCGGCCGGAAATCCGGCCGGATTGTGACGTGTCACAGCCGATCATCAGCTTTGACTGGCTGTTTCCTTCCTTCTTATCCTACTTTTGGCCCAAAATATCTTTATTTCTTCCTTAGCTCAACCGTGGGTCTTAGAGTGAAGAGAGAAAACTCTTCAATTTCAAGTTTCAATTTTCACTCAAGCCTTGAGTTTTCACCGTTGGATTTTCAAACCACTCTGTACAAGTGCTAGCTAAGCAGGGTTAAAGGTGATAGTGGAGTTGTTTTTGGAGGGAAGTTGTAAGTTCCTACCTTTCTTGAGCTCATAAGGTGAGTGATTAAGAACACCCCTTTTGTTCTAAAGTTGGTTGATTAGTGGTTTGTAAGGGTTAATTATGCTATATTGTGGATGAATTCATGGTTTTGAGTGGAGTTGGTCCAATTTCTAATTTATTGGAAATTTTTCTGATTTTATATGATGGTCATGGATTGGTCTTGGATTGATGGATTAAAATGGTGTTAATTGAAGCTTGTGTACGTTAATTGCGATTGTTTGTGAAAAATTTCCGCTTGTGGGTGTGAATTTCCGGTTCTAGGGTTTAATTTGGGGATTTTCTTATGGTTGGCTTTTGAGTCTCTAATTGGCTTTGATTGAAGGATGTTGTGACCTAATTGGACGTGTTTTATTGTTTATAAACCGAATTTGTGATTGTGGTTGATTCTTGTAAGGTTGGGTTTTGGATTGTAGGGTAAAGTGAAATTAATTAAGGGGACTTGCCGTCCTTTTATTTTCTTGTAATGTGAGTAGGTTAAAGTGGTTTTTGAAATGTGTTTTGTATCAAGTTGGGCGTATTTCATAGAAAACCATATTGGTGGCTTAAAAGGGTATTCGAGAAACTACTTCCTATTTGAACTCCTATATTTCTGCTTGGTGAATATCATGCCCGTTTTACCATTTCAAAACATGATACCTCCTCAATTTGAAACGTCAAATGTTTACTTACTCCTTACCAGAATAAAGAGATATGAGTTAGGGTTTTTTTCCCGGCCACAAGTGAACTACTTTCAAGTACGATTTTAAGTGTCCTCCTTTTCATATGATTTTCATCAAGACCTTTGTTATATAACATCTACTTGTATATATATTGACTGTTAGCCACATAAATGATTCCGAAAGAATATTTCCTTAGCCTATCTATTGGGATTTTGATTTGTTTTGGTTAAGTGTTTTCCGTTGGAAATTTTATAACCCTTTTGAGTTTGGTTTGCGTTTGGTTTATGAAACCCTAGTTATTTCCGTCCACAGGTCCAGATCCACAGGTCCAGATGCCCTCGTTTCACTTTAAAGTCATTTTTATACGTTCTACTCATCATTTGTCAGGTTTCTTCGATTTCACCTAATTGTTTGTGTTAGATGAACTATAATATTCTTTCTCGTTTAATCATAGGTTTTCTCGATGACTGAGGGTAATATTCGGAAGGATATTTTGCACGTTGTTTTGCGTACATAGGTGAGTGTTCCTTGTTTGTTATATTTCCTTGATTTCATGGCTTGTTGTTGTTATTTGATAATGTGTTAAGTGCTTTCAACGATTTCCAAAACGAGTTTTCTAGGCGAGTGTGTAATTTATCGCACTCGACCTAAATGAATGTGAAATTTTCAATGATTCAATGATTGAAACGTTACTTGTGCATGTTGTAAGCCTTTTGGCTGAATTGGACCCTGCCCTTCGTTACCGATCGACTCGAGCCAGAAGCGGACTCAGTCGGGCGATATGGTGACCCTGAGTGAATATTTGGTAAACTCGAGTATTACCTTGTTGTTAGGTGGAGTCTGGCTAACGTCCAGGAGAGGGTGAATGAAATGAACGAACGAACGAGGGTTTTACTTACAAAAAATGCATTTTCAAATGATTGGAGGAATAAGGGGAATGACAAGAGAACGAATGAACGAACGAATGAATGGCTCCCTGTGAGAACGAACGAATGAATGGCTCCCTGTGAGCCCGTATCCTTTTAATGTATGTGTTATTATCGCTTTCCATTGTAAATGTTTCTTGAATTATTGATACTCTATGTTTAATGTGTTGGATTGCTTGTTGGATTAGGTGTTCGGAACCTCACCGAGCTTTTAGCTCATTCCTTTAGTTTTGTTTTCCTTAATAGGGGAAGGCGAGCCAGGACGGGAGCTTGTATAGACTAGCTTAGGCTAGATCTCTGATTTTGTAATGGTTCTCGCTCTAGTGCTTGGCACGGGCTGAATGTATGCAGAATTGAGAACCTTTGTATATTTGATATGTGTATCCCCCTTTTGAGATAAAGATGTATATAAGTTTCGCTTTAAATTTTGGATCGTTGCCATATTTATTCCTGTGGTTTTATTCTGATTTTAATTGAGAACTGAAGTGAACGACTGACTCCCGGCGAGAGTTGGGCAGGCGGTCCGCCTAACCCTTTGGTTCGCCTTAGGGGGAGGTGGGGCTGTCACAGATTTGATTTTGTATTTTGATAATAGTATGTAGAAAGTTCACCAAAATAGAGTATATGAAATAAATAGTTCGTTAACAACCCATAAATATAATTGGCAGTAAAATATATAAAGTTTATTAAATAAATTGAAAAGTAGAATAATTATATTAGATGTCACTTGTATAAAAAATTGATAGTGGATAATTATTGAGGATAGTTTAGGAAGATCATATAGTGCCAAAAGCACCAAAACCTCCACTCTCTTTATATATAATATAGATAACCCCACATAGAAAAATAAAATAAATAACTTTCAAACCATCTCAGGATCTATTTGCAATAAATATAAATTGTTCAAAATCATACACCTCTAGTCAAGGATCAATACGCAAATGTCAACTAATGTGGCATTGGCTTGCTTTATAAGCCCAAACAGTGATAGACTTGTCCACACTTAGGCCCAATTAAACTACAATAGAGACTTGTACATATTTATGGCTCCCGTGCCATAAGCTTGCTTGTTAATTTACACTTAGTAAGCCCAATTAAATCAATCATCATCTTAAGCTGTATAATTTATTGGGTTTGGCTAATCGGTATCAATGAACACCTGTAAGGGTGTTAATATTTTACAAGATTGTAGTCAATGTAAAAACATATCCAAATATAAGAGGAATAGTAAATGTGAATATGTGCAATTGTGAATTCACATGATAAATTAGAGAAATTTAAATGTGCAAACAAGTGTTTATTCTGCATCCATTAAAAAAATTTCTACTTAGTTAATATGGAATAAAATTTTTTTTTTACAATTCTGTTATCCAAAGTTTGGAAATAGAAATCACAAATTATGGTAAAGAAAAAGTGCTTTGAGTCACTCAAGATGCACAACAGAACGGTAAGACTCACTTCCGGATCCTTATCCACAATTGAGATCCTGTAGCTCTTAGCCTCTTACTAAAAAAGGGCAAAACAAAATGGACAAAAGCAATCCTACCGTTTCGATAAAAAAAAAATCCCAGATTTACTCCTTTATTCCTCTAGATAAGCGGTAAGAATGAAAAGGAAGTGAATTAGAAGAAAACAAAGTAATGGAAAGATGAGGTGTCTTTTCAGTTTTCACTTGTAAATATTACATTTCTCGTCGATGGAAATGTGAAGAAATGTGATATCCAACGTGGATCTAAGGAAGCGGTGGCGAAGAGCTTAGCAAACAAGTAGCACATTCGCTCAAAATTTGGGACAGCCAATATGAACCATAAATTATCCCTTTCTTTATGAAGTGATGGCCCATGTTTTCATGCAACAAATCAGGGCTTTTTGATGGGGATGTGCTGGCTTGTTCCTTTTCTTGCATATTATCTGCCTTCAAGAAGTAAACAATATATATATAGATACAGATATATATATATATATATATATATATATGCTGCAATGTTTATGTGTAATTTAGAAACAAGTACATTGAAATAATGGGGTAGTTGCCTCCGCTACAAGCATGAAACATTGGGAAGCTTTGCTTTTAATAGAAAGCAAGCCAATGGCCAAAGCAACTCATGGGAAGTTTTCTTTTGTTTCCATAGCCGATCTGAAATTATTCCGATTCCCCAATAAAATGCTGTATATGGACACTAAATGAAAATGATTCCAAGGAAGAACTTGAATTGAGTTTATGCATTATGAAACAGGCATGGGAAAATAATAACAAAAAATTAAAAAAAAAATAAAGGGAACTATAAAGCAACAGATACGATATCGGTTATATCTCCTTATTAGCATCTTATTAGTCTCGTGATGATGTCCTTACCGTATTTGTTATATCTCCTTATTAGTCTCGTGATGATGTCCATTTACAACATAAAGTTGAATGAACAAACGAACTTTACTGAAATGATTATAGCTATATCGTCCTTAAAGTTTAGGCACTCCAGCAATGTAATTATAGAGTTAGTTCCAGTGACAACAGATATAGTCTTTAATGCTTCTAAATTTGACTGATATGTTCCCAAAAGACCAAAAGTTTTATGAAAACTAATCTAATAACGTTTTTAATTTTGACAAAGCATTGGACCTTTTGAAGAAATTTGGCGAATTATTAATAGTGATAGACTTGTGAATGCTAATTAGGATACTAAAATTAAAACATAAAATAATCTACACAAATCACTTTCCACTTTAATGAAGAAAAGTCAAGTATACTTTAAAATTTTGCAAATTGATTTTAAGAGTTAAATGCTTTCCTTAAACTACCTAGGGAATCCACAAAACCATTTCAATTGTTCACTTTTGATCCATCATCTATTTCAAGTGTCAAAATTGATACCTTAACAATAAAAAGTGTTAAAGTTTGAGTTAATTTGTCCATCTCCACTGTTAAAACTAATACACATAAGGTTAAAATTCAACGGATCCGATGGGGGAAATGGGGTGAAGGATCAACCTTTGATGCTTTTCATTATTGAGGGGCCAATTTATGATTTTAAATAAATGAGAAGTCAACAGTTGACAAATAAAATAATTTACGAGCTCCTTACTAATTTACTTTTTTTTCTTTTGTAAGTGAGAAGACTTGAACCCATGATCTTTTACTTTACTTACAACTCCTCTCACTTTATTACCTAACCCAACCCAACCCAACCCTCTCCCTATGAATTTACCTTTAAAAAGGGAAAAAAAAAAAGGAGATCTATATGGTGATTCGAACATGTGACCTATTGGTTATAAGTAAAGCGTATCACTAGTTAGGTTGTGCTTTGTTGTCCCCCTATGAATTTACCTTGCCAATATCAATGTTTACATTACTTGTCATGTGATTGTCACCGTTAGTGATTACATAAATTTAGTAAGTTAATATTTTTCTGGTTGAAATTGAGAACAACTAGGACCCAATTTCGTCAATTTTCAATTTCTTTGTGTGAATTGGAAAAATCAGAACAAAACTATTCTTTTTCTCCCCTAAGATTTTAGGGACTATTTTGGTACAGTACCCAAATTTTAGGGACTGATATTGCATTTCTCCATTAAACACAGTTAAAATATTAGAGAAGAAAGCTTGATGGACTGTTCCCAAATGCGATAAGGTACACAATTATTGTACAAGCTGAAGTGTGTGGACTCCAAAAGCAAGAGAAATCGTGTCAATTGAGGATTCAATGAAGGAAGAAGAGAATATTCCTGTGGCAGCACTCCCAGAAATTCTGGGATATGAATAAATAACTGAAGCAAATTTAAGAACTAAGTTTCGTTTGACAGAAGTACAAGCATTGAGCATTATACACAAAAAATAAGTGAATAAAAGAAACTATAACCATCACATCATACATATTTGTATCTGTATTTGTCTGAGTCTTTTGCTAATTTTTGACATGGTGATAGGAATACACCCTACGCATCAGGTGAGCGAAGAATTCGTCTTTCCCCTAGAATTTTGACAACACTGAGAATTATTGAATGCATATGATCCCTACAAGGATGTCACCACTTGGTCCTTCCTTTTTTTTTAACCCTTTGATTCTAAAGTTCGGAATACAACATTTGGAAAAAGAAGTATTTCGACAGATTTTGAAAAAAAAAAAAATTGGTTTTGTTTGGATTGCTATTTTTTTAGTAAAGTATTTTCCATTTTCTGGTAATATTTCTTTTACTAATTTTCAATTGCATTTTTTTGCCTCGCACACATCATACCTTAAAAGAGTTTCACAATATATTTTTTTCCAAAAACTCTCCAAAATATGCTATTGGACACAATTGGGGGAAAAAATGCTTGGAATCTTTCTTAAACACGTTTCGTATTTTTGTCTCATATCACCATATCAAAAGAACTGCTGAAATAAAATCTTTTTATATGCAATTCAATCCAAATGGACTCAACAGATTCTTTTTTTCCCCCTTTCTGTTTTCTTTTTGCCATGGAGAATAATTAAGTTCAAAGTGCGGCACAAAACATCACATGTTAGAACCCGAAAATGGGGCAGACAACTGTCATTCTTGTAGTCCAAGCTTGGAACTTGAAAAGACTACTATGTTGAAATCCAAAAATTTGCTGTAATTATTCAAACAAGCAATCCATAAAAACCAACTACATATAATTGTTCATACATCAATCACTACAGAAACTCAAAGAATAGCAGAAATGTACAACAGAGATAACTCTTCAAGAGGATTTTCAAGAAGTAATCTATCATCAATGAACTAAAATGCTGTCTAAGATGTCCTAAAAATAACCAATCTGTACAAGACTACGTGCTACTCCAATTCAAACCGTCATGGACCATACCTTTTTGAACTAACTATCGTTACTACCAGTGGAAGAGAAGATCAGACTAATCAATTACAGTTGCAGATTGATTAAAATAAACTGTCTGCAATCTGCACTTTCTGTTATGCCGATGATTAATTATTCTTCAGTAGTGAAATCAGTAATATTCCACAAGGAATCCAAGTCAGACATATTGGGATCAACTGAGATGCCTTCAAGATCTTTCATGCACTTGTCACTTTCGACATTTATCTTGGATACAACAGATGATATTTCAGGTGCCATATCATTACTAATTCCAGTATCTTGCGAAGGGCTGACCATGGAGTTGGTAGAGGAGAATTGTTCCATTTTGCACTGCTTCCCGGGGTCCGAAATTCCTTGCTGGTTTGGCGCCGAAAGAGTAGTGGAATTAGCTTGATGATCAGGAGTAGCTTCGAAGCCTGAGAATGACGAGTAGCTTTCGTTCTGGTAACCGTGAAAGTTTGCATCAGGAACTGAAATTGGGGGGCGGAAAAAGGAGCTTGGATCATGGTTACTAGAACCAGCTTCATAGGAAGTTTTGAAAGCATAGTTGTAGGAGGGCATGAGGAAGGTGTTAAGGTCTTGTTGCATTTGTAACGTAGAATTATTCAAGTTTGTGGAAAAGTAGGAGGGAAGGGTTCCATGATCTGATGATTTTCCTGAAGAAGTTGTTGCACCTTTGAATTCTTGATCTTCCTCGTGCGAAAAGCTTGAAATACCAGGTCTATTACTGGAGTTCGGGATGTCCATTAATGGTGGGAGTGATGAAGGGCTATCAAGAAGATGATCCAGAAAAGAATCAGCCCTTGTAAGATCTCTCAATGGACTTCTTCTGATTCCTACATTCTTGTGAAATACTCTACACACAACCCACTCATCCTGCATTCATAAATAATAATTGCCACAGAAAAGGGTCAAATAATTGTGGAATCTTTCATCCTTCTCAGCAACAAAAAAGCTAGCTAAAAATTGAAGGATAAACAATGAAAATAAGGAAAAAATAAATTTATCAAAAAGCCTATAACTTTTCAAGATAGAGAAAAGCAACCTACCTTTGCTCCTTTAGGGAAGTTGTAATAAGAAAATCTGCCTTCAAGTCTATATTCATGCATGACCCAATTAGTCTTTTCCCCTTTAGGAGCTCGTCCTCTGTAGAAAACAAGGGTCTTCTTCATTCCAACAAGGCAACCTTTTCCCTTGTAGATCTCCTTATCTTTTCCAGTAGCCTTCCAATAACCTGATCCTGTTGCTCTATTAGTTCTCATCCCTGTTGGGTACTTCCTATCCCTCTGGCAGAAGAAGAAGTGTTCTTTTTCTCCCATCTTAGCTTTCTCTGGTTCCCCAAAAAAAAAAATAAATAAATAAAAAGCACCTTATTGGCTAGTATCGGAAAAGAAGATCCAAGAGAATAATAATATTTCAACAAGAGGAATCAAGAAAAGCTTACTTGGTAAATCCCAGGGTTCGCACTTGTTCATATCGACTTCTGCAATAGCTATAGCACCGAAATTCTTGTCCACCACTTTTTTAGTTAAATAGTGAGTTATGATCTCTTCATCAGTGGGATGAAATCTAAAACCCGGTGGCAAATCCATGAGATCATCTTCTTCATTTAGCACAACTGGAACTCCTTCCATATCTGGTCTAATGCGGATGCAGCAGAATAAAGCCCTCTAATTTGCTTGTTTAACTAGTTCAAAAACTAGCAAATAATGCAATCCTTGGGACAAGAAATATTTTATATACACAAAAAATTAAATGAATAAGAAGAACCTCTGCTGTATTTATCTATTTAATGGAGATTGTTTTCAAGGAGGCAAATGAGAAACTAGAGCAAAGGCAAGAGGAATATCTTATATAGAAAGAAGGCTTCAAACTTGGGACTCTGAAGATCCGTAAGATGCAAGGAATTTCTCAAGGAAGCCTCGTGGTTCTTGTCCTTTTTAAGCTTTTTTTAATCAGTGTTTTCTACTGTGTATTTTCGTTGGCATACTATGCACAACTGAAACGTTTGACAACGGATGTGAAACCAAGAAATGGTAAAAGCCACATAAAAAGTACTAATTGAAAAGCCAAAAAGAATAAAATATTACACAACTTACTCTAGTTTTGTCATAATTATACAAATATCCTTACTTTTTAGATTGTAATAATATTGCAGTAATATCCTTTGTCAATATTAAGCATTTTTTGAACACTTTTCTTTTGAGAAGAAGAGGAAGAGCAGGCCCTCTTTGGACTGCAAGTTTTTTAAGTTTGCACAGAAAAATACATTTTATCAATAAATGAAATAAAAAAAATAATTAAAAAATATGTACAAAGAAATTCTCTGCGTAAGCAAAATTCAGGGAGATCTTTGCAACATTAACAAACTTTCAAGGAGGTCAAAGTAATTAATGTACTTTAAACGGGAAAAAATGTAAAATTGCATTCTAGGCTGGAAGGTAGGAAATTGATGGGGCCTCGAGTCTAATCGCATTAAAGTATATTATCTGGATAAACCTAATTTTCCAGCAACTTTAAGCTCTTTTTCCGTCTCTATTAAATTTGTCAAGAAACTATACAGAAAGTCTCTGTTCAACGCTTTCAAGTGTTATTTATGGATGAAGTTAATGCATCTTTTTCACTGAAAGAATTATAGATCGGAAGTCGTTTTCGTCCAGCGCCTTAGCTTATATTCTTCCAAACGAACTCGATTATTATATCAAAATACAGGCAGCAGAATCAGTGCTAATCTCTTTTTTAATGTTGCCCTTTCTTTTTAATAAAAAGTTGGGCAAATCTTTTGTATTGGCTTCACTCGGCTTAAAAGTAGTTTAATCTATAAAAACATTCTTGTTTTCTAATCTTCTGAGTCATTCTATAAACATTTTAGCACACGTATGTGACTGTAAACTGTTTACATCAAATTTAAAAGTGGTTAATTTTTGGTAAAATAATAAATTATAGATTAATCCAAACTCAGAACATTTTACTCTCAAATATTCCACTTTCAAATCTGCTGTTTGCCCTATCATAGTTCTTTTTTTTTTTTTTTGGTGAATTAAATATGGAATCAATCCATGATAACAAAGAATTTATATTTGTCCTATCTTTGTCTCTCCCTTTTTTTTTTTTTTTTTTTTGTGGGGGGGGGGGGGGAGGTATTTGTGTGACTCGGTAAGAATGTATAGAATATTTGTCAAATGAAGAAATGAAAATGCTTTTCTAATCAAGAGAATGTTTCCTCACTAGTCACAACAGCCTTCATATGCTTGTATATTAGGCAGCCAATAGAATATAAGACCAGTCTAATCTTGAAGCTGCGTCCGAAATTACTAGGAAATTTTCATGATCAGATCATACACTATACTCGCACGTATTGATTGCTTTCTCTGAAATTTGAACTTCTTAATCGAATAATTACTGCGCAATTTTTGAAAAACTCATTCTCCCCTCCTCTTTTAAAATTCCTCAAGCGTAAACTTCTTCCTTCTAGCTTTCAATTTGAAACAGTCCTATATCAGATCATGTTTGCTAAAATCATGCACAGATTATCTATTTGACGGCAGTGATCAATCTGAATAGAAAATATCTTACCTTCCAAATGTTATCTTTGTTGATTTTTAGATCTATTGTATCTGTAGATTTTTAAATCTTGTTGTATGTATTTCATGTTTAATATATTTTTGCCTTTTAGTGTAAATTTATTTCAATGAAGTTGCCTTGTTTATTAATAAAAAATTTATCAGTGGTAAAATTTTAAAAAAAAAAGAAATCTCGGAAATAACAGAAGGAGTTGGACAGCCAAATTTAGAGGCCTCAACACGCATAAACGTGCAAGATAACGACTCAAACACACCATGTACTAAATTGAAAATGGGATTGCGGTTTCTTATGTGCTTGACACATAGAAATAAATACTCTATGGTAACAGCACATCAGATGGATCGGATAACTGTGAATTTTCTAGATATTCAACAATTTGTATGATCTCAGACATTGATTAGAATGGAATTTTTGTTTCCTTTGAAGTATGTATATAAAATAGTCTACCTTTTATTTATCCAGTCCATTTACTTCCTTGTAATTGATAAAGTCCATTCGCTTATTACTGCATAATTTTTAAATATTTTGTACAGCAGACATGAGGATTTTGGAAGATATACACATGGCTGTGTGTGCATCTCATAGTTATTTGTCAAATGCTTGCACAATTTGATTTTTTCTTGTTGACCGGTTTGGTGTATAATCTTGAACAGTTGATGTTCAAGCGAGGAATGACATATTTCGAGGTAGGAAAGTATTAAATTCTAATTGAGCTGTTGAACAGAAGTAACCCAAAAGCTGATTGCTAACCAGTTGAGATCCAAATCCAATTAAAGGAAGAATTTCACTACTGTCTTTCTTGGTTCATATTATTTTGCTTGTATGATAAACATATTTTGTAATTATTTTTTTTTTATCTTTTCAATCATTTTTTAAATCTTATACATCAAATTATGAAAAATACTATATTAATTATTTTAAATAATTTTCTATCCAAAAACAGAATGAATAAATAAATTCAAGCAACAATGAAGTACTAGAGAAGAACGTAATATGGTAAATATAGAGATAAATTTGTATGGCCCACAGGCTAAAAGGCCGAGGATTGCAGTAGAAGCATTGAAATGTTAGCCTAACTCCTTAGAAAATACTGCTAAAAACTTGTTTTCAAGTGTTGACTTTTGGGGATGGAAATTGGAAACGCAGCAAATGTGAGCTGCCTTGGAAGCTCCTTCACTTCTTTAAACATCTCTATGAGGCTGACGATTGGTGACGATATTGCCACCTCATTTCCTTCACCTAGTCAATGTCTGTCATGGGTGGAGCCACATGTATCTAAGCGGCGGCAATTATCTTTGAGAAAATTTAGTGTAGAGAATTTAGAAATTTCGAAAGTTACTTTTTATTTAACCTTACTAAAATTTAACAATTTTTTTTTATTTTTACTGACTCTCAAACAAATAAAAATTCATAATATTACCATCTATAAGAATGTTGGATCTATTTAAAGTTAATTCTGAAAGTTATTTGAAGAATAAATTCTCTCAAAACTTCTAGATTTGAATAGAGAGAATGATTTTCACTTCTAAATTTAAGAATAATTTGAACTTCAAAACATATTAAACTTAGAAAAAGAACGCATGTTTAACCAAAAAAAAAAATCATTGGTTTTAACTATAAATGACATCATTTCTTGGCTTTGCTAATGCTCTATATATTTATTCATCTATGCTCACTTTTTCGGTAAGTATTTATCTACTTTTTACATGCATTCCAAAAAAACAAAATTCTACAGCATAATTAGGTTAGTCGCTTGAATAGTCATTGTACAAGTGTCGGGCAGTGGACATACCGACTCTAAAGAGAACCAACTATTCATCATGCAACTGTTATAAAAAAAAGAAAGAAAACCTCTAATTTTTTTCTACAGCATAATTAGAAGTTTTACCAACACTTGAGTACAATTTTTCTTCCAGAGTGAGTATTGTTGCATAATGCAGGTTTGGTTCCTGGGAAAATTGTTGGGTTTAATTTTGATATATACAATATTTAATATAGTTAAGAAGTTGTAATCCAATACAAACTACTTTTTTCATTAAAAAAAAAAAAAAAGTGTTCCCTAACAATGGAGGAGTGAGGTTTAAAAAGCAGGGCGGAGGGAAAAAGATTTGAACTCTGCAATACAAACTACTTGTCAACCAATAGAAAGATCATGTAATGTTTATCATAAACAGGGCAAGCTTGTGGATTCAGATTTACGGCCCCAAAATTCAGAATACATATTCTTGCATTCGGTTTTCATAGCCAAGCCAAGGCTCTGTACCCTTATCCTTTGATAACTGTTTGAAAGCTGACTTCCATGAAACTGCTTTCCCGTATATTCTCTTTTGTACAGCAACAGCTGGTTTAAAATTGCGGTCACCTATGGGAAAATATTTATCTTAATAATATTTTGGAAGAAATATTTATTAACCATTTAATTATATTGTTTGGATTGCGCTTAGATGCTTTTCGTATTTGATACTCCGTAACATATAACATTAATAATTTATTTATCTCTTTATTCAGTTTGGAAATTATAATACAACGGTCAAAGTATATTGTTCAGTTTTGAACCCTAAAAGCACCCATTTTGAGTTTTTTTTTTCTTTTTTTAAGAAAAGTGTTTCAGAGACCAAAAGCTATACTCCTAGATCTAAGAATGATAGTTACAAAATACTTTAAAAGTAACTCTATAACTTAAAAGTATTTTTTTTAACAAAAACATCGCAAATACAAAATAATCTCTCCACGGTTTTCTAATGATATTAAAGCAATTGGAGCTTATCATAGAGGGAAAATGGATTTGTCTCTTATGTAGTAGATTATCTCTCTATTTTCCACAATGCACATATGAATACATGACATGTGTCTTCATTTGTTAAAAATATTAGAATTAGTTAAATTTAAAATGATCATATCCCTTGCTAATAAATGAAAACACATATCATACATTCAAATATGAATGGAGGGAAATAGAGAGAGAATCCACTCAAGAGAAGCAAGGCCGAGGGAAAATGAGGCTTTAGACATACTAAGTCTTAGTCACCATAGAGAATGCTTCTACCCGTAGAAAACTTCCGTATATTCTAGTATGTCCGTGTTGTTGTCACAGTTTGATTTGAACGGATATAACCTTGTACCTTGGATGATTTTTCTTGTTGACGAATAATGTCTAAAATTCTGTATACTGTAGTATGTCCGTGCTGCAGTCACAACAGTTTGATTTGAACGGATATAACCTTTCCTGGATTGATCTTCCTTGTTGACGAATAATGTCTTGAAATCTTATGTGGAAAAGCAAACCAAAAGAAACCATATATTAAAATGCTAGAATCATGTATAATTAAGAGTTGAACATGCCTATTTTAAGTTAAACATTCTTCTGAAAGGTTTAACTCAAGGGGGGAAGGGTTGAGTGGTAGAGGGGAGAGTACAATTAAAAAAAATTTTAGTTGGTACCTTTACACTTGTATTAAAAATAAAAATACTAATAAAAAAGGGTTTAACTCCTTTTGCTTTGAGGTCGCTGAGTTAAATTGACCCCTAGGCTCAATGAAAGGTCCTATGAGAAACTAAACAAGGGTTGAACATAAGCCATCCTAAACTAAAGTTATTATCCTTTAATTAGGCGTTATCTTCGGAAGTTGATTTGAGTTTGGGCTTTTGTGTTCTAAAGCAAGAAAAGTGAGCTTAATTAGAAACTCATAACGAAAATTATTTTGCAACCAACACGGAGTTAACCATAAATTTCCACCAAGCTGGTTATAATTGGAAACCTAGCACTTTATCAGCAATTATTATATCAAGTGGGCAAAAAAATTATTCTCTAAAAATTCAATCCTCGAATCATTCTGTTTAAAAGGAAGTTAAATTGCCTTTCTTGTAAAAAAAAATTACTATCACCTAATATTGCTTCTTAATCACAAATATACAAGACACGAAATTATAAATTATCGATTTTAATCTACTGTCTCTGCCCACTTCTTAAATTTCACTCCTTTCGTTTAGGAAAAAATATCTGAAATATATAATACAACCGAAAAGTTAAATTAACAACGGGCAAGCATCAGGCATACTTCGTACTTTATATTCCTTCTTCTTTTAACTAAGCCCTCACCATGTTATATGTAAAAGAAGGCGAAGCGTTACATGGTTAGTTTAAACATCAATTGAATTTAAACCTATAACATTTAAATATTCATATCCAGCCCCTCTATTCCTTTTGCACCATGATCGGTAATTTGGCCAATGATAGAGCAAGTTCGTTTAGCTGCAACAAGCTTGGCGGCTGTCTCTTGCAGGAAGACTAGCTTGGGAGGCTGCGCTGGTCCAATTTTTGCGGATTGGTCAACATAGATAATACAAATAATTTGTAACCCATCATCACAAGACATTAATAACCACTAATGGTTGGATGACAGAAGAGATGTGTTGTCACTTTCTTTTTTGTTTATTTTCTTTTCCCCTTCTAAATCTAATCCTTCGGATGGGGAGTATCATGAAGTCAGCAAACTGGCTGAATCAACAAATGTTTAGTAGGCCACAACGACAAAGACAAAAGCAATTATACAACTTGAAGTATCAGCATCACAAATTGACATCAATGCCAGTCGTGTATCTTGATTTCCTTGGATTACTTCAAAAGCGTACCATTATTATAGCTTAAATGCATAACTTTTAGGCTGAAAAAGAGGCGTAGTTATTGCATTTTGCCCGCTAAGTGTGTCTCATCGGATTACTTTATTTGGTTTGGCCAACAAGGTACTCTCATTAAGATAATTTTAGTTGTTAATTTTTTTACAAGACCGGGACTAATTTAGTTAAAGTACCTAAATGTAGGTAGGTAATAAATGTGAGTATATATATTCACATGATAAATAAAGTGTGATTTAGATGTTTTAATGAGTGCTTCGGAACAATCACTAGATTAATTCTCTATAATTAATTTTATGTTTACTAATTTTTATTTTTTTAATATATGTTTTTAATTGTGTGTCTCAAGGTTTTAGACATTTTGAGTTCAGCACCATCTACCAGCACGCAACAAAAGGATAATACAAAACAGGGAAGTGTTTCGATCAAGAACTAATTTAAGGCTCCATTTTGATGCTTTCAAAAAAAAAAAAAAAAAAGAGGCTCCATTTTGATTGACTATTGAATGACTCAATCAAGAATTAAAAAAAAAAAGGCTAGACAAAATTAAAAGATAAGAGAAGGAAAATATAGAAATAGACAACAATCAAAGTAGTAAGAAAAAATACTTTCTTTTAGTTTCTCTTTTGTCTTTGACTCGAATCAGATTGGACTAGTGGGAATAGTAATATCGACAGAGAATCAAAAGGTCGGTTTGATCACCGACCTAAGTTAGTTGCGGTAAAATTTATTATGAGATTGATTTCCTAAATCTTAGCCTACATTCGGGAAGTCATTCTTGAGAATTTTGTGTTTGGTGCAAAGAATGGTGTGCCAAATGCGTTGCGGAATATTGATTGGCTTCAGCTAAGGTTGAATAACATTTTCCCTCTAAATTGAAAGAAGATAAAGCTGTTTAATTATACAGAATTTCTAATATAAAGTGAAGCATCATAATTTTATCTGCAGAAGAGAAGAAAAAAATAAGGAATAATCATAAAGTGGACATCTTTTTCTTCACTTTTATCACTTAACTAGATTCAACCCTTTACATTTGCATAAACCATTATCTTTGGTAAGAAGCAGTGTCATAAAATTAAACATATTATTCTTGTATTTTTCATTTCATAAATGTAACTTTTGCATTTTTAACTTGTAGTTTGCATTATTTTAAAATGATACTAATCAGCAATTACTATAAATTTGTTTAAGGTTTTCCAACCATCGCTCAGCTAAAATATGATTCAGCTAAAATATGATTCGTTTAGTCATCGTTTCTTTAAATCTTATTCTAAACATAGTAAAGTTTCTAATCCGGTAAACGACGTTAAATGTCAAAGCTATTGACTTCGCTTCTGGTTTAGGTGGATATGACGGTTTCTAGACGAAAAACCCCAAGTACCCTAATCTTTCTTTTCCCGCAGAATTGAGTTTTAACCACCTCCAACCATATATAACCGACTAAAAGGGTGACACGAACAATTAAAGGGACATGTTTGTCCAAAAGAAAAAACACGCCCCAAATCTTAATCAAAAGTCCCATCACATTTGGAATTTTTTCAAACTTACTTGGGGGTTTAACTTTCAGGGATAATTCTGGAAATATCCCTTGAGACTTCCCATAATATCACTCAGACTCCCTGAACTTTTTAAAATCCCACTTTCTTCCTTTGTCAACATGACAAGATCAAATGCCTCTATCAAAGGTCAAAACTTAACAAGATTACCATTGCATTCTTCAGAACTATTTAACCAATAATCCAAAGCAAAAAAAAAAAAAACATTTTCAAACTAAAAAATGTAGATAAAAAATAACCAAATTGCTATTCAATATTGATCCATATTTTTTTGTATCAAGGTAGTTGTGGGACATCAAAGAACATGAATAAGTTAAATTTAGTCAAAGTCAAGCAGTTAAATGGATTTTAATAAGTAATCAACATATTGAAAAATTTTGTTGGACAATTATGAAGAAGTGGAGAAATTCTCTTAGGAAATATATTTTAATACATGATATAATTTTAAGTTGTACTAAAAATAAAATAATCTATTCATATGTGTGGCTTGTATTATAAATTCTACTTGTAGAAAAAAAAATTTATAAATAAGTTAGAATTTAAAAAATTAATAAAAAATGATATAATAACCAGATATATCTAAGAATATCACTTTTTTTTGTTAAAACATCATTTGTTATACTAGGTAATAGCTATTGTATATCTAAAATATTATTCATTATTGCATTTATAACGTCTTATATTTTCATCTTTTACTTTTTAATGTTATTTTATTTTTAATTGTTGTTGTAAGCTTCAAAAGTGGGATAACATAAGGGTAGTATTGGAACAAAAATTTTATCTTTCTTGCATTGCCTCATTTTTTTTTGCATTGCCTCATTAGGGGCTAAAATGCTACAAAAATGTCAATCCAAGAGAGATGGATGAGATTTTAAAAACTTAAGGTGTGCTAAATAATATTATGAGAAACGTCAATGGAGATTTCTGAAATTATCCCTAACTTTTAACTTGCCAATAAATAAATGCCATTCACAATTGTAGAAGGGATTGATGCTATGGTTTATGAGAAACGTCAATGGAGGTTTCTGAAATTATCCCTAACTTTTAACTTGCCAATAAATAAATGCCATTCACAATTGTTAAAGGGATTGACGCCATGATGACATGCCAGTGCTATATAGCTGCTAGAAGATGTCCGCAAATGGGAAACTGACTAGTGGAGAATCTTTCAGAGAGCATTTGAGTCGAGCTGTCTCACCACTTAGTGGTAGAGACATTAGTCACCGAAAATAAAAGTGGCTACCGGATAAGGGAGGGGCCAGACTGGAAAGACAAAGAGGCATTAATCACCGAAACTAAACTCAACTTGTAAAACATTGATGGGACAATTGTTTGGTCAGTATTCGACTTTTAGACCCTTCGATTTTTCTCTTACCGCCATATGACTTGGAAATTTCCGTGTACTGGGCCAAAAAAGAGTCAAACGTTGATTCTATAGTAAATTAAAAGAACTGAAATGCACCATGGTTACTAAACTTTTCTAAAATCTTATTTTGTACACTTTATTTGTTTTAGTGTAGATTAATCCACTGAACTTCTTTAATGCTTCATTTTGACTATTCCGTCGAATAAATCCGTCAATTCACAAGGCATTTAATTTGAAGCATATGCGCACATACGATATATACGGCGCATTTTTGGTATTCACCTAATCAACTATGAACAGTAACTCATTCTCTAGGTGACTATGTTCCTCTTTATTTTTTTTTTATTTTTTTTGCAACCATGTAAAAATTTCATTCATAATTACATTAAAATCATCATATTAACACAATAAACAAATCTTTGACATGAATCAAACTCAGTTTCATTAAAGAATTAACATTTTCAAGCAGATTTTACCTTGAACAAAATCTATGACTCTTGGGTTTATTATACCTATTAAATTTTTATAAAGATACAAAATAGAGAAAGAAAGTTTGTGGTGATTCTTTGCTTTTGTGTATGGCACAGACGAGTAAGAAGAGACTATTTTTAGAAACCTACCCACCAGTCCTGTCCTCCTGTCACAGGGAAGATGAAAACATGTTTCAAAAATCATGGTCAAGCCCACAATTTTTTCTTCTTCTATGTTAACCCCAATTTTTCATACTTTTACAATTTAGCCCCATGTAGTCTAATTATAAAGTAATAAAACGTGAATAATGCCCCGACACATGTAGCATGCGCCTCACGCGGCCATATCTGTTTGATTTTACCAATTTGTTAGGGGGAATGATCAAAATGAACATTTCAAGAGGTTAATGGGTCTTCTGACTCAAAAAAATTATAATGGGTTAGATGAGATTTTCAAAAAATTTTGGACATCCAAAATGTGCTAAAAAGAAGTTGTGCAGCCTTAAATTTGTCAAACATATCTTCAGGTTGCGGGATATTTAAGAATATCTTTTGAGAAATGACAATACCACATTGTGAATAAAGAACAGGGCAAATTTAATCACTTGGGTCAGTCAAGTGATCGAGAAGAGGATTATTATGGTCTTTTTCGCTGTAAATTTTAAAGTTCAAATTCTGTGCCTGATAGTTGTGGGTGGGAAGGGTGTTGAGAAAGATAGTAGTGTTAAAAAAAAAGAATGGAGCAAATTTCTTCAATTAAAGTAGAATAAATGCAATTTAGACTGACCGATCTTACTTCTTATTACCACAGCTAGTAAAATAAAGGACGGATATAATATGAAAGAATATACATATGTTTATTATATGCATTTTTTTTATAAGTACAATTAAAAGTTTGGTAGAAAATATGTGTTTGGTAAACTTGCATACATTAATTTGTACGGGAATAGTATGAATATATTCAAAAGTTATAGAACTAAAAAACCGTTAAAATTACTATATTTGTAAAGAGCGTCAAATGCACAAAATCCCCATCAACTTTATCCCTAATTGCACTTCACCTCTACACTTTATTTATAAGCACTTTACCCTCTCCTTAATATTTTAGGACAAAAGTGCCCTTTATATATCAATTATTTTTGGCATTTTTCTTATTGTTTTCTGTCTTGTATGACTAGTTATTTTAATTTTTTAATATTATTTGTATATTATTTTTAATGAACTTCAACTTATTCTCTTTTCATCTCTTTTTTATGTTCAGTTATTAGTAGTAATAATAATTGCAAATATATGTTAGATATGTGTAAGCATATTTTGTATAGTATTCAAATTATTTAGATGCATCTAAAACATATGAGCTTATAGTAAATCTAATTATTAACAGTCAAGTGACAAATAATAAAGATTAAAACAAAAAAAGAAAATATTAGTAGCAGTATATTATTGATTAATTACACTTTTTTAGAAATTTTTACACATTTGAAAACATAAATTTTTGTACTTTTTTATGGATAGAAAAATTATTCCAAATAATATTTTGCTTGTATCACAAACACAAATTGCACTCAACTTTTTATCTTTCCAACCACTTTTTTTCACATAATCACATCCCAAAAAGTTTTGCAATAGTTATTCCAAATAATATTTTAAATAATTTCCTATCCAAACACACCTTATTTACTATTTCACAAAATTAGTTTATTCAAAATTTAATGAAGGATTTTGTTTAAAGACTTTAGGAGTGCCCCTTGGACACTCGTTAAAACACTTAAACAACACCTAACTTATCATGTGACTACACATACTCATATTTATTGCTCTCTTCCATTTAGACATTATCTCAAATTAATTTCAATCTTACTAAAAAATTAACACTTGAAACTATCCTAATGAGTGTCCTACTGACACTCATTAGCCAATTCTTGCATTTGTTTAATTCACATAATTAAAAGGTCTATAAGAATTCTAATACCAAAATAGGAGTTCCATTAATTATTTTCCAAGTATATGTGTTTAAAAAATAAAAAAAAAGTAAAAGTACTAGTTGTTTTATTAGTTGATAGATGGTTTTAAACATTAAATAATTATGTATTCTAGTTTGTTTTTAATTGTTCAGGTAATTAAGTTGCTAGATTATAAATGCTTTTCATTACGATAAGGATATAGCATTTTTTTTTTCATGCCATATAATTTGTTATGAATTGCTAATTATAAAAATACACAAGCAAATAAGTTACAACAAGAATAATATTATAAGTAGAAGAAAACTAAAATACCAATTTCAGCATACAATTAGTAATCCTAATAGGAAAGAGAAGGAAATAATATCATGAGAAAAGGTCAAAAAAAAAAAAAGAAAACAAAAGGATGAGTGAAAGAGGAGAAAAGTAAAAAAAAAATATATATATATATAGTAAGGGCAATTTTGTCCCACAAATCAAAAGGAGGGGGGGGGGGCGGCGGCTATAGTGCCTATTAAAGAAACTAGAGTGAAAGTTAATGGGACTTTAATGCATTTAATCCTTTCAAAGATTATGCTCCATTTATACCAATTTTAACCCTTATCCTTACATATGGCACATTATATTTATTAAAATTTTTACTTTATATGTATAAATTTACAAAATTATGTTATATGTTGCTATTATTTTGTATGTAGCTAGGAAGGTAAGTCATTATCCTCACTAAAATTTTTAAATTTTTTAAAAGTTGAAGTATAATTCGTGAAGCATAATACATCAAAAGTTTATTACGTATTTTATATCACTAATTGAAAATACAAATATTTTGTAGAGTATTTTTGAAATCTACAAAATACTAAAGTTTTTTTAATTATACATACAAACCTGTAATATAATTATAATACGAGCATTTACTAACTAGGCTTGCCTCCACTTTTAGTTAGTTTTTGGTAAGCAATATGTGTGGTAGGATTGAAATCATCCTCTCTCATATATTACCTTATGCAACACAAGTATGAATTAGAGTTTCAAGGCAAAGAATTACCCCACAATTATGTTAGCCAAATAGTTTGGTTCTCGGTTCATGGGTTCTAACATTTGGATGAATGGCAATGTTGGTTCCTAAGTGTTAATTTTTTACACGGTAGAAGGGAAACTCACATCCAGAAGCTACGAAATGCAGAGGACTTGTTAATCGGTGACATAATCGTTAACTTTTGGGAAAAGTGAACTTAGATGGAAAATATGCCTAAATATAGGGGAAAATAAATGTGGGACTTTGCATTTAATTAATAAAGTGTGCATGCTAACAACTAACAAGTAACCCAAACACCCTTTAGAAAAATTCGTAATATTTGATTCCGCTAATAACATAAATACATTATTTAGTTAAGTCGTTGTTGACCTTCTTATACTGCCAGTTGAACTTTGATAGCTATAATTACAAAAGTGAAAAACAAAGACAAGATTGTTATTTGAAATTGAAATTAGTTTTATTTGGACTAATTCCACTTTGCAATCCCAACTTATATTACTTTCATACTTTGCACCTTAAATTTTAATTTTGGATGCTTTGCACTCTAAACTCTCAATTTTAGACACTTTACACCCTGAACTTTCAAGTTTGTTCTATTTAAGTCCCAATCAATGATAACATTAGCAAAATTAATGAAATAAATGATGATGCAAATTAATGACAATGTATCATTTTGTTCTAATTGCAATCTTGCCTTTTATTGGCTACTTTTAGTACGTTGTCATCATAATCATTAATACTGTTAGTAAAATTAACGAAATAAAAGACAGTGCAAGTTAATGATAATGTGTACTGTTTTGTTCTAGCTAGGCTCCTTTTGATGAATTTCAACTAATTATCATTGATTTGTAGGGTCCTATTGCCATTAATTTTGCAAATGTTATCATTGATAGGATTTAAATGCGATCAACTTGAGAGTTTAGGGTGTAAAGTGTTCCAAATTAAGAATTTAAGGAGCAAATGTCTAAAATCGAAATTTAGCGTGTAAACTGAAAAATGGTATAAGTTTGGGGGTGCAAAGTAAAATTAGTTCATTTAGAAAATGCTGCCAGATACCATAAAACTGAAAGCTTTCTCATCTTTTCTTTTCTATCATGAACTCCCAAACTAGCTATAAAAGTTCCCTGCAGGACTTAACTGTGAAACTGAAAATATTCAGGATCATGTGTTATGCTGCTTCCTAGGATGACGCGGCTACTGAAAAATGAAGATTCCTAACATTTTTATCCTATGATTACGTCATTCATAATAATTCAAAGAGGATTGATCTTGCTGAACACGGCAACTGAGAATTGAAGATGACAGATTAACTATATTCAGAAATGAATTACTTCCTCAAAAGGCAATAAGCCTAACTAACCCAGAAATCTGCCAAATTTCTGCCAGAATCTGGAAACACAACAATAACAGCTGTATTTCCTTGAGAAACTGCATTGTCTGAGAATTTACTCCATGTTCTGCTTGTGTACTTGTAGAAACGTGCGTGATTACCATTTGTAGAAAAATGGTTATCCAATACTTTCAAAAGAATCATTTTTTGCTCCAATATAAACCTTTAACGAATCAGTAATAAGACAAGAACATGTGTGAATCCTTGCGTTACACGCAGAGTGAAGTAAAATGGCTTGTGAAAATTTTTTTTTTTCACTAATCGGAAATGGGATGAAGGTTAAGGAGTTTTTCAATCCATTATAAGCTTTGGTAAAATTCCATATTTACTCTATTTTACTAATTTGATAGAAACGCCCTTGCTCTACATAATTTTGGTGTCGAATATATAGGAAATGAAGCACATAATTTGTTTTTTCAGAAAAAAAACTGTAATTAGATTAGGGATAATTTTAGAAATCTCGGAGATTTTTCATAATATCATTCAGCTCCCTTGAACTTTTTAAAATCTCACTTACCTTCCCTATTAACTTGACAAGACCAAATGTCCCTATTAAAGGTCACAAATTTACAACATTACCCTTGCACTCTCTACAAAGACTTAACAAAAAAGCCAAAACAAAAATAGAATTCTTAAACCAAAAAATGTTGATGAAAAAAATAACCAAATCGCTATCCAATATAGGTCAATATTTCTCTGTATTAAGGTAGTGATGGGAAACCAAAAGACGTAAGTGAATTAAACTAGTTAAAGTCAACCATTTAGAAGGATTTTGGTAAGTGATTAATACCTCAAAAAATTTAAGGGACAATTATAAAGAAGTTAAGAAAATTTTTAAAAAAATATGTTTTAATACATGTTGTAATTTGAATTGTAATGAAAAATTAAAAAAATCTCTTCATATATGTAGCTTGTAATATAAATCCTACTTACAGAAATAAACTAATTAAAAAAAATGATCTAACAACCAAATATATATCTAGAAATATCCTATGTTTTTTTTGTTAAAATATCATTTATTATATTAAGTAATAGTTATTGAATATCTAAAAATGATTCGTTATTGCATTTCTAACCGCTCATATTTTTATCTTTAAAATTTTTAACCTTATTTTATTTTTATTATTGCCATAAATTTCATAAGTAGGAAAACATAAGGGTAGTATTGGAACAAAAATTTTATCTGTCTTGCATTTTTTCCAAAGGAACTAAAATGTCATAAAAAATGTCAATTCAAGGGAGGTAGGTGAGATTTTAAGAACTTGTGAGGCACTGAGTGATATTATGAAAAACATAAGGGGAGGTTTCTGAAATTATATCTTTGAATCCAAGCTAAATGCAGGCTTTGAATTTTACTAAAGAAATAAAATTTTGATCGCAAAAACAGAAGCCAATATCTGATCCAAACTATTTGAATTAAGACTATGTTAAAATGTGAAATTCAAAAAATTGCTGAAATAATATGTTAAGAGAAGTTCCATTTGATAACACTTCAGATACTGAAGAGGTGATTTCTGATGGGTAGCAGAACCGACCTAAATCAGTCCTCTCTCAAGTGAGGTGTGATGAATCTGCTTATCCGAAGTGAATGGCGGGGCTCCTCCCCTGGGATTACTCCGACGATCAAGTCAGTATATTGGAGGAATAAAGAGTAATGAACAATAAAAATGCAATAGTGTGTTTACTTGTTGGGAGTGAATGGGGGGTATTTATAGGGCAGGAATGGAGGAGAGGACAGTGGGCTGATGTTAGTGGGACCCACGTCCTGGCCATTACGGCTCTGTCCCATACCAGGGGGTTTGACTCTGACACTGTAGTAACCTGGACATGCTGACGAGGGGTTCCATACAATAGTCATTTAAGAGTCTCAGGTACTTTTCAGATAAAGCATTGGTCCCATATTGTGTCAGGTAGGTTGACCTCATCAGCGTACAGCCGAAGTGGAAGGCCCAAGGTGCGGAGGTCATCCATGCCATAGACCAGAGATCTCGGCCTGTATAATGAACGAGGTGGAGAGGACCTCGGCCATGACGGTGGCCGAGGTGAGCATCCTCAATAAGCCCCCCAAGCCTCCGGAGCACAGGAGCTCATGGGGTACTGAGGCTTCCTTGTTTCAAGATCATTCAGATTCCAAGATCCGAACCCATTCCGGAAGATGAGGGGGTGTGACACGTGGACAGGTCAGTTGAGAGGACGTGGTGGACGTGACGGTTATGGGTAACTGTTGCGACGTGGTGTAGTGGGACGCTTCGTGCAGAGAGGGTGTCAGTTAAAAGTACAGGACATTAATGAGGAGAGAGAGAGAGACGTCCTTTTGAATTTGAATGTGGCCACCTCTTCGCATTCTTGCCGCCTCTTCGGATTCCCTTCAACCCCTATAAATAGGGGGTTCTTTTCACCGTACCGCCCATCATTTTCTATTCTTCCTTCGCAAATTTGTGAGCACTGCCAAGGTCACTCTTCAGCCGAGATCAGTTCCTTCAGCCGAGGTCTTCTTTTTCGTCCGATTCCTTAGCAACTGGTAAGTATTTTTCTTTTCATCTCATTTTCCACACATGGCTAGAACAGCTAAAACCTATAAAGAAACCGTAACGCCGAACTACCAAGCCGAGGAGAGGCCCGACCCCTCAGAAGCCGAGATCTCGTCCAGTTCTGAGGAGTCAACGTCCAATGCCGCGAAAGAAACTGCGGAAACTACCCCAGAAGAGGAATCTTCCGAGATAAGTGATGGTGGTTCCGAAGTCGTATACAATGATGACCTCGAACTGAAATCTCCCATGATGAGGGCGTGCTGGACCCAGTCGCGCCGATGGATGTCTCCAGCATTGACTTCGGCAAGATGCCGATGTACAGGTGCCGCGTCGGAAGAGATAGGGGCGAGAAGGTGATACGGAAATACCCCTTCAGGGCGGAGTATGTCATCAAATTGCCCGGGCCGAACCATTCGGCCGAGAGGCCACCAATGGGCACCGTGGCGATCTATTTGCAACAGCTTGAGGCCGGGTTGAGAATGCCGACGTCAAGGTTCTTCAGGGACGTACTACGGCATTTCGGCATCAGGATCACTCAACTGACCCCGAACGCAGTCCGTATTTTGGTGAGATTCGAGATGCTATGCCGACATCAAGAGGTAACCCCCACCATTAATCTCTTCCACCGGTGCTACACCTTCAAGGCTCATGGGACGAATAATGGGTGGTTCTATATCTGCAACCGGAACAATTCCATCCCGAAACTCGTGGTCGACGCTCCCACCTCGATAAAGAATTGGAAGCGTGGCTTCTTCTTCGTCACCGCCGGGGACTTCCCTTGGGGTTTCTAGTGGAGGCCGCTTAAGTCGAAAGCCGACCCTTTCCCGGGGGATCATGACGAAGAGGCCTTCCGGAAGCTGATGGGGTCAGGATTTCGGATCAACTGTTGGGACTACCCCGAGACAGTATTGGTTGATGCGGGGATTAGCCGAGCCGTGATCGACCCTGAGAAACCTCCCTTTTTTTCCACCAGACTTTCGAAACCTTGTAATTTTCTTTCTTAGTTTTCTTTTCACTTCGGCTATTACAAATAATAATGTGTGCTCCTTGTGCAGTGGCTAAATTGTCCGATATCATAACCTCCGGCTCGGCAGAGGTGGCCAAGAGGTTGAAAAGGAAGAGTTCAGGTGAGACATCGGCACCGCCGCTAAAAAAGAAAACACAAGGGCCAATTGTCAAGGTGACGATGACTAAGAGCACCTCGGCCATGGCATCCAAAAGTAGTTTGGCTGCTGCAGCTACGGAATCCACCGCATCAGTGCCGGAAGGGGTGGTCACTCAAGGGGTCACAGTTGCCCTACCTCCTTATGGCCGAGGCAAATAACTAAATCCCCCATTCAATCTGGTCACGGGGTCCTCGCTATGGAATTGTTTCCATAGTCCCCCCGTGTTTTTTGGCGAAGAAAGGACTCACCCCAACGAGCACTGGTGTCCGAGTTGGAAGACTTCAGTCAACAACAGATGCACCCAGCCTCGGATTGCGCAGGAGTTAGTAATGCACTCAAGCTTGCCGAGGGACGTGGAGTTTACAAGGAAGCTGACTCCGCCCGAGGTGGTCCAAAGCCTCATAGAGGCCACGGCCTCCACCACAGCATTCATGGCCGAGATGGCTCATCGATATTGTGGCCTGGTCGAGGAGCAAGACACCGGCAAGCTCCAAGATAAAATAGAGAAGCTGAAGAAGAAGCTGGCCGTGTCGGAGTCTGAGAAGTCCGAGCTTCAAAGCTGACTGCAATAGGCCGAGGCGAAGGAGGAGGAGGCCGAGGCTACTATGAACAGCCTCAGGTCAGCTCATGAGGAGGAGCAGAAAAGGGGGGAAGAGATGAAAAAATCCCATGAGCAGGCATTCGAGGATGTTGGAGCCTCGGTTGTGTAGGCCTTATCCAAGGACCTCGGAGAGCTGACCATGCCGAGGTTTATGTTCAGCTACACCTTAGCTATTGACGAAGTCGCTCCTCACCTCTCCTCCGAGATCTTGGAGTCCTTTAAGAACAAAATCCATTACAATGAGGACTCCAAGGAGCTGTGCGATCAAATGGCCGAGGGCATCCAAACTGGACGAAACTTGATCGAGGTTCGGAATGAATTCAACAAATGGCTGTCTGAGCTCGATGAGGCATTCGAGGAGGAAGAGGGAGAAGAGGAGGCTGGCTTCAATGAGGAAGATGCCGGCGAGAAGACCGGCGAGGAGCACGAGGAAGGGGAAGCTCATCCCGGCGGGGAAGAGACTGCCGAGAAGACCGGCCAAGGAACCGAGACCGGGACCTAGGCTAGCTGGGGGAAAAAGGAAAATACCGAGGTGGGAGGTGCTTAGCAGTGCCTCTGACCTCGGTTCTTGTAATCTTTTTGTAATATCCTTTTTATGAAATGAACTTTCTATTTCTTCTCACCTCAGCTCTTTTACTTTTTCACTTCCTCCCCTGCTTGTCCCCCTTATTTTTTAATAATGGGTGTGGTATCAAGATATTAAAAAAAAAAAGTGACTCAATGAACAATTCATTAGAATTCTCAAACATAATACAACCTAAAGTTTTCGGCGTGCCAAGTCTTCGGCACTAGGGAACCATCTCGGTAGTTTAATTTACAATACCCATTGAGGTTAGATTCCATGACTCAATAGGGGCCCTCCCATTTAGGGGATAATTTCCTTTGCGGCTCATCTCGGCTGACAGAGTTTTTTTTGAGAATCAAGTCTTCTAGTTGGAATCGGCGATGTTTCACGCGGACATTGTAGTAGCGGGCCAAGGTGTTTTTGTACGAATCCACTCGGGGCGAGGTGACGTTCCTTTTCTTCTTGACGAGGTCAAGATCCATCAGTCTTTCTTCCTCATTCGCCTCGCCCATGTAGGCCGTGATCCGGGGACTGGGTGTCAGGACCTCGGCCAAAATAACTGCCTCGGAGCCATACGTCAGGGAAAAGGGGGTATCTTGTGTGGCCGACCTCGGCGTAGTCGATAACACCACAGGACACTTGGAAGTTCCTCCACCCATGATGATCCGGCCTGGTGTAATCGGGTCTTAAGGCCATGCAAGAGAGTTCGGTTGAAGTTTTCGGCCTGATCGTTAGCCTGGGGGTGACCTACTGAAGTAAAATGCTATTTGATTCCGAGGTCCTTGCACCAGTCTTTAAACGGATTCTCAGCGAACTGCTTTCCATTATCTGAAATGATGACCCGGGGTATGCCGAAGTGGCAAACGACGCATTTTCAGAAGAATTTTTGGACCGCCAATCCGGTAATGGTCATTAGAGGCTCGACCTCGATCCACTTGGAGAAATAGTCCACAGCGGTCACCAGAAAGATATATCCTCCTACAACTTTGGGGAAAGGACCGATAATATCTATCCCTTATTACTCGAATGACCACGACGAGGTGATAGGGACCATGAGGTCGGCGGGCTGGTGGTACTCGGGAGCATGGACCTGGCAGGAAGGGCAACCGAGAACAAGGTCTTGAGCATCTTGTCGAATAGAGGGTCAGAAGTACTCGAGAAGTTTGGGCCTTCTTGGCCAACATCCTGTGGCCGACGTGGGCCCCACATAGGCTTTCATGTAACTCGTGGAGAACATGGTGCCCTTCCTCGGGTGTAATGCATCTCAACCATGGGTCAAGGTAGGATCGTTTGTATAGCACTCCGTCACGGAGTGCTTACCGAGCAGCTTTGTATTGGATCCTTCTTGTTTCGGCTTGATCCTCGGGAAGGATTCCCTGACTTAAGAAAAGGATGAATAGGCTCATCCAGGTGTCTCCCGAGTGTACGGGGCAGGCCGTTCCTTCCATGTATTCTGACTCGCTCAGCACCTCCACTAGGACCGTCTTGTTGAGGTTTGAAAATGACGTGGAAGCGAGTCGGGATAAGGCATCGGCCTGCTTGTTTTGCGACCGGGGTATTCTTTAAATTTCAAATGACTCGAAATATGCGGTGAGTTGGTGAACTTTGGAGAGATACCGTTGCATGGTCTCATTCTTAGTTTCGTATTCACTCAAGACTTGGCATACTACGAGTTGGGAGTCGCTGCGGACATGGATCCGCTGAGCACCAAGTCTGCGGGTTAGCTAGAGTCCCGCAATCAAGGCCTCGTATTCGGATTCATTGTTGGTGGCCGAAAAATCAAAGCGAAGGACATAGGAGCACACTTCTCCGTAGGGGCCCTCCAGAAGTAATCTTGCACCGCTGCCATCTCCGTTAGAGGATTCGTCAACATATAACGTCCATAGATGAGGCTCGGATGCTTTGGCGGCGGCGGAAGTGGCATCCCGGCTCTTCCAGAAGGTGAGTTCGGCAAACAAATCTGCTAATGCTTAAGCTTTGATGGTTGTGCGCGACTCATACGACAGATCGTATTTTTCTAATTCGACAGCCCACTTGGTGATGCGCCCGGAAGTTTCGGGACGCATCAATATCTGTCGAATAGGCTGATGTGTCCTAACGGCGATGGGATGAGTTAGAAAATAAAGCTTCAGCCGTTGAGCCGCATGGACCAATCCCAGCACGAGTTTCTCCACTTGGGTGTACCGAGTTTCAGGCCCGCGAAGAGCTCGGCTGACATAGTAAACGGGCACTTGACTGCCCTCATCTCAGATGAGCACAGCGCTGACGGCTTCGTCAGCCGCGGAGAGGTAGAGGAACAGTTTCTCCTCGGATCGAGGTGAAGCGAGAATAGGAAGGTGGTGCAAGTATTGTTTCAGTAGGTCGAAAGGTTGCTGGTATTTTTCTGTTCAGGCAAATTGGTCGGCCTTCTTCAGCACCTTAAAGAAGGGTAAGGCCTTTTCAGCAGATTGGGACAGGAAGCGATTCAGGGCGGCCAGGCGCTCGTTTGGCCTCTGAACTTCTCGAAACTTTTGAGGTGGAGACATGTCATGGATGGCCTTGATCTTTTTGGGGTTAGCTTCAATGTCCCGGCGGGAAATCAGATACCCCAAGAATTTTTCTAAAGTGACGCCGAAAACACATTTCTTAGAATTTAACTTCATCCTTGAATCCCGCAGGATGCCGAAAACCTCCCTCACATCTGACAAGAAGGGTGAAGTGGTTAGGTTTTTGACGAGGATGTCGTCCACGTAGGCCTCCACATTGCGGCCGATCTGGTCTTAGAAGAGACGGTTGACCAGCCTTTGGTAGGTCGCCCCAACGTTCTTTAACCCGAACGGTATTGTGGTATAACAGTAGACACCTTGGTCGGTGTAAAACGTTGTTTTCTCCTGGTCTTCCTCACTCATTCCTATCTGATGGTACCCCTTGAAAACATCTAAGAAACAGAGGATCTCATGTCTCATCGCTGAGTCGACGAGAGCGTCTATTCTCGGCAGAGGGTAGCAATCTTTGGGGCAGGCCTTGTTAAGGTCGGTGAAATTCACACATATTCTCCACCCACCGGTGTCCTTTTTGACCATGATAGGGTTGGACAACTAGGTAGGTATTGGATTTCATGGATCATCTTGGTAGGCAAGAATTTGTCGACCTCATCGGATATGGCCTTACTGCGTTCAGGACCGAAGTGCCTACACTTTTGTCTCATAGGACGGGCCTGTGGGTTGACATTAACCTGGTGAGTCATAAGCTCGGGGCGTACTCTGTAACAACCCCACTTTCTCCTAAGGCGAACCAAAGAGGTTAGCGGACTGCCTGCCCAACTCTCGCCAGGACTACGGATCAGTTTACATCGATCTATTACGTTCCGGAACATACCGAAGCGCGCAAACAAGTCAAAACACAAAATAAAAAAAACGAAAATTGAAGCCGAAATGAACAGTAGAAGACACGTCAGAATCCGGCCGGAATCTAGCCGGATTTCCGGCCGGATTCTCGGCCGGATACAAGGCCGAGAGCATTCCAAATTTTTCATTTTTCCCTCGCAATCCGGCCAAGATTCCGGCCGGATTGTCTGGCCGAATATCAGGCCGAGAGCACTGGCCGGATTTCCTCTTTTTTTTTTCAAGCAATCCGGCCTTCAATCCGGCCAGTTTCTGGCCGGATTCCTGGCCGGATTTGGTACTGTTCATTCGCGCCAAAATCTTTTCCTTTTCGTTTGAAAGTCGTGGTGATCCGAAATCCATCCAAACATTTACCAAACATATATATACATTGAAAACCAACCTTTACAAGTCAAACGGCCTACCAAAGTATCCATTTAGTTCATACATATACAAGTAGCCATTTACACACCAAACATTGGTGGAATCAAAGCACTTAGGGTTTCACCCTCAAGGAGCTTAATCAAAAATACATATACATGAGCTCAACTTGCATCCAACTATCATAACCTTTCCAAAAGTGTTCATTTTCCTGTAAGGAAAACAAATAACACGGAATGAGCTAAAGCCCAGTGAGCAACTACCACAATAACAGTTAAGATCACATAAGTATAACCATTCAATTCAAGTATGCAATTTTGAAGTAAAGCAAATCAGTGAAAGGATACGGTCGGCTCTCAAGAGCCCATTTCCACGCTTGCAATCTTGATCCAACCTCATTGACCCTCCGTCAATGTTAAGAGTACCAAACCGTAGACCTCACTTTACTTCCATTCCTTCCACCCAACATACCCCAACCGGGCCCGCACTCCATTTCAGTAGCTTTTGGTAATACTCGAGTATACCGGAACCAAGGGTCTCATTACCACAAGGTTCCCCAGTACAGTCCCCGTGGCAATTCAATCTTCACGACCAAGCCCTCGCCGGCTCGATCCAATTGACTACCAAACGGGGTTGAGCTCAGTAATACAGTAAGGTCGTTGGACATCGTCCAAACAACACCAAATCAGTTTTCCAAGATTGCAATTCAATAACTCATATAGCCAATGCAGTATTTCAGTATAACAGTAAGCAGTCATGAATGAAATCACAAGGGGTGAGGGCGGTCAAGTACACCCTCACCTCAATCACTTCCAATAACCAATTAAGCCTTCAAGGCATCAAATACACATAGAGCAGAGCCATATTATAACAAGTAAGTGAGTAGTATACTCACTAAGCAATTAAGTGCTATGTCATGCACTTCCGTCAGGGGAATGTCGTGAACCACCGTCACGCCCTAGAACACGTAAGCAAGTACTATGAGACTCAATACCGAGCCATAAAACAATGCCAATCACAACCCCAATAGGGTTTTATAACCATATATAAGCATCATAGGCAACCAGAAATTAGGAAAGGGCTTTAACTTAGGCCTTGATAAGAAAACCGGATTTGACCTCATAATGCGGTAATGGTACAACTCTCACTACAATTATCGGATGGGGGTGTAAGACCCACCGTTTCGAAGCTAAGAAACAGGGCTACAACAATGTAGAAGGTCACTCAGTCCAGTTCCTAGCTTAACTAGGTCAAAAATGCCAAATACTAACCCAGAATTCCTAAAACAGGTTCGCAAAACACAGAAAACTGTAATTGGTATATCTCAGTCCATACAAGTCCAAATGCTGAAATTCCAGAGGCATATGTTAGATAAGACATTCAGATACATTTCATCAGAAGACACCAACTTCAAAATCCAAACCAATTCCAGTCAAAAAGGCCAATTACTATCGCAGTTTTCACATTCTGCTCAATGCAGAACGGCTACAGTAGAAACGGCATAACTCACTCCACACTCATCCAAATGACCTGAAATTTTACAGGCACCTTAAACACATCAATACCTACAACTTTCATGATTTGAGTAAAGTCCAATTCGGCCTCTAACCTAGTGATATAAAACCGGACAGAAATGGGATTCTATGAACCCTAACTTTTCAATTTTCACACCAAATCCAAAATTGATTGCATTTTCCTATCCAATACACCTCATAGAGTCATTATCAACCATTATCATTCATCATACAAGCCCCCAACATCAAGATCATATTAAACCAGAAAAATTCTCAATAAAATAAAAACTTCACCAAATCAAGAAACAAATCATATATTCCTTCACTCATGCCACCATTAAGCATAATATAACCATCATTAGGTATAGGGGAGAGGTTGTAGCATCACTTACCAAGAAACAAGGGAAAGAGAGATTGTAGACACCTTTGCTCTTCAAAACAACTTCACTACAACCCTTACTAGCACTAGAAGATAGGATTTTATGGAGTGAAATCTAGTCTAAGCTTTTGTTTATGGAAGATTGAGTGAGATGGAAGCTTGAAATTTGATGAACTTTCTTCCTTGTGGAGCTTGGGATGGCCGGCCAAAGAGAAAGAAAAATGAGGAATTTTTTTGTGAATTTTGGAGATATTAACTAATTGGGTCAAAAGTCAAAAAATTTGTCAAAAGGTGAATAGTGTTTCTTAAGTCATAACCAATGAGAAGGTGACATGTGACATCTCATTAAATGCCTTCCTATCTTTCTTTTCTCTCTCACATCAATCACTTCACACACTCCACTTATCACTTAACACCCGATAAATTTTACACAGTATTCGAAACTTAACCTTATTGGCCGAATTTTTTTGAACTTTTCGCACTAGTGGGTCCCACATCCAATATATAATCTTAATTTTCTAAAAACCCACCAATGCTAGAAAAATCATCTAAAAACTTTAATTGCTCATAAAATTCACTAAGAAAATATTTCTAAGCCAGAAAATGCAGAAAACATGCAATTAAGGGGAAATAAACCCTAGGAAAAATATTAGGGCAATACGGGTTCTCACATACTCCGACCACTTCATCAGCGGACTACGCAAAGACGTCTCGGTGGTCCTTTATCAGGTGGATCATTTCTTCTTTTAGGGGTGAGGGAAGACTCGTCCCCATTTGGATCACTTGGTCCGGTATCGCCTTGTCCAAAATCACCTCCTCCACCTCGTCCCCTGGCTCTAACCTGCCAGGCTTCCCAGTCTTCTGAGGATCAATACTATCTATGGAAAGGACAGTTGGCCTCTTCTCCTCAGTTTTTGATGCGGTTCGGGGATTGACCACTGCCTGGATGGTGCCGAGGTAGCATTCTCGGGCGGCGTTCACGTCGCTGCTTATCTCGGCCACCCCCGCAGGTGTCGGGAACTTGAAACTCAGGTGGTAGGTAGAGTACACGGCTCTCAAAGCGTTGAGCGTGGACCGGCCTAGTAGCATGTTGTAAGGGGAATCTGCTTTGACCACCACAAAGCTGACGGGTATGATTCGGCAGCGGGGGTGATGCCCGATAGTCACCATTAGGGATACCATTCTCTCTTAGTGGACCACGTGTTCCCTGAAGCCGACGAGAGGGGTTTTGACAGGAGTAAGCTGCTTTCTGGTCAATTTCAAACTTTCAAAGGTTCGGTAGTACAAGACGTCTACCGAGCTGTTGGGATCGACATATACCTTCTTGACTATGTAATTATTGGTGAGTACTTCAATCACGAGGGTTTCGTGGTTGCTGGAGGTAACAGGGACAAGGTCGCTGGAACCATAGGTAATCATCTCGGATAACCTTGAGCTCGGCTCGGCGGCCTCCAGGCCAGCTTGACGGTAGGTCCATTTCCGCGAGTTCTGGCTGTCTCCTCCCATCGGGCCACCCGCGATTGTATTGATTACTCCGACGATGTTAGGGCCGTAGCCTGGGGACCCGTCTCGGGGAGGCCGCTGGTCTTCCCTATGTTTTTCGGGCCCACGGCAATGACCCTGTGTGTCTCGTCTGTCCTCTCTGCGGGGACCTCGGTTATCTCGATGGGAGGCACTTTGGCTGAAGCCTCTATCCTTGCGGATGAACTGCTTCAAGTGTCCCTGTCGGATCAGGTTCTCGATTTCTCTCTTCAGATCGTTGCAGTGATCGGTCTTGTGCCCAACATCTCGGTGGTAGGCACAATAGAGGTTGGAGTTCCTCTTCTCCCTCCTCTCCAGAATCTCAGGAGGGGCTCAGTCGAGGTGGTTCTGCCTCATCCGGCCAAAACGTGAGATCGACTGGAATTGAGGGGAGTCAGCTCGGCGTCAGAGGTGGACAACCTCCACTTTACAATCCTGTCGAAGACACTCCGGCGATCTCGGAATTGACTCGACGAGCCACTGGGGCCCTATTCGATCCGGCCGGTTTCTCTCCTTCTCGGGGACCCCTGCCCAGTGCGGGTTGCTTGGGCTTCCCGCTTTATGCAGTTTAGGTCCTCACTTCTGATTCCTCGATCCACCCGTTCCTAGAGCTCCCGGAGTGAACGGGGGTAATCTCATGTATTTCGGTATGGAAGGTTCCTACGATCAACCAGTTGGTGAAGGCAGCTGTGGTTACCTGCTTATTTTGATCAAGTATCTGCATAGTTTCGTCATTGAACCTCTGCACATACAAGCGCAATGACTCCCCGGGAGTCTGCTGTAGGTCTAAGAGGTAGGCTGAAATCTTCGTGACTGGACGAGACGATACAAAGCGGTGGATAAACCTGTCCACCAACTTGTCCAATGAGGAAATACTCCTTGGTTCCAAGCCCCAGAGCCATTTTCGTGCTGTCCCTTGCAGGAAAATGGAAAAAACTCGGCAAATCACTGCGTCAGGGATGCAGTAGAGGCGAAATGCCGAGATGAAAGCGCGGAAGTGATCCTCGGGATCACCTCGGCCATCGTAGGGCTGTAACACTGGGAGCTTGAAGTTGGGAGGAACCATTTCCCCATTGATGTCATCGGTAAAGGGCGGAGCTCTCATGTAATTGGCTGCTAGCCCCCCAGGGCGCCGAGGTTCGTCCTCAGCCCGTCTTCCCAGTAAATCTTGGGAAAAGCCCGAGAAATGGAGGCGATTTTGGAGGTCGCCTTGGAAGAGGGGTGCCTTGAAGTGCTCCGGGAGAAATGCCAATTGTCGGAGTCTTTACCTGAGGGCATCTCAGGTGATTTCGTCGATTGTCTCTTGGAGGATTTGACCTTCTCCTTTCCCTGCCTCTTGAAGTACCTTCTGAATTTTTCGAAAATGTTGGGATTTGTCCGCTACGAACTCAGCCATCCTGGTGATGGCGTTTTCGTTCGCGGGTTAGGTCTTCGGGGACCCTTGTTCTTCTGAGATGTGACCTTGTTGAGTGGTTGAGGCTTGCCCAACCTCGGTTGAGGGAACTCTCCCGCTTCTGGAGTGCTTGGATCTTATCTTGCAGTAATTTCGTTCCTACAGACGGCGCCAATTGAAGAGGTGATTTCTGGTGGGTAGCAAAACTGACCTAAATCAGTCCTCTCTCAAGTGAGGTGTGATGAATCTGCTTATCCGAAGTGAATGGCGGGGCTCCTCCCCTGAGATCACTCCGACGTTCAAGTCAGTATATTGGAGGAATAAAGAGTAATGAACAGTAAAAATGCAATAGTGTGTTTACTTGTTGGGAGTGAATGGGGGGTATTTATAGGGCAGGAATGGAGGACAGGACAATGGGCTGATGTTAGTGGGACCCACGTCTTGGCCATTACGGCTCTATTCCATACCAGGGGGTCTGACTCTGACACTGTAGCAGCCTGGACATACTGACGAGGGATTCCGTACAATAGTCATTTAAGAGCCTCAGGTGCTTTTCAGATAAAGCACTGGTCCCGTATTGTGTTAGGTAGGCTGACCTCATCAGCGTGCAGCCGAAGTGGAAGGCGCAAGGTGCGGAGGTCATCCATGCCGTAGACCAGAGATCTGGCCGGACTCAAGGATGATGTCCAAGGGACATCATCTCGGCCTGTATAACGAACGAGGTGGAGAGGACCTCGGCCATGACGGTGGCCGAGGTGAGCATCCTCGATACATTATGATCTTTTTCTATATTTTTGACATTTAGGATATTCTTAATACAACATTGCTTCTCTTTTACAAAGGGCAAGCCCGTAAATAAGAGATTGCATGCTAATTCGATTTTTTTTAGAATTAGTAAATGGTGGAGGACATAAAACTAATCTTCAAGAAAATACAAAGTAAAGCTTTAATAAAAAAATGAGCTAAAGAAAGAATGAAGAAAGAGAAAATCAAGATAGGGAAGGAAGGAAAACCCAACCTACAACTCTGAATTCTCCTTCAATTTAGTGCAGAAGACTGCTATAAGTTTCATAGACATCTGTAGAATCAATATCATCCACTGTTGGATAATAAATTAGTAGACTGTAGATAGGGTGACACATGTCTGCCAAGTGTTATGGTTTTGGACAGCAAGCTGGATAACTGTAACCTCGACATGTCATTCCTAGGTGTACTGACACATCCATAGTGCTGAAGGTGGTCGACTTTGACACCTAATCAAAGGCAGCCAAGCACGGTTAGTATTTAGTAATAACATGAGAACAGAAAAAGAAAAGCAAAAGACAGAATGAAGTATTAAATTGTCACCGGAAAGGTTTATACAAATTAGTGCAGTGCAAAAACATACAATAGTAGCATCAGTTTTAGAATTTTGTCCATGGATGTTTTGTCAAGTGAGCTTGACAAAGGAGGAACGTGATATGCTTCAAGCTTTTAGTAAAGCGCCAACATTAGTGGGCCTAACTCTATGTTGAATCTTATGAAGAGAAACCAACGGAGTAAGTGAAAAAATTTATCTCTCCCACACCAATGGTGCAAAGATTATTAACACATATGTACTAAATGTGTAGGGGTGTGCCAAGCAGTTCCGTTTTTTGTGATGTGCTTAAACGTCATTGGACAATTTGTGGTCGTCCTTGCACATGACAATTGCACGTGTTTGTGCAAAAAAAAATTTCTGAATGGGAATGATGTTATTATATTTTTTAAAAGAATGCTACATTTTTTTTATTTCTTATTCTTATTATAATAACTATTTGCCTTCACTTCGTTGTATCCTATTGGACCGCTTTAGTATTTGTCTTTTGCCGTTTCCCAGATGTTTTGGGACTTGATTGTGGTCATTGTAATAATTCAGTTCGGTTGACCATAAGGACAATTGTATTACAATTTTGCCATCCCATTGCATTTTTCTTGCCGATGACAAGAAATTGGTTTTGGTTTTACCGTTTTCTTCATCTTCTTCGTGCTCATGTCAAGAGGTAAAATTCTACTTACCCTTGGGTTGTATTTGTAATATAACATAATTCCATTATTGTTGACGGCTATTGAAAGGAGTTTCTTGATTTGACTGTAGCACTTTCTTTGCTCTGTCCAACTCACCGCTACCGACATTGTTGCTCGGATTTTCTGCTTATGCTAATGGTTAGTGATGTGTTTACTCTTTGCATTCTTTTTTTGTATAATTGTTTATAACTTGACATCCTATCTTCCCTCTTACATGATTGTCTTTGGTAGTTGCTTTGCTCTGTTCTTATTTTCTCTTTTATTGCTCCGTTCCTTCGAAGCCTCTTCTTGGTTTTGCTCTTCTTGATACAGATTGGTCAGGTGAGCTTTTTCTTTTACTGAACTATCTCATATATAATGCTGTTTATTCCAATATGTTTTTTTGGTCGATCATTCGTGGACTAACTCAGCTTTACTTACTTTGTTTATGGGTGTTTTATATTTTGCCGTTGCATTAAGGTAAGCCTATTTTAAATTTCCTGTCTTCTTTGATTCTTTATTCTACCTTTCATTTATCCATTATTTGTTCTTATTTGTGTTCTGCCTTTTTCCCCTATTTTCCCTTTACATTTTGCATGAGCTTTCTTCGTCTGTGGTTGCTGTAAGGAACTTTCTTTCTTTGTCACTAGACACTTGCAAATTGGACTGTTCTGTGAGCCACCGAATGTTTTGCTTCCACTCAAAAGAGTGACAATAATTGTGCTTTTTCTTCAATGGTTGGGCCTATTTTCCACCTTGCCTAACCTTTTAAACTATACCTGCTTCTTTGACTTTGCCGTCGATTTTCCTTCTTGTTCGTATGGTGTTAGGAGCTGTTTTTCTTCTCAGAAGGTGATGGGATTTGGTGGATGACGAGCTCAAGAAGGTAAGGGGCTAGTAATCTTCTGTCTTGGTTACTCTTTCCATTTTTCTCTTTTTTCTTTATCTCCCTTTTCCCTCCTACCTCCCTCGAGTAATAATAGTTAGTTTCTTCTATTTTTTTGCCTTTTTTCCCTAATCTTTTTTTTCTTTTGCTAAAAGCAACAAATCATTTTCTCCTCTCCTCTGCGTCTCTGTTTGTTATGTTCTCAGATATTTTGCTATTAAGAAAACTTCATTTTTTTTGGGCTTTGTAATCACTGAATCTCCACTATACTTAATTTTCTGACATGCTTCATTTTTTCCCATCTTTTAAGGATTTAGCTTGCATGTTTCATCAATAAATATTTTCATCATTTTAATCTGGACTTGGATAATAGCTACATTTTTTGTCCATTTTTTCCTTTTGTTAGGTGGGAAAAGATGATGAAGATTGGAGATGAATTGATGATGATTTTGATGGAGGTTTTACATTCATCCATGGTTCCAGATGTTTTACTGGAAGCATTAACCTTTACCCACCATATGTGTGTGTGTGTGTTTTTTTTACAGTTTCCTTTTTCTTTTCCAAAACTCACTTTCTTCTTGTTGCGATTGCAGGTGTGAAGAGTTGGCATTCTCACCAATCTTCATATATTTCAAAGGTAAGGCTTTAATATTTTGCTAAGTAATTATGCAAGGAAAATTGTGTTAAGTTGACCAGAGTAGTTGTCGGGTTCTTAGACTAAAAAATTTGTAGGATCTTCATGTCATGGTAGTTTGAATTCTATTTCTCTTTCATAGTTTTTTGTACTAGAATTTCTTCTTAACTTTTGTGTGAAAGAACTGCTTTTGATGGCTTACTTGAAGAAAGTAGGAGTAATTGAAATTGATATTTTAAATCTGAGAAGTGGATGATGCCATAGAGCTGGCACTGCAACCAAAGAGACTTACAACATGCTGTTATGGCTTCCACTTGAAATCTGGAGGTGGAAGAACTAAAATTGGACTGCAAACAACAAAATTTAGGGTTGGACGACCATATCATGTGTATGTATGGAACATAAAATGGGAGGTATGTAAGTGCCACCAAATTTTGATGGTTTACACAATGAATTGGTTATTACTTTATTTGATAATTAGAATATTTTGTTACAGTATTGCGATCCAACAAGTTGTGGTGACATATTTCTTGCTCAGGTAGACTTCACATAAAGGGCAATCTTCAGCACCTGAATTCAAGTATTTGTAGTGATGTGAAGCTAGGGCTGCAAAGAAAAGAAAGGAATCATTGCGTTCTTCTTACTCTAACATCACGCCAACTCTCAATAGCCAATACAAGTTAGGGCATAATTGCATTGATCCACCGCGCATAGCGTGGAGACCACCTCCTAGTTTCTTTTCTAAGAGCAAAAGGCTACGATAGTCTCTAAACTAAATATCAGAAATTGGAATAGTCGCTAAACTTAATTGTGACCAATTTAGTCGATCAACTATATATGCCTAGCTAGCCTAGTTCTTTTTGGATTGAACCACTAATGGCACAAAATTCTGCAGGTGGACAAAGGGGCAAAAAAGAAAATTCACATTCTAGCTCCCATTAAAATCATTAAAAAAAGTTTTGGTAATAAACTTTTATTGTAATTATACTTTTCAAATATGTTTGTGGCCTTATAACTCCCCACAGTTATGCATATTTTTTGTGGCTTTTGACTGAAATTGAATGTTTACTTTATTTTGGTGGCATATAGACTTTTTTTTTTATCAACAAACTCCGTCCACCAGATGGGGATGCTAGCCCCAACTTTTATTCATGCAAAACAAAATAACAGTACATAGGGTTAGAGAAAACTATAAAACTAGGAGTCACTACAAGAAATTTGGCCTTTTGTGACAATATTATCAGTGACGATGAAACACTTGTCATAATTGACCCAATTTAGTGATGATTTTTGATGTCGTCACAGATGACCTCACATAGACTTATCATCAGTGATAACATGGGATTAGTCGTCACAACAAGGGTAGCGCGCAACCTATTAGTATCACAGCCCCACCTCACCCTAAGGCGAACCAAAGGGTTCGGCGGACCGCCTGCCCAACTCTCGCCGGGGCTCAGTCGTTCACTACATTCCTCAAACAGATTACAATATAAATCTTAAATATTACATCAAATTCTCCAATAATTACATGTCATAAGTGAAGCGGAAACAATTTCCAACTATACATAAAATGATTTCCAAATCCAAATTGTACAAGATATAAGCCATCCTGTCACGTGAATAAGTACTACAAGTCCTTCCTTCGCCTTGAGCCCTGTGGAGGGGAATAAAATAGTTTTGGGGTGAGTTAAAAGCTCAGCGAGTAACCAGTAAAATCAGTAATCAAATCGGTTTCACAATAGTTCATTTCAATGATGTTATAAATCAAATGATAAGTCAAGAAACAATTACAACATTTACAAGAAACCATACATGAAAAGGATACGTTCGTTCGTTCATTCGCTCATTCGTTCGTTCTCCTGTCATTCCCCTTTCCTTCATTCATTTGAAAATGTATTTTTCATTTATCAATAAAACCCTCATTCGTTCGTTCGTTCATTCAACCTTTCCTGGACATTGACCAGGCTCCACCAACCTCCACCAACCTACAAGGTAATACTCGAGTATACCAAAGGTTCACCTAGGTCACCATATCGAACGACCGAGTCCGCTTCTGGCTCGAGTCGATCGGTAACAAGGGGCAGTGGTCAGTTCAGCCAAAAGGCTTACATTCATGCACAAGTAACATTTCAATCGTTCCATCTTTGAAAATTTCACATTTATCGAGGTCGAGTGCGATAAAGTACACACTCGCCTAGAAAACTGTGACGGCCCCACCTCCCCCTAGGGCGTACCCCAGGGTTCGGCGGACCGCCTGCCCAGCTCTCGCCGGGACTCAGTTGTTCACTACAATCCTCAAATGAATTACAATATAAATCTCAAATATTATACATTACATGGTCCACAAACATACATCCAAGTCTCCAATAATTACATGTCATAAGCGAAGCGGAAACGATTCTCAACTATACATAAAATGATTCCAAATCCAAATTATACAGGATATATGCCATCCAGTCACGTGAACAAGTACTACAAGTCCTTCCTTCGCCACGAGCCCTGTGGAGGGGAATAAAATATTTTTGGGGTGAGCTAGAAGCTCAGCGAGTAACCATTAAAATCAGTAATCAAATCGGTTTCACAATAGTTCATTTCAATGATGTCATAAATCAAATGATAAGTCCAGAAACAATTACAACATTTACAATACATTAAAATGGAGTATCAATAATTCAAGGAACATTTACAATGGAAAGCGATAGTAACATTCATTAAAAGGATACGCGCTCACATGGAGCTATTCGTTTGTTCGTTCGTTCCCCTGACATTTCCCCTTATTCTTCCAATCGTTTGAAAATACATTTTTTTTGTAAGTAGAATCCCTCGTTCATCCTTTTGTTCGTTCATCCCCTTTTCCGGACGTTGACCGGACTCCACCCATCCGACCATTGGCCGGACTCCACCCATCCGGACATAGCCGGACTACAAGGTAATACTCGAGTATACCAAATTCACCCAAGGTCACCATATCGCCCGACCGAGTCCGCTTCTGGCTCGAGTCGATCGGTAACAAAGGGCAGTGGCCAATTCAGCCAAACGGCTTACATTCATGCGCAACTAGCATTTCAATAATTAAATCCTTGAAAATTGCACAGTTATTTAAGTCGAGTGCGATAAAGTACACACTCGCCTAGAAAGCTCGTTTCGGAAATCATTCAAAGCACTTAACACGTTATCAATCAATAATACAAGTTATGAAGTCAAGAAAATATAGCAAATAAGGAACACTCACATGCAAGCACGCATGATATGCAAGAAAATAGTTCAAAAGTAACTTTGGAAACAGTTTAAAGGTAAATAATGCAAGAAAACGGTACAAAAGTAACTTTGGAAACAGTTTAAAGGTAAATAATGCAAGAAAACGGTACAAAAGTAACTTTAGAAACAGCTCAAAAGTAAATAATGCAGGAAACGGTTCATAAATAACTTCAGAAATAGTTTGAGGTCACTCACCTCCATGGCTCAGAAACCATCCATCATATATCATTGCCTTGCTCAAATCCAAGTCTTAGATCACAAACTCAATGCAAACAACTCCTTTAAAAGTTCGGACAGCACTTCCCCTAAATTTGCTTATTTTTCCAGCCATCATGGCTTCATTATTTCCACAGCCAGTCCCAAAGGTACATACACAATAACAAGTTCATCCAATAGCCATTCAGCAAGCTACAAGTAGTACAAAGACAAGTCAAGCTAGGGAAAATTTCGGAAATGAAAGTTAAGCTCAAAACCAGAAAAACAGGTTTTGACGTCATTTTACGGAAATGGAACCAAAGGCGCTACGATTGTCGGATGAAGGTTCCAGACCCACCATTTCGAAGCTAAGAGACAGGGCTACAATATTACAGAAGGTCACTCAACCCAGTTTCGAGTGTAACCAGGTAAAAAATGTAAGATACTACACCGGAATCACAAAAACAGCTTCACAGAACGCATTCTAGCGGAAATATCATAACTCAGGCTCTCCAAGCCCAAATCCAGAAATTCCAAAACCAGCTGATAGCTAAGAAACAGGGCTAAATTTCATCAGAAGGCCTCAATAACTAATTCGGAAGCAATCCTGACCAAAACAACCAATTATAGGCACAATTCTTACATTCGGGTAAAACCAGGATAGCAATAGTAATTTCGACTTTTCTCATTCTACACTACTCCGATTGACCTGAAATTTTGTAGGCACCTCTAAAATATCATTCCCTACAACTTTCATGTTTTAAACCAAGGACAATTCGGCCTCTAACTAGGAACTAAAAATTCGGGCAGAATGTTCCTTCACAAAACCTAAATTTCTGAAATTTCTTCGAAAATAGAAATTGATTGCAATTGACCACTTTTTCCACCTCATAGAGTCCTTAAACATCATTTCCAATCATCATAGATAGCCACACAACCATGCTTATATTAAAACAGAAAAATGCCCAAAAATAATAAAACTTCATCACTTCAACCACAAATCAAGAAATAATCCATAATATTGCATCTCATACCACCACCAATCATGAATTGAACATCATTAGAGGAAGGAGAGGGGTCATTCACAACTCACCTTAGCAATACAAGAGATAGAGCAACTAGTCACCTTAGCTTTCCAAATAACTCCACAAAACACCTCAAGACCACTTAGCAAAGAGATTTTATGGAATGATTTGGAGTTTTATTGGTTGGATTTGAAGATTGAGCAAGAAATAGAAGGAAGAAATTGAGAGATTTTCTTTCTTTTCCTCTCCGTTAAATTCGGCCAAGAAGCTTGCAAAATGAAGAGATTTTTGGCCAATTTTAATTAAATGGTAAAGTTATGAATAGTAGTCAAACTCAAGACTAAATCCTATGGTGACACTTGTCACCTTTTGGTTCAAAACTTATCTTTTTGTCTCTCCAATACAAATATCTTAACACCTTGTAAAATAATATCACTTAATACAAAATTCCAACAAGTTGTCAAAAATATAATGCATTTACCGCACTGGCGGGTCCCACGTCCAAAATACGCTTTTAATTTCTCAAAAACTAACCGATACTAGAAAAATTATTTTAAAACTATCTTTGCTCATAAACTTTATCTGGGAAATTTTTCTAATCAAGAAAATGTAGAAAAGGCGGGCGATTAAAAAAAAATAAACCCTAGAAAATTAGAAAATTTCCGGGTTCTCAAACTCATTTTTTTTGGGGCGTCACAAACTCCCCTCCTTAAAAGAATGTCGTCCTCGACATTCCATCTTGTACTAATCAAGTCAAGACATCCCGCAAGAATTACTAATATTGCAAACCAAACCCACAGTCCGGCATCCTAAACTTCAAGCCTAGGATACACTACAGAGATCTGAAGCCTAAGCTCTGATACCAGGTGTGACGGCCCCACCTCCCCCTAGGGCGTACCCCAGGGTTCGGCGGACCGCCTGCCCAGCTCTCGCCGGGACTCAGTCGTTCACTACAATCCTCAAATGAATTACAATATAAATCTCAAATATTATACATTACATGGTCCACAAACATACATCCAAATCTCCAATAATTACATGTCATAAGCGAAGCGGAAACGATTCTGAACTATACATAAAATGATTCCAAATTCAAATTATACAGGATATATGCCATCCAGTCACGTGAACAAGTACTACAAGTCCTTCCTTCGCCACGAGCCCTGTGGAGGGGAATAAAATATTTTTGGGGTGAGCTAGAAGCTCAGCGAATAACCATTAAAATCAGTAATCAAATCGGTTTCACAATAGTTCATTTCAATGATGTCATAAATCAAATGATAAGTCCAGAAACAATTACAACATTTACAATACATTAAAATGGAGTATCAATAATTCAATGAACATTTACAATGGAAAGCGATAGTAACATTCATTAAAAGGATACGCGCTCACATGGAGCTATTCGTTTGTTCGTTCGTTCCCCTAACATTTCCCCTTATTCCTCCAATCGTTTGAAAATACATTTTTTTTGTAAGTAGAATCCCTCGTTCATCCTTTTGTTCGTTCATCCCCTTTTCCGGACGTTGACCGGACTCCACCCATCCGACCATTGGCCGGACTCCACCCATCCGGACATAGCCGGACTAAAAGGTAATACTCGAGTATACCAAATTCAATCAGGGTCACCATATCGCCCGACCGAGTCCGCTTCTGGCTCGAGTCGATCGGTAACAAAGGGCAGTGGCCAATTCAGCCAAACGGCTTACATTCATGCGCAACTAGCATTTCAATAATTAAATCCTTGAAAATTGCACAGTTATTTAGGTCGAGTGCGATAAAGTACACACTCGCCTAGAAAGCTCGTTTTGGAAATCATTCAAAGCACTTAACACGTTATCAATCAATAATACAAGTCATGAAGTCAAGAAAATATAACAAATAAGGAACACTCACATGCAAGCACGCATGATATGCAAGAAAACAGTTCAAAAGTAACTTTGGAAACAGTTTAAAGGTAAATAATGCAAGAAAACGGTACAAAAGTAACTTTGGAAACAGCCCAAAAGTAAATAATGCAGGAAACGGTTCATAAATAACTTCAGAAATAGTTTGAGGTCACTCACCTCCATGGCTCAGAAACTATCCATCATATATCATTGCCTTGCTCAAATCCAAGTCTTAGATCACAAACTCAATGCAAACAACTCCTTTAAAAGTTCGGACAGCACTTCCCCTAAATTTGCTTACTTTTCCAACCATCATGGCTTCATTATTTCCTCAGCCAGTCCCAAAGGTACATACACAACAACAAGTTCATCCAGTAGCCATTCAGCAAGCTACAAGTAGTACAAAGACAAGTCAAGCTAGGGAAAAGTTCGGAAATGAAAGTTAAGCTCAAAACCAGAAAAACAGGTTTTGACGTCATTTTGCAGTAATGGTACCAAAGACGCTACGATTGTCGGATGAAAGTTCTAGACCCACCGTTTCGAAGCTAAGAGACAGGGCTACAATATTACAGAAGGTCACTCAACCCAGTTTCGAGTGTAACCAGGTAAAAAATGTAAGATACTACACCGGAATCACAAAAATAGTTTCACAGAACGCATTCTAGCGGAAACATCATAACTCAGGCTCTCCAAGTCCAAATCCAGAAATTCCAAAACCAGCTGATAGCTAAGAAATAGGGATAAATTTCATCAGAAGGCCTCAACAACTAATTCGGAAGCAATCCTGACCAAAACAACCAATTATAGGCGCAATTCTTACATTCGGGTAAAACCAGGATAGCAATAGTAATTTCGACTTTTCTCATTTTACACTACTCCGATTGACCTGAAATTTTGTAGGCACCTCTAAAATATCATTCCCTACAACTTTTATGTTTTAAGCCAAGGCCACTTTGACCTCTAACTAGGAGCTAAAAATTCGGGCAGAATGTTCCTTCACAAAACCTAATTTTCTGAAATTTCTTCCAAAACAGAAATTGATTGCAATTGACCACTTTTTCCACCTCATAGAGTCCTTAAACATCATTTCCAATCATCATAGATAGCCACACAACCATGCTTATATTAAAACAGAAAAATCCCCAAAAATAATAAAACTTCATCACTTCAACCACAAATCAAGAAATAATCCATAATATTGCATCTCATACCACCACCAATCATGAATTGAACATCATTAGAGGAAGGAGAGGGGTCATTCACAACTCACCTTAGCAATACAAGAGATAGAGCAACTAGTCACCTTAGCTTTCCAAACAACTCCACAAAACACCTCAAGACCACTTAGCAAAGAGATTTTATGGAATGATTTGGAGTTTTATTGGTTGGATTTGAAGATTGAGCAAGAAATAGAAGGAAGAAATTGAGAGCTTTTCTTTCTTTTCCTCTCCAATAAATTCAGCCAAGAAGCTTGCAAAATGAAGAGATTTTTGGCCAATTTTAATTAAATGGTAAAGTTATGAATAGTAGTCAAACTCAAGACTAAATCTTATGGTGACACTTGTCACCTTTTGGTTCAAAACTTATCTTTTTGTCTCTCCAATACAAATATTTTAACACCTTGTAAAATAATATCACTTAATACAAAATTCCAACAAGTTGTCAAAAATATAATGCATTTACCGCACTGGCGGGTCCCACGTCCAAAATACGCTTTTAATTTCTCAAAAACTAACCGATACTAGAAAAATTATTTTAAAACTATCTTTGCTCATAAACTTTATCTGGAAAATTTTTCTAATCAAGAAAATGTAGAAAAGGCGGACGATTAAAAAAAATAAACCCTAGAAAATTAGAAAATTTCCGGGTTCTCAAACTCATTTTTTTTTGGGCGTCACAAACTCCCCTTTTTAAAAGAATGTCGTCCTCGACATTCCATCTTGTACTAATCAAGTCAAGACATCCCGCAAGAATTACTAATATTGCAAACCAAACCCACAGTCCGGCATCCTAAACTTCAAGCCTAGGATACACTACAGAGATCTGAAGCCTAAGCTCTGATACCAGGTGTGACGGCCCCACCTCCCCCTAGGGCGTACCCCAGGGTTCGGCGGAACGCCTGCCCAGCTCTCGCCGGGACTCAGTCGTTCACTACAATCCTCAAATGAATTACAATATAAATCTCAAATATTATACATTATATGGTCCACAAACATACATCCAAGTCTCCAATAATTACATGTCATAAGCGAAGCGGAAACGATTCTCAACTATACATAAAATGATTCCAAATCCAAATTATACAGGATATATGCCATCAAGTCACGTGAACAAGTACTACAAGTCCTTCCTTCGCCACGAGCCCTGTGGAGGGGAATAAAATATTTTTGGGGTGAGCTAGAAGCTCAGCGAATAACCATTAAAATCAGTAATCAAATCGGTTTCACAATAGTTCATTTCAATGATGTCATAAATCAAATGATAAGTCCAGAAACAATTACAACATTTACAATACATTAAAATGGAGTATCAATAATTCAAGGAACATTTACAATGGAAAGCGATAGTAACATTCATTAAAAGGATACGCGCTCACATGGAGCTATTCGTTTGTTCTTTCGTTCCCCTAACATTTCCCCTTATTCCTCCAATCGTTTGAAAATACATTTTTTTTGTAAGTAGAATCCCTCGTTCATCCTTTTGTTCGTTCATCCCCTTTTCCGGACGTTGACCGGACTCCACCCATCCGACCATTGGCCGGACTCCACCCATCCGGACATAGCCGGACTACAAGGTAATACTCGAGTATACCAAATTCACCCAGGGTCACCATATCGCCCGACCGAGTCCGCTTCTGGCTCGAGTCGATCGGTAACAAAGGGCAGTGGCTAATTCAGCCAAACGGCTTACATTCATGCGCAACTAGCATTTCAATAATTAAATCCTTGAAAATTGCACAGTTATTTAGGTCGAGTGCGATAAAGTACACACTCGCCTAGAAAGCTCATTTTGGAAATCATTCAAAACACTTAACACGTTATCAATCAATAATACAGGTCATGAAATCAAGAAAATATAGCAAATAAGGAACACTCACATGCAAGCACGCATGATATGCAAGAAAACAGTTCAAAAGTAACTTTGGAAACTGTTTAAAGGTAAATAATGCAAGAAAACGGTACAAAAGTAACTTTGGAAACAGCTCAAAAGTAAATAATGCAGGAAACGGTTCATAAATAACTTCAGAAATAGTTTGAGGTCACTCACCTCCATGGCTCAGAAACCATCCATCATATATCATTGTCTTGCTCAAATCCAAGTCTTAGATCACAAACTCAATGCAAACAACTCCTTTAAAAGTTCGGACAGCACTTCCCCTAAATTTGCTTACTTTTCCAGCCATCATGGCTTCATTATTTCCTCAGCCAGTCCCAAAGGTACATACACAACAACAAGTTCATCCAGTAGCCATTCAGCAAGCTACAAGTAGTACAAAGACAAGTCAAGCTAGGGAAAAGTTCGGAAATGAAAGTTAAGCTCAAAACCAGAAAAACAGGTTTTGACGTCATTTTACGGTAATGGTACCATATTATAGAAGCTAAGAGACAGGGCTACAATATTACAGACGGTCAAGACCCACAGTTTCGAAGCTAAGAGACAGGGCTACAATATTACAGAAGGTCACTCAACCCAGTTTCGAGTGTAACCAGGTAAAAAATGTAAGATACTACACCGGAATCACAAAAACAGCTTCACAGAACGCATTCTAGCGGAAACATCATAACTCAGGCTCTCCAAGTCCAAATCTAGAAATTCCAAAACCAGCTGATAGCTAAGAAACAGGGCTAAATTTCATCAGAAGGCCTCAACAACTAATTCGGAAGTAATCCTGACCAAAACAACCAATTACAGGCGTAATTCTTACATTCGGGTAAAACCAGGATAGCAATAGTAATTTCGACTTTTCTCATTCTACACTACTCCGATTGACTTGAAATTTTGTAGGCACCTCTAAAATATCATTCCCTACAACGTTCATGTTTTAAGCCAAGGACAATTCGGCCTCTAACTAGGAGCTAAGAATTCGGGCAGAATGTTCCTTCACAAAACCTAATTTTCTGAAATTTTTTCCAAAACAGAAATTGATTGCAATTGACCACTTTTTCCACCTCATAGAGTCCTTAAACATCATTTCCAATCATCATAGATAGCCACACAACCATGCTTATATTAAAACAGAAAAATTCCCAAAAATAATAAAACTTCATCACTTCAACCACAAATCAAGAAATAATCCATAATATTGCATCTCATACCACCACCAATCATGAATTGAACATCATTAGAGGAAGGAGAGGGGTCATTCACAACTCACCTTAGCAATACAAGAGATAGAGCAACTAGTCACCTTAGCTTTCCAAACAACTCCACAAAACACCTCAAGACCACTTAGCAAAGAGATTTTATGGAATGATTTGGAGTTTTATTGGTTGGATTTGAAGATTGAGCAAGAAATAGAAGGAAGAAATTGAGAGCTTTTCTTTCTTTTCCTCTCCAATAAATTCGGCCAAGAAGCTTGCAAAATGAAGAGATTTTTGGCCAATTTTAATTAAATGGTAAAGTTATGAATAGTAGTCAAACTCAAGACTAAATCTTATGGTGACACTTGTCACCTTTTGGTTCAAAACTTATCTTTTTGTCTCTCCAATACAAATATCTTAACACCTTGTAAAATAATATCACTTAATACAAAATTCCAACAAGTTGTCAAAAATATAATGCATTTACCGCACTGGCGGGTCCCACGTCCAAAATACGCTTTTAATTTATCAAAAACTAACCGATACTAGAAAAATCATTTTAAAACTATCTTTGCTCATAAACTTTATCTGGGAAATTTTTCTAATCAAGAAAATGTAGAAAAGGCGGGCGATTAAAAAAAAATAAACCCTAGAAAATTAGAAAATTTCCAGGTTCTCAAACTCATTTTTTTTTCGGGGCGTCACAAAAACTCGTTTTGGAAATCATTGAAAGCACTTAACACGTTATCAAACAATAATACAAGTCATGAAGTCAAGAAAATACAACAAACAAGGAACACTCACATGCAAGCACGCATGGTATGCAATCGAGTAAATAATGGAAGAAAACAATTCAAAAGTAACTTTGGAAATAGTTTAGGGTCACTCACCTCCACGGCTCAGGAACCAACCATCATATATCATTGTCTTGCTCAAATCTAAGTCTTAGATTACAAACTCAATGCAATCAAGTCCTTTCAAAGTTCGGACAGCACTTCCACTAAATTTTCCAGCCGTCAAGATTTCATTATTTCCTCAGCCAGTTCCAAAGTCACACAAATAAGTTCATTCAATAACCGTTCAATAAGCTCCAAGTAGTACGAGTACAATTCAAGCTAGGGAAAAGTCCGGAAATGAAAGTTAAGTTCTAAACCATAAAAACAGTTTTTGACATCATTTTGCGGTTTCGTCACCATTGGCACTACAATTATCGGATGGAGGTGCAAGATATACCTTTTCGAAGCTAAGAGATAGCGCTACAATGTTGAAGAAGGCCACTCAGTCCAGTTTCAAGTGTAACCAGGTCAAAAATTCAATATACTACACCAGAACAGCAAAAATAGGTTCACAAACCGCATTCTGGTTCAAACATCATAAATCAGGCTCCCTAAGTCCAAATCAAGTGATTCCAAAGCCATCTGAAATCTAAGATACACGGCTACAATTCATCAGAAGACCTCAACAACCAATTCCAAAGTATTCCAAACCAAAATAACCAATTATAGACGCAATTATCAAATTCGGATAGAAACAGGGCAGCAGGGGTAATTCAGTCTTTTCACAAGCTACATTACTCTGATTGACCTGAAATTTTGAAGGCTTCTCTAAAATATCATTCCCTACAACGTTCATGTTTTGACCCAAGGCTAATTCGGCCTCTAACTATGAGGTACTGTGCCGGGCAGAATGTAAACAATTGAAACCCTAACTTTCCAAATTTCTTTCCAAAACAGAAATTTCTTGCAATTAACCACTTTTTCCACCTTCTAGCTTCATTCTAGATCATTTCCAATCATCATACATAGCCACAACATATGAATCATATTAAATCAGAAAAATCATCAATAATTATAAAACTTCACCAAATTCAACCAAAATCAAGATATAATCCACAAAATTCCCTCTTAGGCTACCACAAATCATTACTTTGACATTATCAAGACCAAAGGAAGCATTCCCTAGCTACTCACCTTGAAATGCAAGAAAAGGATCAACTTGGCACCTTAATCCTCCAAACAACTCCACTAATCACCTTAAACTAGCTTTGCAACTCACTTTTGTGGAGAAATTTGGAATTTAACCGGTAGGTTTGCAAGATTCAAGCTAGAAATGAAGGAAAATTGAAGAAACTCTCTCTCTCTTTCTCTCCTCCATGGCCGGCCAACAAGAAAGAAATAAGAAGAGATTTTTGGGTCAATTTTGTTAAATGGTAAAGGTAAAGTTAAATAGTCAAAGTCAAGAGTGAATTGGATGGTGACACTTGTCACCTTTAGGTTTAAAACTTATCTTTTTGTCTCTCTCATACCAATCCATAATTATCTCTTAACACCTTGTAGAAAAATATCACTTAGCACAAAACTCCAACAAGTTGTCAAAAATATATTGCATTTACCGCACTTGCGGGTCCCACGTCCATAATACACTTCAAAATTAATGTGGACTAACTTGGATCAAGAAAATGATTTGAAAACTATATTTCCTTATAAAAATGTATAGAAAATTAATATATTGAAGAAAACAAAATAATGTCGAGAAAATATATAAAAATTTTCGGTTTCTCACACTCATACTTTTCGGGGCGTCACAAATGTGGCAGGAAATTATCTTTGTGACAATTTGGGAAAATGTTATGACTAAAATGGTCCATATAGTGACAACTTTCAACATTGTCATTGTCACTCTACCAATTTAGAGGTAGTGACAACAATTAGTTGTCACTGTCTAAAGTATTTGCTCCTAAATCACTTTCATTAATTCTACTATGCCACCCTAACTTTTACGATTTAGTCTCAAATGTGATAAAATTTTTTATTATTAATTCTATTATGACACCTTAACTTTTGTAATTTAGCCCCATATGTAGTACACCAATTTCTTTAATTCTATTATTACACTCTAATTTTTGCAATTTAGCCCCATATTTAATTCACAAATTTCATTAAGTCAACTATAGCACTCTAACTTTTACAATTTATCCCCATATGTAATACACGAATTTTATTAATTCTGCTAGGGCACCCTATGGTGTTGCAATTTAGCCCTTTTTCTATTAGCAAAATACAGAAGGTATCTTAATAAACTATGTATACATATTTTATAATTTTTCCAAATTTAGGTAATAATTTGTTATAAATCTAAAAAATTTTTCATACATTCCCTATTTATCCTGATGACAACATGGTGGCAAATTAATAAATAGCACAATCTGAAAATAGAGGTCATTAATAGTAGAATTTAACAATAACTGAATATGAAATTAAGTCTAATCCTAACATTTGCATGATCAAAAAGTTGTTACTAATTATAATAGTCACATTTATCATTTATGAATTGGTACTTATACCAAATACATTTAGCGTTTCATACATGTATTTGTAAACTATTTTGCTTGTTCAATCAACTAATTCGATTGTCAGGTTTTGTTAGACTATAAGTCATACATAATTGATAGCACCAAAATATGAGTACCGATAAGATTTGGATTAAAAGAATGTTTATTTTTTTCGAATCATTAATATATTTCTAACAACATTTTTAGTTTTTGTACTATTTTATTATATATTAAATTAGAAAGAGTCCTATATTAGTTAAAAATGCTAAAAATTTTTGCCCAAACACACTAAATTTTCATATCCTATTATTTTAATACAACCTGAGAGTGAAAAAAAATGATAGAAAAACTTAATTACATAACATAAAGTTGAGAAAAAGAAAAAATAGTGAGATAGGAGAAAGAAGAAGAAAGCGTGAATTTTTTGCATCTAAATAAGAAGAAGGCGTGTTATTTATACATTCAGAACTAAGACCGGCAAATTGAAAAATTCAAGAGGTGTGGCGCGCTGAAAGAGTTTTAAGGAAACGACATCATTGCTTCATTAGTATGCACTTGATGTCCAAAACACTTAGCCAAAATTTCAGACATCTCCTCTCTCTCTCTTTACCCTCCTCCCTTCACCGAATGTACTACTCTGTATCAAGCTCGCACTACCAAATCCGTCCATGAACTAGAGTTTTCTATTGTCTTCCATAAACAATTAGTGCAAGCACTTTCAATTTGGGTAACTTTGTTGAGCTCGCACCATCAACATCCCTAATTCGGCTGTTACATTGGCTTGGTGGCAAGAAATTAGAAATTAGGGCTTGAAAATTTCGGTGAAAGTTGGAGTTTAGAGCTTGAAGCTTGGGGAAAACGGGAAGTTAGGGATTGAAGGCATAGTTTGAGGTAATTTCAATATTTGTGTCTAATTTTACATTGCATGGTAGGGATGTTCGTGGCTATGGCTAGTTGCACCTTCTCTGTTTCTTGTCAAATTTAGTTTTTAGGTTCTTGAATCCCTTTTTGTTCTGGTTTTATAGATATGTTGGATTGTCATGAATTGATTCTTTGTTATTGACTTTTGGCTACTCCTGTGAATCTTGATTTGGGTTTTGGCAAAATTTGGTCAAATTTCTCATGTCTCTTTGGAAGTGCTATTTCTAATTGAAAAGAATAATAAACGAGCTAGTCCATTTTGGTTTTTTATGAAATCTAAAATTTGAGTTTTTAAAGGGGTGAACGCTTCAGTTTTGATTTGGTTTTTCGGTAAAAGCAAGAAAGATTGTTGCTTTTTCATTCTTTTGTGGAGTTGGAGATGATTTGAGTTCATGGACTCGAGGAACTTGAGGTTGGTTTAATGTGTTGAGGTTGTTTGATGGCTGTGGAAGATTTGATTGAGATGAAATTCAGGCTTGCTGATGGTAGTGACATTGGACCAAGCAAGTTTAGTCCTTCTACAATCGTGTTATCCCTAAAGGAAAAGATAACTTCTTTATGGCCCAAAGGTTATAGTTTACTGAAATCTACACAAAAGTGCTAATTTTACTGTACTTCATATTCCAATTCTTTTGTTTATTTATACTTTAATGTTTTGTATTGTGTTCTATCTAAGCTATGAAAATTTGTCTACCCTTTTGTAGATATATATTGTGGCCAATTTTGCTATCTTCAAAATCTGGTGTTGTTTTGTTTACTTCGCTGTCATGGTTTTCCATTTTGACATGTTTGCAAGATGTTTCTCTGATAAAGGATTACCTTATGTGATTCATAAGGTAATTTTTTGTTCTTTAGCTTGTTTAATCTTGTTCCTACTGAGACTTCTGCCTATAACTTTCTATGGTATGACATCCAAGTTTGTTTCATAAATAGTTAAGCTAATTTCTCCAAATCTTTTAATACATTATTTGCATTTTCGGCTTTCTTGTCTGACTTAAAACTTTACTGATTTAACCTCCTAGCTGCAAATCACTCGCCCCTCAGGCATAGGCTGATGCACACAAAAGGAAATGTAGATATACAACCAAAATGAGTGACAGTGGGGAGGTGGCAAGTTAACCCATGTGTCTTAAGTTGAAGCAAATAAAAGGAAACTTAGACTATCTTGCCTTCCTTTAGCCACTAAAATTACTCTACCATCTTTAGCACTGTACTTCCCAAATCCATGTTAGACAAGAAGTGATATTTAAGCACCTGCAATTCCTTCATTAATAAAACCTGAAAGCAGATATCTAAAGTTGTAGACTTCATCTTCAGTGGTCCTGCTAAACTGGGACTTAAAATTATTTCTTTTATTTCAATTAAAATTCCAAGAACAAGGTCTTCCATAGTAAGTTATTGGTGTGCTAGATTCATAAGGTAATTTTACAAATTTTTTTTTGTGGGAATGCTGAAAAACATAAATTGAAATCACAAAATGAACTTAATCAGACATGGATGACCATTCTACTGCAATCCAGCAGTGATAAAATTTTTCGTCAAATATGTACTAGAATAACAAGTAAATTCTTCTAACAAGAACAATGAAATGAGTAACTATCTAGAAGCTTATTGTTGGAAAATCTCCACCTAAGAAACTGCACTATAACAAGCAACTGTCCTGATATGTAATTCTCTGGCTGGTTTGTTATAGCCTTGCTTGCACCAAGACTAGGTAGACTGCCCATCCAAGCCGGAGGCAACATATTGGTGTGCTCGTGCACAGTTTGGAACAAAGGTGGCAATGCACCGTAAACTAATGTTGTTTCTTTCATGGCTGAATTTGTAGCACCTGATCCATCTCTGGCCTCTCCATTTGACCAAACACTAATCATTGGTTGTAGTCCTTTTTTGGCCAATGCATTTTTCCTCTCAACTTCTTTTTTGTAACTCTGCCTCCCTAATAGCTACGGCTTTTTCAGCCTCCACTTCAGCCAACTTTGCCTACTAAGCCCATCCAGCCTTTCTGGTAGCTAGAAGAGCATTGGCTTCAGCAACATTAGCCTCCCTTTGATTCTCAACAAAAGGTTGTTCATCCAACTAGTAACATCAGCACTATTTCATGCTTCAACTGGTGGCCAGAGAAGCTTAAATAACCAGTTCTCTTCTCCATTTTCAGGTTAAGGAGCTTGGGAGAAGATTAATTGAAGAGCAGGAACACAACTTAGAGGCTATTTCACTTTGTTAGAAGGTGATGCTTGCTCTCTTTCATATGTTTCTTCCACAAAGAATATTAGAAAATACATGTTGATTCCCTTGCTCCTCTTTGAGCATATCTGTAGATATTACAAATAAAGTGCAATTATGCAATTGACTTTCCAATATTTTAGATTAAACACAACTTGTTAACTGCTTAGACATTTAACATTCAAAGGCAAGAACTTTTCCAAGTTATTTTTCTCATTGTGGTTTAAGTTACTTGGACCCTTTTCTTTCTTTGAAAACTGGACCATATTGTTTTAATATGAAAATTATTTTAAGTTTCCAATATTGTTTTAAAACAGCCACAAATCCTTTCGATCCTGTTTTTTACCTAGAAATAGATGTCAAAGTTGAGTTATCTATTGGAATTCAGTTATTTTTATCACAAACTCAATAACCAAAAGTAGTAGCTAAAAGAAAATGCTCTCATTTATAAACATTTGACTATATATGATCACGTATAGATTAATTGTAACCAAAATTTCATCAAAAATAGGATCAGCACCTCTATGTCCTCTTACTTTCATTTGCTCCTTGTTTGCAAACTCAAAAAGAAAGCATATACAAGAAACATGGTCAGGATGCATTGGAAATTCTAAAAAGTAAATATCACTTTAAAATTATTTGAAGTATGTGTACAAAAAACCAAACCAAGATACCCAAACTAATTCGAAGTATCTTAAAGCATTGTTGTGTATGACTATTCATTCAAATTTAGTCATATAAGGTTGTAATAGCATATTTTTTGACTAAAGTCTATTCTAATGCATACAATACTTTATTTTCAATGCAGTCCAATTTGATATTGATCATGAGGAGGCTGTTGGATATAATAATAGAGATGGTTGAAGTTTGACATTGGTGGTGCAATCTATACATTAGTTTAGAAATCTAGTACTCTATTTTTTGGGAAGGATATGTATTAGCCATTAATGCTTGAACTGATTTGTGGGCTTTGGGACCCAATATTTTTGGTTGACTTCTAGTTTGATGAATTTACAGATGTTTGTGGCTCTATATATATTAATTTGTGACTTCATTCTACATTAATTTTGCCTTTTGTCAAATTGAATGTTCTGCTATAATTTATTGGAAATGTTATATTCGTATGGTTACAAAGCTGATTTACAAGTTCATTAAGTGATGACTATTCTTGTCACTGAATAATGGGACTGATAGTGACAAACTCAGGTCATCACTGTAGACTTAAAATTTGTGACGACTTTTGCTATATCTATGACAAAATTATAGGTGAAATAGCGACAAGAAAAGTCATCACAGAATGCTATCTTTTAGTGACGACTTTTTTCTCGTCATTGAATAACAAGATTTTGTGACGACCTTCGAAAGGTTGTCACATGGACCCATTTGTGACAACCATGTGACAAACGGAAAAGTCGTCACTGTATCCATATAATGACGACTTGGTGGCTTTTAGTGACGACTTTTTGTTGTCGCAAAAGGCCAATTTTCTTGTAGTGAGTACTGCTCCCTAACAACTTGGACACGCACACATGAGAATTCCCTATAGTCTAACTAAATTGCACCTCTAATCTTTGTGATAGCCCTACCTCGCCCTAAGGCGAACCAAAGGGGTCAGCGGACCGCCTGCCCAACTCTCGCCGGGACTGCGGATCTGGAACAAACGTAAACCCTACTAGCCGCTCAAAAGAACTTCAAGGAGATAACAATCACAACCCGTTTGAGCCAAATTAAAAAAAAATACAATAATTCTCTGGTACTACGTTCCCACGAAAATTAAAACGAAATGGAAGTGCCGCTGCCACGTCACCATCCAACCAAGTACAAGTAAACTTTGGTTGAGATGAGAGAATGTACATTCCCAAATACATATGTCACATAAACATGAGGAAACACTTTAAAATATACCTATTAGTAAGTTTACAAATCACAAGGAAACCTTGTATTAAGATACATTTAGGGTTTTCAAATTGTCGAGGAGCTATACCAAAAGAACAAAAGAATTTCTAACTAGCTCAACTCATTCTTCAAAACATCAAAGTTCCAAAAGATGGTTCCCTGTAAAGAAAACAAGGATAACGGGACAGGGTGAGCTAAAAGCTCAATGAAGTACCAAAAGTGTAAACAGTAGAAACAGTATAACTCATGAGAAATCACTTTCAAGGCACATATTCACATCAAATACGAGAAATGAATGAACACCACAAGTTAAAGGATACAGGTGGCTCTCTGGAGCGAAATTCTCCGTTGCAATACTTGATCCAGCCTCGTTGACCCTCCGTCAACGTTCAAATAAAGGAACCAGTTCAGTAGAACACCACTTTAACGCCAAAATCCCGTTCACCAAACATACCCCTTATCGGGCCCGAACGCCAAACAGGAACAGGAATGGTAATACTCGAGTATACTGGAAATCCAGAGTCTCCAATACATATAGATTCCCCAGGAACAGGCACCCATGGATTGTCAATTTTCTCGACCAAGCCCTTGCTGGCTCGATTCAATCAACTCCCCATGAGGTTGAGCTCAGATTTAACAAGAAAGTCGTTGGATACACTTCCAAATGACATTATAACAGGCGCAGGTAACAGATTCAAGTATATACAGGAAACAAGTCACACAGGCCAGAGAGCGAGTGTGATAAAGTACACCCTCGTCTCGTACAAGATAAACAGTCGAGAAAGACATTCAAATAGCAATTTGCAAGTACAAAAAACCAGTTTAACGATAATTCAGGGGAGTGGTACACTCACCGGTTCAAGTACAGATACTTCAAAAGTTTTCACGCCATAGTGGTTTTAATTGCCAAGAAACCCTAAAAGAACCAAAGTAAAACAATTGAAGGTTTCACATCCAAAATCGAGTAAACAGAATGCACAAGTGAGGCTCGACTACTAGTCGCATGCCTCGCCAAATAATTACTAATGCAAGGGTGCAAAACATGATTTTTTTGTGGGAACGAAAAGGTAACATGAAGACCTAGGGCTCAAACAATCCAAAAGCCCTTCATTTCTACCAAAAGGCAACTCAAAATTAAAGGAACCAAACAACCAAGAAAATTGGACAGCATTCCCCCTAAATTTGCTTATTTTTCCAGCCATCATGGCTTCATTTTTTCTCAATCAATCCCAAAGTCACACACAAAATAATCTCATTTCAATAGCCGTTCAATAGGCTCAAAGTGGTACAAGTACAAATTCAAGCTAGGAAAATGTCCGGAAAGGAAGACAGATTTGACGTTGTTTTGCGTAACGGACACAACTGAGGCTATGCTTATCGGATTGAGGTGTAATTTATACCGTTTCGAAGCTAAGACAGAGATATATAACTTTGATGGAGACTACTTAGTTCATTTATCACCCTAACTAGGTCAAATTTACCAAAACAACTCCAGAATTTCCAGTTCGAAGCTCACTGTGAAATTCAACTAGCAGTCCTGATTCATTCACTCATGTCTCAACACACACAACTCCAATTCAGGTATTCAAAAGCCATTTGAAAGGTAAGATACCAGGCTATAATTTTTAAGAATATATCAACAACCAATTCGGTAATATTCCTGGTCAAACTAACCACTTACGGAGGCTGATTATCATTTTTGACAGAAACAGGGCAGCAGGGGCAATTTTGTCATTTCACAAGATATCCTACTCTGATTGAGCTGAAATTTTGTAGGCACTTATAAAAAATCATTCTATACAACTTTCATGTTTTGTGCTAAGCCTAATTCAGCCTCCATCATGGTCAAACAGAACCGGGCAGAACAGGGCAGTAACAAAACTCAAATCTGGAATTTGAACTTTTCCTCTAGAATTTCATATCCAACAAGTGTTCTATCATCAAACTCAACAATTACTGACTCAATAACATCAATTAAGAGGTAGATAACCATAATCAAGGCTGAGAATATAAACCCTAGCTCCATATTCCAACATATCATTCCAAGCTAACAAATTTACCGTCATAAGGCAAGATTAAGAGCTTCTAACTAAAATTTAACAAGATTAAATGCAAGAAAAGGATAGAAAACCATAATAACTCACCAAAGTTGCTAGCAAGAGAGAACCAAAACCTTTCCCTCCAAAGTGTCACCACACAAAGCCTCTTAGGTACTAAAGGAAGAGTTTAATCGGTTTTGTTTTTGGATTTTCACTCAAATTAAGCTAAAAATCAAGATGGAAATTGAATGGTTTCTTCCCTCTTTTCTCTCTCACTCTCATGGCTGAAATGTTCAGAAATGGTGGCTGAAATGAAGCTTGAAGAAGGTTAAGATGATTGGAATTCATTTGGGTCAAAATTGGACAAGTGTCACCTTGTGATTGGAAGTCAATTTTTTGTTCTTTTCCTTGATTTTCTGGTCTAGAATTTTGGCCCTTTGAAGAAGATATTTAGGGCCAATTTTGCTGAAATAAAAGTGAGAATATTAAGGTAATAAAGTAGTGTTCAAGTGGTGCACTCATTCGGTAACAAATGGTGTGAGGCCCCAGTCCGTTTTACGTTGATATATTCATTAGTTGGGCGGTAACGTTTGGTTTCGGGAGTATTTCGAAAACTCTAAGTAGGGATTAAGATTTAAACCCTAGTTATGTATTGGTTACAAGTTCGGGTGGTGATTAAAGTTAGTAAAGTTAATGTGTGTCTTAGTGTGGATAAGTATAGGATTTAATCCATTTTGTATAGGTTAATTAAGTTTAAGAAGGGTAGAAACCCTAAGTGAGCCAAATCCCTAATTTTGCCCTTGACAAAAAGGTTATTGTTTAACTACTTTTATGTGGGATAAAGTATGCTTAAGTGTAAGTGATTAACATGAGAAAGTGATTAGTGAAATAATTAAGCGTGATTATATGTTTTAGATTAGATTAAGTTATGACTTATGGAGTAAATTGAAAGGTTATCAAATGTGTGAGGGAAATTGTATAAGAAAGAGAAAGTTAAAGTGCAAGGGTTTAAACAACAAATAAAGCATTTTTGTGATTGGTTAGCTATAAGAAATATCTCCCAAAGCTTTGACTATATGTTGTCTTACAACTTATAAGAAACAAGAGAAAACAAAACAAAACAAAACTAAGAAAAAAAGAAAGGAAGAGCCGAGAGAGAGAGGGAGAGAAAGTGAGAAAATTTCTTCAAAAATCTTCAAGTTTTAGCTTCCATCTTGGGTTTGAATCTTGGAGCAACAACTTGGGTGCTTGATTAGTGAAGGTTAATCATCTACAAAGCTTAATTGAAGGTATGCCTCTTACTTGAAAGATAAACTTTTGGGGTTTTGATTTTTAAGCCATGGAAATGATGTATTATGTTATGATTATGGACTTATATGGTTGATTTGATGTTTATATGGAAGTTTCATGGTTAATTTTAGTGTTATTTGGTTGCTGAAAATTCGGCCAAGAAGGAGGAAAATTTGGGTTTCTTGCTTAATGTTTTCCTTAGTTGCTTTGCTTGAGAATTGATGTGTAGTGGTTGTGTTTGATAGATTGCCTCACTTGATTTGGTTGGTTGCTAGCAAAAATCTTATTTGGGTTAAGAAACCCTAGACTCCATGAGGTTAGTTTAGTTTAGCCTAAGGCTTTTGGGTTAGGGTTTGGTTAGTGGGATGTTAGATCAAGTCTTTAGTGCATATGAAGATAGGTTAGGGAGTATGGTTTGTGTTTGGTAATTTTGTGGTAAAATAAGGAGAGAAATTCGGACCATTAATAGACCTTTTAGAAGCTGGTATAAGTGTGTTTCATTGGTAGGAATTTGGTTGGAAACTAGTATAAGAACCATAGAAACGGACCGTGCGATTGTGACGCGCAAAGCCGGCAAATCTGGGAAAACAGGACAGTTCAACGACTGAACTTCGGCTTCATTTTTCTTAATGCTATGTACGGATTTAGGAATTCCTCAAAACATGAAAGTTGTAGCCTTGTAAGTCCTGAGTATGCCTACAAAATTTCAGGTCCATCGGATTAGCGTAGCCTGAGTTATCGACGAAATCCTCAAGCCTGTTTTGACCCTTTGATTCTGCGCGTTTTTCTAGTTTAGCTTCTGCCGTGATTTTTCGGTTTTGATCCCATTCGATCTGGGTGTCGACTCCTTCATAAGAAATTTAGATCATGGTCTCAGCTTCGAAATGGTATAAAGTACATCGAAAACCGAGTTCCGTAGCTCCGGTTATGATCGAAACAATATCAATCGTCAGAACTGCCCGGTATTTGGACAGTTCTGACGGGTACTTTGGCACTCGAATTTTGTTCTGTTCTGAATAGATTCAGGTCTTGGCCAAAACATGAAAGTTTTAGCCTTATGTTTCAGCTTTCTAATGCCTTTGGAATTTCTGAATTTCAATTTCTGTGCCGTGAGTTACGGCCTTGCAAACAGGGCCTGTTTGGTAACCCGCAATGAAACAGCTGGCACTATTTCGTGCATTTTTGACCTATACCTAGTGAGATCTGGGTTGAAATGTCTTCACGAAAATTGTAGCCCTTTCTCTTAGTTTCGAAACAGTGTCTCACCCACTTTGATCCGACACTCCTAGCCTAATATTTGACCAAAACGGTTTGAGATGGCCGATTTGGCCATTTCCGTTTGCCGTTCCGCGCGGACATGTGCGGCCGTTTTGCCGTTCCCGCACTTGCGCGTGCCAATTTTGCCGTTTTGCTTGTTTTAAGTACGTTAGTTGCCGTTTATGATATATTGTGACATAATCTTCGATTTCAGACCGTGGTGAGCTAGGCGGTGCCGGTGGGGCCCACTACTAGCCAACACACAAAGTGAATTCCGCCTTTATACTACTTTTGGTATTTTGAGTAAGTATTCAGGCCGCTCTTATGTGTTAGTTGTTATGTGTTTCGTTATGCGTAAAAAGGGTACCTAGGCGAGAGTGTACTTTATCGCGCTCGACCTAAACCCTAATTTGCGCTCTTATTTGTACATGACATATGTATATGAGAAATTTTGGAACTAAAACCCTTGAGCTTGTGGCTCGGGGTAACTTTTGAATAATTTCGTGAATTTTGTGAGTTTGAGGTTGAACTCAATACCTAGATGGACTATTCGAGCCGGTTAGGGCTTGGTCGAAGTCAGTCCAACCTGGATTGAGGTCACCAAGTTTGTGACCCGAGCTTGCGACTCAAGCTCAAGTTTGTGATTTCGTTCGCCTGGGCAAGTTTGTGAGGTGACTGGCCAGTGAGGGTGATAAGGTGTCGGTGGGTGTACAAGTGAAGTTCTACGGACCTTATTTATGGTCGACGGAGGGTCGACAGGAGATCACGCATGGCAAATGACTTGGCTTTGGAGCCACCCGTATCCTTATTATGTGATGTTACTTTTCTGCTTTTGCTTTACTCATACTGTGTAATTGATGCTACGTGAAATTTACGCTTTTGTCCCTGTTTACTTACTAAGCTTTTAGCTTACCCCATTCCTTTTGTTTTCCTTAGCAGGGGCCGACGCGGGTACGTTTGGGCACACACACTAGTATAGTAGATTGGCTTGTAATAGTTGAACCATTAGGATGTTTGTTTTATTTCTGGTGGTTTGTATTAGGATCCTTCTTAGGGTCTACATTTTGATTTTGGTTGTAACTATACGGATGTAATAGTAAGAGCAGGCATTTTTGGAGAATGTAATTATAACTCTTTTGGGATTGTAAATAGTACTCTTTTGGATTTTCTGGCTTTTATTGCTTTAAGTTTTGAGTCCTGGCGCGAGCTAGGCAGGCGGCCCGCCGATACCCTTGGGTTCGCCCTTGGGAGAAGTGGGGTCGTCACAAATGGTACCCGTCGGTTCAACCCATTTTTCCTTATTTCGCGCGTACTAGGGTTTTCACTTATAATTCACTAACTTATTATTATCACTTCTAATCACACACTTAATATCATCTAAAACTCACTCTTAATCACCAAATTTGATCTACTCTCCGTACCGGATAGTCACACTACGGATAGGCGTAAAAATCTTAGTTTACCCTAACGATAAATGCAAAAAGGAAAACTCTTAATTTTATTCTTTATTCTAAACATTGGAGATGTAAATGAGTAGTATAGCTATTATAAGGGAATAAATGCCAAATAAAAAGGAATTTTAAGAAAATATGAGGGATTTTACAATTCCAGTGATTATAATTAGGGTTTTGATTCAAAATGAGAGATTTAAGAAAACCGGTTTGTCACAAGTAAATTAGGGTTTTTGTTTAGACTTTAGGGTTTCTAGAATATAGGGTTTTCTCTCTTTTTTTTTTTAAAACAAAACAATATCTTAAATAAAGAAATTATAATATCCTCTTGGAGACTAACAACAATAGTATCCTAAAAGTTAGGGTATCACAATCTTCCCATGTAGATTGTTAATTGATGTACAAAAACACTTAGTCTGTAGCTGTAACCCAGCTAACTTTTCTACCCAACTATTTGCTTCTCTAAAAATGTGAAATATTGAAGCAGACAAATTCTTAAGTAAAGCACAGATCCTTTACAAAAAATTGCATGAAAGCCATTTCAACACTCTTTCTGAGTTAACCAGAAAAACCAAACTCTTTGAATTCACTTCTACAAGCAACCGTCCAACAAAAACATTTGTACATAACTGAAGACCATGCAACAGTGACAAGCTCTCAGCTGTAAGTAAATCAACTTCCCCGAATTCCTTATAGAATGCAAAAATTACCTTCCCCTCATGATCTCGAAGCAAACCTCCCCAAAACCTCGACCATTACAAATGCTAAGATGAAAAAATGACATTATGGAACAATATCATTCCATATAAACTATCTACCACAAATTTGTTCCTTTTCTGTTGAATAATTTCGGAAGCCAATTTAACCGAAAACACTCGTGTTGGAGATCCCAACCAAACCATATTATCCGCTTGAGCGGGAAACAAATGAATTTGCTGGATTTGATAAACCAAATGCGAGGCAACCAAAACTTCAACAAATCCAGATTCCAGCCCACTTCTCCATAAAATTCATCCAGCAACATGTGAGGAGGATCAATAATGGACATGACTTCAACAAGATACCGATCCAATAGCCATCAATCAAACCAAAAATCAACAAAACCCCTGCCCAAACACCATCTAATTTTACCCTCAGCTATTTCGAGAAAACTCTCAACCCGCCTCCAAGATGAAGGGGCCCTATTAACTTGAGCAATCAATGGATGCAACACTTTTATGTACTTAGAGTGCATAAAAGCCGCCTATAAGTCATTCTTACACAACCTCCACCAGAGTTTACAAGCAAGCGCCAAACTCATATCCCCAAATGAATGAAATCCTAATCCCCTTTCAGCAACCAGGTAGTAACGTTTATCCCAAGCTACCTAGTGTATACTTTTAACTTCAATGGATTTTGATAACTTTGTATTTTGAGTGTTTTAAGCATGTATTATTATTTAGTTTTGGTGTGTTATTATTCATTTTTGTAGTTAAGAAATTAGGTTTCTAGTGAATTATGCATTTTATGGTTGAAGTGTGAAAATTTTCATTTCTATGAATTAAAGTGGTGAAAACTTTATGTTTTTGTAGGTTTAATGATTTAATCATCAAATGAAGTGAATTGAGAAGATATTCGGATGATTGTTGATAATTTGAAATGATTTGAAGTGAATATGAAGTGTAATATGTCCATAGTGTGAAATGCAATCAATTTCAAACAAAGGAAAGTTTGATAATTTTAACATCTTTTGATACTTCGACTATATCTTGAGTTATAAGTATTGGATTGAAATGATTCTTGAGTTATTTTAAGTTAAGGCATAGCTCTACATTTCTTGTGAGACATCAAAGTCCAGTTCATGAGTTTTTCTGGTCAAAAAGTCATAATACAGTCGTACATATTTGCTGTCAAAAGGTGAAATAAGGGATTGACTAGTCAAGGGTATTATGATCATTCATCAGCTTACAGAGCTCTAAATAAGATGATCCTTGAAGTATTGCAAAACTAACTCAAAGAATTACAATTTTATGCTTTGCATAAGAGCAAATTCGGCTTTCATCATCAACAAAATTGCAGTATGTTTTAGACCAAAAACAAAGCAAAATTGAAATTTGAGCAACAAGTGCAAAATTGCAAAAGAGGAAGAACCATGAGGTGATCTGTGAGATGAGGTTCGCGGATCCACCCTCCCAAATCCCTGAATCATGGTTGCAAGTTTTTTGCAACTTGCATTTATTTCACACAAATCTTTTGACCAAATTGTCTGCAAGAATTCTGGCTGGATCTGAACAAGAAGGCATAGAGACATCAAGAAACACCTTTTGGTGATTTCAAGACACAAATTGCCAACTTGAAATATGATTGTTTGGAACTTTAATTCTCTATAAATAAAGGCTTTGGAGAGCTTATTTGCTTAAATTTAGTAGGCTAGAAACTATCACAAAAATGTAGCTTCATTAGTTTTCTTAGTTCATTACTTTATAGTTTGCTTCATTAAAATCTTTTATGTAACTAAGGCTAGATGAAGTTGAGGATGAAGATGGAGAGTTTGAAGCTTATGGGACAAGAGTGACATTTCTCCTATCACTTTATTTCTTGTATTGATTCGAATGTTTGGTTATAATACAAGCTTGGTTCTTGTTTTCATGTCTTTCATGTTTTGCTAGTTTTTATACCTAGAGAATGGTTGAACTTCTATGATTGTTAAGTGAAGTGTTCATGGTTATTTAAGCTTATTTCTTGAGCATGATATTTAGCACTTTTGTTGTTACAATCGTGATTAACTTGGTACCATTAATTGTGATTATTTAAAGGTGTTATTTCATTAATAATCATTGTGGTTTAACACTAGTTCATGGAAGTGTTAAACTTAGGGAGTTAACTTATTAATGTAGGGATACATTTTTTGTGGTTTTTGGTGGCTTGTTCCATGTAATTATAACTAGTTTCATATCACGTTAGTAGATGTGAAATAGGTATAGATATGGTTGGTACATCGGCGAAAGCATGTATCATGTATATTCAAAAATTACGTCATAACTAACCAAAATAATGAACTCATTTAATTGGTTATTTCATTTGCATGAGTAGATACAAATTTCGTAACCCTAGGCACTTTTTCTTGTTAATTTTACTACTTTTTTTTATATATTAGTAGCGTAAATTCATTTGTTTTATTTGTGATAGTCTAAACAAAAGAGGAATTCGACAACAACGGGTAGTTGACAATCTTTCTTGTGGGATCGATCCTAATTATCACTATACTTGTTTGACCTGTATGCTTGTGAAAAATCTATGTAATTGGGTTTAATTGATTTGATAATTAGAAATTTATAACTTGAAAGTGTAAACCATGTCAAGTTTTTGGCGCCATTGTCAAGGATGATTTGGTTCAATATCGGTGCTAAGAACAACTTTATTAGTTTAGATATTTTTACTTAATTTTCATGAATTTGTTGTCTTTATTTTATGTTTATAATTTATGTATTTTAATTAATCTATCCTTCTTGTCTAATTGTGCTTATGGGTTAGTTTGTAAGTATTTTTAGGGTTTGAGAAGGACAAAAAAAAAGGGTGGATAAAAGCTTGATAGAAGGGAGTTTGGCAATGGACCCCTACATTCAATGCTTCTACAATAGAGGTAACCAAGGAAAACCCATATGTATGTATGCAAATGATGGTATTAGCGCATTAAATGCTCAATTGGATATGTTGACATCTATACTTGAATAAAAGAGGAATGACAATGCTTTTAATTCTCATCATATGATTTGTGACTTGTGTGGTGGTTATTATACTACTTATCAATATATGTGTAAGTCCCACAGACAACCAAGAGGGGGGGTGAATTGGTTGATTAAAATCTTAACCAAGTTTATGCACTTTTTCTTTAATGAAAATTTACCTTCCTTTTTAGTAATGATCAACCAAGTAGATTAGAAGACAATAGCAATATTAATCAGAGAAGCAAGTATAGATAAGCAATGAAGATTTTATTAAACAGAAATATAAAATAGAGAAACAAACCAAGTGTCTACCAAACTTTACCCAAACTTGAAGACCAAACACTAGGAAAAGCAACTTCTCTTTGATGAACGAAGATCAACTAGATGTACAATGGAGGGAGCTCTTCCTCCTTGCCCTAAGCCTCACTTAGTCAAGCTAGGAAGTTTTACAATCACTCAGAAAACCCTCAACAAAGCTACACTAAAGATCCTTTCAACCACAAAAGAAATGCTCAACAGAAATTCACACCACTTTAATACAAATCTGCTTTGGAGACTATTTTCTAGCTAAAATATCTCTTGAGAACTTGTAAACAAAGTGAGCAAAAGTTACTACTTCGTTCAGACCAGTTTGATTTTAAAGGGATCCAGAAATGGGCTTCATCAATGCTTCCAACGGATAGAAGGCAGCTGAAGAGTCAACTAGCCGTTGGGGCTGTCGGACGTCCGACGATCGAATCATCGTCCGAACCAATCGTCCGATGATAGCCAAGTTGAGGTTCGGACGTCCGATAAGTTCTTTGTCGTCCGACAGCACAGCGTCCGACCTTGGGCCGAGAGCTAGCAAGTTATCTTGGAATTTTTCGGACGTCCGATGCGGTTGATTAACGTCCGATGGCAAGCGTCCGATCCTTCCGGACGTCCGATGCTTCCATGTGAGCGTCCGACGGTGCTTCCTTCCTGATGTTCTTTATCTTTTCGGACGTCCGACAGTTTCCTTTCGGCCGTCCGACCTGATTGTCCTGTTTTTGCTTCTCATTTTGGTTGTTTTACATTTCATGACATATTTGAACCTGATTCTTGGATAGACAAAAAAAAACTTGTATTTGAGGAAGGTTAGACAAATATTTCAAAGTACCAAGAATGACAAACTAGACATACTTAAAAGACAATATCTTTGATCGAAAACAAAACAATGACTAAATTCATTCATATTATTCCAATCTTGTTTGCCACATCCAAAGCAACGTAGTCAGGAGATAAACGAACATATGCTTTCTTTGTTCCAACAGACCTGATCAAAGTGTTCACTTTCTTGGTCTGTATAAACAAACTTTTGTGATCATCAAAACCAAGAATAACATTCTCCCCCTTTTTGATGATGACAAAACAAAAGTTTGAAATGAAATTGATGATTGAAATGAAAACTCCCCCTGTCTTAGTGAATCCTAAAATTTAAAAATTTTGAAAACCTCCCCCTCACTTAGCTGCCCATCCGAGTTAAACAATTAAACATTAAACAATTAAGCATATCAGCCAATCCAAATTTAAACAATCAATCCAACATATCCTAACATCACCAATCATCACTCAATCCAATCATTCATCAATCACCAATCATCACCCAATCCAATCATTATACCATCTCCCCCTTTTTGTCATCACAAAAGGGCAACCAATCACATCAACATCAACATCCCTTTTTGTCATCCACATAGTCACAAATTTACACAAGTTCACAAATCAACATCCTGGTGACACCATCCAACACATCCATCAAAACAGTACTTAAAATAGACAATCATATTCAATAGACAATCATACAATCCACAAATTCATTACATTCACACAAGCAGAATAGACAATCATTCATCAAAATATTTAGACATTCATCAAAACAGTACTTAAACATCCACCAGATCATACCAAAAGAAACTTAAAATATCCATTACAATACATATTCATTGTTGAATACCACAAACACATAAAAGAGACAAACAGAATGCAAGTGTCCTAAATGATGAACTAAGTGGATCCAGGAGTCCTCCGAGAGAGCTGATATTGAGAGAGGTCTTCCTCATCAGTTTCTTCATCATCTTCAGTAGCTTCTTCAATTGGTGCCTTGCCTTTGTCTGATGTGGAAGGGCCATGAGGAGTCACAGGAGTTGATGGATTCGGATCTGGAACTGATGAACCTGGATCAGTGGTTCGAGGTTCTTTGTCATGTGAGACTTCCTCAACCACAGGTGGAGGAAAAAGAAGGTTCTTTTTATCAAGAAAGGCAGCTTGTTGCTCAGAAGACATGGTGAGCATTAGGCCATGTTCTAGAAGAAGAACATGCTGTTTGAGTTCATGAAGAAGCTCAATTACCTCATTACTGGAAGAGGAAGATGCTTTAGTGGTAGACTTCCTAGGCTGAATGGGAGTGAGTGAAATGGGTGAAGAATCATGTACAGTCTTAGATCTTTGTTCACTAGATGATGCCCCCTTATATGCCCACAGATTATCTTTAAAAATAAGATTTTTCCTTTCAAAATATGCTCTGGTAAAAGCATAAGAAGATGCTTCTTTGGGACAAACACCTAGAATTGGAACTTTGTAAAATTCAAAAATCTTTTGAAGAAACTTCCCATAGGATAGTTTTCTTCGAGAGTCAGTAGCATAGCGAAGTAAAAACTTGCACATGACAAAGCCAAAATCAATCCGAATTTTTTCTCGAAAACAGTAAAAAAGATACAGCTCCATTTTGTTTGCATCAGTTCTATGGCCATCAGTGGGCACAAGCAAGTTTGAAATGATAGAAAAGGCAATCAAATTCACAGGAGCCAAATCATTCAACTTAGCATCAGCAGGTGAAGAAAAACTTCTTTTGAAATAAGTTAACATTTTTGTCCCATCAAAATGATTTGCAGCAGTAGGAAGCTCTTCATAAGAAAAGAAATTAGCAACCTTATCTTTGCACAAACGTTCAATGGTAGTCTTTAAAATGGAATTCACAGTATCAGAATCAAAGATTAGGTCTACCCCATTTACCCTAGACATGATCTCAGTTTGGTCAGTTCCTTTCCTAAGGTTAGCAAAAAATTGATGCAGCATATCAGGATAGTAGACATTGGGCATGGAAATGAGATGCGACCATTTCTGGAAATCAAATAGACTTAGAATGGATTCTAAACCTATGGAACGAAATTCAGAGGGGTTTACAGTTCTTTGAGGGATGACACCCTTCTGAGATATCCAGGCGTATTTGTCTTTCGCAGCATCATCAAAGAATGGAGGGAGAGGGACTGATTTAGGTGGCGGTTGAGAAGAGGTCCCCTGTCCAGATTCTGGTTGAGAAATGGGTTGTGGAGTAGGTCGTGACATTTGACCCTTGATAGCTCCCCTTTTGAAGCGTTTGGATGTCCGTTTGACAGTAGGAAGATTCTCATCCTCATCCCTGAGTGGATGCTTGCGTCCGGCAGTAACTTTTCCTCCCCTTAGATTCACCATTGTTCTAAATGTGTGGAATGGAGGATGCAAATGATGCACACAACAGTAGGGAAGTGAATCGTACAGAAATTTTGGGACAAAAACACCTTGAACGAGATTTGACAGAGCGGTTATGCAAGAGTAGGGTTGTGAGGAAAATTTGGGGATTTGCGAAGTGTTACTCAGTTTGGTGAAATGATCAGGAGAAATGAAACGCAAACGATGGGGAAATGTTTTGGTTGAGTCAATTTGGGAATGGTAGCTACAGAATGGTACGAATTTGAGAGTGAGAGAAGAGAGGGTTTTCGTCCGAGAGGAGATAGAATAGGAAGAGACTGAAGCAAATAAGGAAGAAAGTTATTTTAAAAAATGAGCCGTTGCACTGTCGGACGGCCGAACGAAGTTGTGCGTCCGACAGCTGCGTCCGAACATGTGCAATCTGGAAAATGGCTGAAGAACATCATCGGACGTCCGTTCATCCTCTTTCGGACGTCCGAAGGCAATGAAAAATTTATGATGATTTTTCGAACATTCCTAATTTTGATCTTAGATGAATGAATTGATCTAATGGCAAAGCTTTTGTAAAAATATCAGCAAATTGATCTTTAGAACAAACATAATTTACACAAATTTCACCTTTTTGAACAAGATCACGAATAAAGTGGTGCTTTATTTCAATATGCTTTGTCCTAGAATGCTGAATAGGATTTTTGGTCAAATTTATAGCACTAGTATTATCACAGAATACAGGCATGCAGTCATACAACAATCCATAGTCATTCAGGGTATGCTTCATCCATAAAAGTTGAGCACAACATGCACTAGCGGCAATATATTCTGCTTCGGTTGTAGACAATGAGATTGCATTTTGTTTCTTGCTAAACCAAGAGACTAAAGAATTTCCAAGAAAGTGACAAGATCCACTAGTACTCCTTCTATCTACACGACACCCTCCAAAATCAGCATCCGAATAACCATATAGTGCAAACTCACTGGATTTAGCATACCAAAGACCATAGTCTAATGTACCTTTCAAATACCTAAAAATTCTTTTTACAGCATTCAAATGTGATTCTTTTGGACACGATTGAAATCTAGCACACAAGCAAACTGCAAACATAATATCAGGTCTACTTGCAGTTAAATAGAGTAAGCTTCCGATCATACCTCTATAATGCTTTTCATCCACATGATTACCTTCTTCATCTTTGTCAAGCTTTGTGGAAGTGCACATTGGAGTTCCAACTTGTTTTGAGTCCTCCATGCCAAACCTTTTCAGTAATTCCTTGGTATACTTTGCTTGATTGATAAAGATTCCCTCAAGAGTTTGATGTATTTGAAGTCCAAGGAAGAAATTTAATTCTCCCATCATACTCATTTCAAATTCATTTTGCATAGTGGTGGAAAACTCCTTACATAGATACTCATTAGTAGCACCAAAGATAATATCATCAACATATATTTGCACAATGAGAAGGTCATTCAACACATGCTTAGTAAAAAGTGTGGTGTCCACAATACCTCTTTTGAAACCTTTTTCAATCAAGAACCCACTTAATCTTTCATACCAAGCTCTTGGAGCCTGTTTTAAACCATATAAAGCTTTAGAAAGTTTAAACACATGACTTGGAAATTTTGTATTTTCAAAACCTGGGGGTTGATCCACATACACTTCTTGATCAATAAAACCATTTAAAAAGGCACTTTTAACATCCATTTGAAACAATTTGAAACCTTTGAAGCAAGCAAAAGCAAGAAGCATTCTAATAGATTCTAATCTTGCTACGGGAGCAAATGTTTCATCAAAATCTATTCCTTCTTCTTGTGCATATCCTTTAGCAACTAATCTGGCTTTATTTCTTACAACAACACCTTTATCATCCAACTTATTTCTAAAAATCCACTTTGTGCCAATGATAGGTTGATTTTGAGGTCTATCAACAAGTGTCCAAACTTCATTTCTCTCAAATTGATTAAGTTCCTCTTGCATAGCCAAAATCCAATTTTCATCCTTTAAAGCATCATTGATATTTTTGGGTTCAAAAAGAGAAACTAAAGCAAAATTATCAATCAATTTTCTAGAAGAGGAACGAGTGTTTACCTTCTCGGATGGATCACCAATTATAAGCTCTTTTGGATGATTTTGGTTGAATTTCCAAGCCTTGGGAAGATCTTTGAGTGGATCATCATTTTTGTCTTCATCTTCCTCTTCTTGATCATTATGAACTTCATTTTCCATTTCAGTTGCTGCTGGTTCAGAACTCCCTTCATTTCCAATTGATAGCTTTTCCATTCCTTCTCGAACACCTACATCATCATCCTCACACAAACTTTTGGAATTATCATCATTGGCTTCATCAAATGTTATATGTATAGCTTCTTCAATCACAAGTGTCCTTCTATTAAAAACTCTATATCCTCTTTTATTCTCACAATACCCCAAAAATATTCCTTCATCAGATTTTTTGTCAAACTTACCAAGATGTTCCTTTAGATTCAAAATAAAACATTTACAACCAAATACTTTGAAATAACCAACCGTAGGTTTCTTATCAAAAATCAGCTCATAAGGAGTTTTCTTTAAAATAGGTCTCAAGAGTATTCTATTCATCACATAACATGCAGTGTTTACCGCTTCCGCCCAAAGATATTTAGGCAACCTACATTCATTCAACATAGTTCTAGCAGCCTCTTGGAGAGTCCTGTTTTTCCTTTCTACAACACCATTTTGCTGTGGAGTCCTTGCAATAGAAAACTCATGTGTTATACCATTATGATCACAAAATTCTGGAAAACCACAATACTTGAATTCCGTCCCATTATCACTTCTAATCCTAACAATTTTTAACCCAAGCAGATTTTGCACTTTAGCAAACATTGAAGTAAAATTCTTGAAGGCATCATCTTTATGAGCAAGAAATATCACCCATGTGTATCTGGAATAATCATCAACAATTACAAAACAATATTTTTTACCTCCCAAGCTAGTGATTTGAGTGGGACCAAATAAATCAAGATGCAAGAGTTCCAAAGGTTTTGAAGTAGATACACACATTTTTGGTTTAAAAGAAATTTTAGTTTGCTTCCCAAATTGACATGCATCACATATTTTGTCCTTATCAAAACTAATTTTTGGCAAGCCTCTAACCAACTCCTTTTTCGAAATTTCCTTTAGTAAATCCATGTTAAAATGACAAAGTCTTCTATGCCACAACCAAGAATCTTCATTTGAAGCTTTAAGACATTTTAAGCTAGAAGAATCAACTTTATCAAGAATCACAATATATATGTCATTAAACCTCTTACCTTTGAACACAACATTATATTTGGAATCAAGTACAATGCATTCATGCTTTTTAAATAACACATACAAGTCTTTATCACACAGTTGACTAACACTAAGCAAGTTATAACCTAAGTTATCAACCAAGAGCACATTATGAACAAAAGTTTCACCATCCTTACCAACATCACCTATTCCAATTGTCTTAGCTTTCACATCATCACCAAATGTTACCTTTCCACTTGATTTTGATTTCAGCTTTATGAACAAGGAAGGATCACCGGTCATGTGCCTTGAGCAGCCGCTATCAATAAACCATTTTGACTTGTTTGATCCTTTATCCTGAAAAGATAACGTGTTTGGTACCCTTTTTAATTTTTGGGTCCATAATAGTTAGCATTGTATCTAACTAACCACATGCACTTCATCCCTTTGTTCAGATTTCTTTTCACATAGCAATTACTTTTCAAATGCCCTCTTTGACAACAAAAAACACACATAATGGAAGAGTCCTTAACATGTACTGGTTTGACATATCTTAATTCACCTCTTCTATATGTTGTGAAACCATGTGCAATTTTGTTGTGTGCAAATGTTCTTTGAAAAGTAGTAGGATGTGTAGATAACATGTTCCTTTTGTTAAACTCCTGCTTTCTTGCTTTCAAATTCTCATCCAAGCTGTCCATCCTTTTTTTCAAATCACCATGTCTTTCCTTCAGCATTTCACAAATATTTGTCTTTCTATCAAGCTCATCTTGAACATTACATCCAGCTCTTACTAGACTTTCATTGTCGGTCTTTAGTTGTTTATTTTGTTGAAAAAGACTTGCATTTTCTTGAATGAGAAAAGCCATTTTCTGTTTTAACTGCTTGTTTTTATCATAGGATTCCTTCAAGGCATTATGCAGTTTTTCAACAAAAGATTCAAGATCATCATCTTCATCATTATCACTTTCAGATTGAGAGTGTGTGGAGGTTACCTCATTATTTCCAATAGCCATGAAGGCCATTTGAGCAGATTCTTCTTCTTCTTCAACTTCCCCTTCGGAGTTGCATTCATTCCAAGTAATCTGAAAATTGTTGAATCTTGGCTTTCGATCAGCTTTTCCATCTTTCATCTTCTTCATGGGGCATTCGTTTGCATAATGTCCAATCTGTCCACATTCGAAGCATTTGTCCAACTGTTTCTTGTTGAAATCTTGTTTACCTTTATACTTTGCGATAGATGGCTGATTCTGGAATTGATTGCTAGGTCCTCCCCTTCTAAACTTTCTTTTATTCAGGATTCTTTTGAAGCCTCTGGTGATGAGAGCAAGATCATTATCATCACCATCCGAGTCTTCATCATCCAGATGAGCAGAATCATCTTCACCTTGAGTAGTCTTTAGAGCAATGTTTCTCTTTGCTCTAGCATCCTCTTCCTCCTGCACTTTAGATTTCAGTTTCAACTCATAAGTGGTTAGTGAGTTAATGATAGATTCAATAGGCACAGAACTTAAATCCTTGGCCTCCTCTATTGCTGTCACTTTATTTTCCCATTCTTTGCCCAAGGCATTGAGAATTTTCCTGTTCTTCTCTCCCAAGGTGTACTCTTTGCCCAACGCCTCGAGATCTTTGATCAAGTCAGTGAACCTGCAATACATTTTGTCAATATCCTCAAGAGGTTCAATTTTAAATGATTCATATTTCGTGACCAAGATGGCCTTTTTCTGTTCTTTCACATTGTCACCACCCTCATGGATTTCTCTTAGTTTATCCCACATTTCTTTAGCCGATTTGCAGCCTTTTACTCTGATTGATTCATTTGAATCTAGGGCACTATAAATAACATTCATGGCCTTGGCATTCAATGTGAGGTTAGTCCTATCTTGAGCATTCATTTCAACTCTTGTTTTTGGCCGAAGCAACCCTGTATCTGCATCAAGAAAGTTAGCTTCATGCGGTCCTTCACTCACAATAAACCATAGTTCAATATCGATAGATTGCAAAAAGATAATCATTCGTTCTTTCCAGCTAACATAGTTAGAGCCACTGAACATGGGAGGCCTAGTAACAGATTGCCCCTCAACAAACATAGCATGACTGGTTGTCATCTTTACTCCAAGCCGTTAGAGCTTAATCTCAAGGAGACCAAGCTCTGATACCAATTGTAAGTCCCACAGACAACCAAGAGGGGGGGTGAATTGGTTGATTAAAATCTTAACCAAGTTTATGCACTTTTTCTTTAATGAAAATTTACCTTCCTTTTTAGTAATGATCAACCAAGTAGATTAGAAGACAATAGCAATATTAATCAGAGAAGCAAGTATAGATAAGCAATGAAGATTTTATTAAACAGAAATATAAAATAGAGAAACAAACCAAGTGTCTACCAAGCTTTACCCAAACTTGAAGACCAAACACTAGGAAGAGCAACTTCTCTTTGATGAACGAAGATCAACTAGATGTACAATGGAGGGAGCTCTTCCTCCTTGCCCTAAGCCTCACTTAGTCAAGCTAGGAAGTTTTACAATCACTCAGAAAACCCTCAACAAAGCTACACTAAAGATCCTTTCAACCACAAAAGAAATGCTCAACAGAAATTCACACCACTTTAATACAAATCTGCTTTGGAGACTATTTTCTAGCTAAAATATCTCTTGAGAACTTGTAAACAAAGTGAGCAAAAGTTACTACTTCGTTCAGACCAGTTTGATTTTAAAGGGATCCAGAAATGGGCTTCATCAATGCTTCCAACGGATAGAAGGCAGCTGAAGAGTCAACTAGCCGTTGGGGCTGTCGGACGTCCGACGATCGAATCATCGTCCGAACCAATCGTCCGATGATAGCCAAGTTGAGGTTCGGACGTCCGATAAGTTCTTTGTCGTCCGACAGCACAGCGTCCGACCTTGGGCCGAGAGCTAGCAAGTTATCTTGGAATTTTTCGGACGTCCGATGCGGTTGATTAACGTCCGATGGCAAGCGTCCGATCCTTCCGGACGTCCGATGCTTCCATGTGAGCGTCCGACGGTGCTTCCTTCCTGATGTTCTTTATCTTTTCGGACGTCCGACAGTTTCCTTTCGGCCGTCCGACCTGATTGTCCTGTTTTTGCTTCTCATTTTGGTTGTTTTACATTTCATGACATATTTGAACCTGATTCTTGGATAGACAAAAAAAAACTTGTATTTGAGAAAGGTTAGACAAATATTTCAAAGTACCAAGAATGACAAACTAGACATACTTAAAAGACAATATCTTTGATCGAAAACAAAACAATGACTAAATTCATTCATATTATTCCAATCTTGTTTGCCACATCCAAAGCAACGTAGTCAGGAGATAAACGAACATATGCTTTCTTTGTTCCAACAGACCTGATCAAAGTGTTCACTTTCTTGGTCTGTATAAACAAACTTTTGTGATCATCAAAACCAAGAATAACAATATGCAAGCATATAGTGCAGATTATTATGATGAATTTGGGCATTACAATTCTTATTTTGATCAATGCAACTCTAGTTGGGGTAATTGATTAGCCTTTATTTTACCTATTTTTAGTTAGATTTTAGGTTAAGTTTTTGGCATATTTTAAAATAAAATGGAAGAATTGAATTCCTTTATAGGTTACATTTCATACAAGTAGTGTTACTTAACCAAAACATGCAAAAATGTGGGTTAATATGCAACTTTATGTTGTTTTTGTAAGTTTTGGTAGCATGTGAAAAGATTCAAGTCAAAAAAGAGTTGGATAGCATTGACACGTCTTAGTATTTTGGCTATATCTTGAGCTACAATTATGAATTGAGGTGATGCTTAAGCCATGTTGAAGCCAAGACACAGTTCTACAATTCTTACGAAGACATTGAAATTCATTTCATTGAGTTTCCTAGTCAAAAAATTGAAATACAGTCGACAAAATTTCTATCAAAAGGTGAAATAAAGCACCGACCAGTCAGGGGTATTTTGGTCATTTCTCAACCTACACAGATCCAAAGGAGATGATTCTTGATGCATTGGACTAACTCAAAGATCTAAAACTTTCATGTTTTGTGCAGGAGTTAATTCAGCTTCTATCATCAAAAAAATTGCAGTTGAAGTTGGACAAAAAACAAAGCAAAATTGAGTTTTGAGCTGAATGTATAGAGCTGAAGACAAAGAAGATCCACGAGCTAGTAGGTCGTGGATCCTTGAGATGGAGCTGCAAGTTGCTTCTGCAAGTTGCATTCGTTTCTCACTACTTTTTGGACCAATTTTTCTGAAGAAATATGGCTGGAACCAACTAAATTTGAGTTGGAAAAGCTAAGAACAAAATTTTCACCATATGATGAGCACATTTTCTTGACCAAAAACATCTATAAATACTTCTTGTACCTCATTCATTTGAGCATCATGTTAGCAAGAGATAGCATCTTGTAGCAAGAAGTAGTATAAAGTAGAAGTAGAGATAGGAATAGTTTTAGCTCTACTTTCATATTGTAAGTTTCTTTCTTAGTTTAAGAACTTTAAGAGGGAGGTGAAAACACTCTTGTATTAAGCTTATTTGAGAGATCAACTTGTGAAGGAATTCAAGAATTTAACCTTCATGACATTGAATAAGAATTCTTCTTCCTAAACTTTGTCTCTTGTTCTTATTTGTCATGTTTCGTTACAAGTTTGTTTCATATTTAGATGTTTTTAATATGATATCTAGCTAAACTTTTTCATATCCTAGGGTGAAGATGAATTTTTTATATTTTTTATTTGAAGTAGTTAGGGGATGATTATGTTTTTCATCATTTGTTAGTTTGAGAACTTGAGCATATGCTTTATTGTTGTTTGATCATCAATTATGGATAATTTGATAATTGTTGAATAATGAAAGTTGCCTTCAAATAGATCTAAATTCTTAAACACTAGCCTTGTTCTCACAAAAGTAGTGAATAATGGTTGGTTGGATTCATATAATAATTTCATTGAGCTTATTTAACTTGTTTCTTATCTTTTCTCTATGAACATAGGTGAAGGATGATTCAATGTGATAGCCCCACCTCCCTCTAAGGCGAACTAAAGGGTTCGACGGATTGCCTGCCCAGCTCTCGCCGGGACTCAGTCGTTCACTTCAATTCTCAATCAAAACCAGAATAAACCCACAAGTATAAACATAACAACGATCCAAAACTTAAAGCAAAACTTATATACATTGCAACATCAAAAGGGAGTACAACCATCGAATATACAAATGTTCTCAATCTGCATACATCCAGCCCGTGCCACGCACTAGGGCGAGAACCATTACCAAATTCAAGAAACTAGACTAGGCTAGTCGATACACAGCTCTCGTCCTGACTCGCCTTCCCCTGTTAAGGAAAACAAAACTAAAGGGATGAGTTAAAAACTCAGTGAGGTTCCAAACACATAATCAAACAATCAATCCAATACATTAAACATAGAGTATCAATAATTCAAGAAGCATTTACAATGGAAAGCGATAATAACACATTCATTAAAAGGATACGGGCTCACAAGGAGCCATACATTCGTTCGTTCGTTCATTCTCCCATCATTTCCCTTATTCCTCCAATCATTTGAAAATGCATTTTTGTAAGTAAAACCCTCGTTCGTTCTTTCATTTCATTCACCACCTCCTGGACGTTGGCCGGGCTCCACCAGAATACAAGGTAATACTCGAGTATACCAAACTTCCACCCAGGGTCACCAAATCGCCAGACCGAATCCGCTTCTGGCTCGAGTCGACCGGCAACGAAGGGCAAGGGCCCAGTTCAGCCAAAAGGCTTACATACGTGCGCAACTAACATGTAAACACTTAACATTGAAAATTTCACATTTCATTTAGGTCGAGTGCGATAAAGTACACACTCGCCTAACAAAATTCATTTTGAACAAACATCTATCATTTAATCAAATATCCACAACAAGTCACATAGTTAATAACATAACAAACAAAGAACACTCACCTATTTAAACAAAAGATCGTCCAAAGTATTCTTCCGGGTGATACCCTCAGTCACCAAGGAACCCTAATATAACCAAGAGAAACTATCGCAGTTCAACCATCAAAAGTTTAAGTAATTCAAAGAAAATCCGAATACTTACTAGTACAATATATAAATGTGAGTTTTAAAGTAAAAGTGTACATTTAGATTTTACGGCCGAGAAAAGGACAATAAATAAACCTTGAATTCACACCTAAAGCCTCGCTTGATAAAATTAGGTTTTACGGCCGAGAAACCCTAGGCAATTCTTATTTATTTCGGAAAGAAATGAGTAACCATTTGAAGTTCAAAACTTGACATTTGTAGCTAAGTATCATGCTTAAAACGGTTGTCTCATTCACCATGCGAAAATGTAGAAATTCAAATAAAAGGTAGCTCAGATAACACCATTAAAGTGGACCTAAGTAAGTCTAAGAAAAGTAAGTCCAACGCCTCCCCAAATCTCACTTTTACTTATTCAAACTTCGAGAAAATAAACGGACAGCACTTCCCCTTAATTTCTTCACTTTCCATCGTACAATCAAACACCAAATAACATAGCAATCAACCACAATTTCACATACAAATCATAGGCGATAAAATATACCTTTCGGCGTAACAACCACAACTGAAGCTACACTTATCGGATTGAAACGAATCTTGTGGCGTTTCGAAGCCAAGACCTATACCTACATTTATTATGAAGATCTCCAAAGCCAAATCATGCATTTACAGGGTCAAAAATAGAAATCCCCACGAAAATAGAAATCTGGTCGTGAAACAGGGTTCATGGGCAGTCAAGGGTATTTCGGTTATTTCACATGTTGTAGTGCTACGATTGAGCTGAAATTTTACAGGTAGCTAGCTAACCCATTTACCAACAATGTTTATGTTTTGGGCAAGGGCTGATTCAGCCTCCTTCAAGGACAAACATGCAGTGTAAAATCAGGGCAGATTACTAACCCTAAGCTGAAATTTTCCGCAAATAACCGCAATTAACGCACAAGGGACCATTTAACACAATTTAGAGTCATCAATCCAAGGCCAACCATAATCATCATATGAAAACAGAAAAATCCCAAAAAAATCAGAAATTTAGCTAACTCCACTTTAATCCATGAAATCTTCCACAAAGTAGCATCTATAACAACTATAAGCCACTACTTATCAATTAATTGAAGTAAAGAGGAAGTTTGTAAGCAAGGTGTGACGACCCCACTTCTCCCAAGGGCGAACCCAAGGGTATCGGCGGGCTGCCTGCCTAGCTCGCGCCAGGACTCAAAACTTAAAACAATAAAAGCCAGAAAATTCAAAAGAGTTCTAGATACAATCCCAAAAGAGTTATAATTACATTCTCCAAAAGTACCTGCTCACACTATTACATCCTTATAATTACCACCGAAACCAAAATATAGACCCTAAGGAGGGTCCTTATACAAACCACCAAAACTAAAACAAAAACAAACATACTATAAGTCCAACTATTACAATCAAACCTAACTATGCTAGTGTGTGTGACAAAAGTCCCCGCGTCGGCCCCTGCTAAGGAAAACAAAAGGAATGGGGTAAGCTATATGCTTAGTAAGTAAACAGGGGCAAAAGCGTAAATTTCAAGTAACAACAGTGACATAGTAAGAGTAAAGCAAAAGCAGAAAAGTAACATCACATAATAAGGATACAGGTGGCTCCAAAGCCAATTCATATGCTATGCGTGATCTCCTGCCGACACTCCGTCGACCACACTTAATGGTCCGTAGAACTTCACTTGTACACCCACCGACACCTTATCACCCTCACTGGCCAGTCACCTCACAAACTTGCCCGGGCGAACGAAATCACAAACTTGAGCTTGAGTCACAAGCTCGGGTCACAAACTTGGTCCACATACTCGGTGAACCGGATTCACAAATTTGGTGACCTCCAACCAGGTTGGACTGACTTCGACCAAGCCCTAACCGGCTCGAATAGTCCATCTAGGTCAAGAGCTCGCCCCAAACTCACAAACTTCACAAAATTATTCAAAATCACCCCGAGCCACAAGCTCAAGGGTTTTAGTTCCAAAATGATTCACATACATATGTCATGTACAAATATGTGCGTAAATTCGGGTTTAGAGCGAGTGCGATAAAATACACCCTCGCCTAAGTACCCTCTTCATACATGTCGAAACACATAAGTAACTAACATATAAGAGCGGCCTGAATACTTACACAACGAACAAAAGAGCAAAATTCGAAATTTGTGCCGCGAAGAGTAGCTAGTAGGCCCCACCGGCTCCACCTAACTCACCACCGTCTGAAATAGAAAATTGTATCACATAATATCATAAACGGCTACTAATATACCTAAAACAAGCAAAACGGCAAAATCAGCACATGCAAGTGCGGAAACGGCAAAACGGGCGCACGCACCCGCGCGGAACGGCAAACGGAAATGGCCAAATCTGCCTTCCCAAACCGGTTTGATCAAAAGTGAGGCTAGGAATGTTGGATCAAGGTACATGAGATACCGTTGTGAAGCTAAGAGAAAAGTCTATAACTTTCATGAAGACACCTCACTCCGGATCTGAGCAGAGATGGGTCGAAAGTGCAGAAAACCGTTCCAGAAATTCGCACTTTAGAGTGACGAACAGGGTATGTTTGCTGGACCATAACTCCCAACTCACAAATCCAAATCAGGAAATTCCAAAGGCATTAGAAAGCTGGGACATAAGGTTAAAACTTTAATGTTTTGGGTAAGACCTGAATCCACTCAGAACAGAACAAAACTTGAGTGTCAAAGTATCCGTCAGAACTGTCCAGATACAAGGCTGTTCTGACGATCGATTTTGTTTTGGTCATAACAGGAGCTACGGAACTCGGATTTTGACGCATTTTATACCGTTTCGAAGCCAAAATCAAGATCTACATTTCTTATGAAGGAGTCAAAACCCAGATCGTACGGGATAAAAACCGAAAAAGTCACAGGCAGAAGCAAAACGAAAAACGCACAGAATCTGATGGTCAAAACAGGCTTGAGCATTTCATCTATAACTCAGGCTACGCTATTCTGATTGACCTGAAATTTTGTAGGCATATGCAGGACTTACAAGGCTACAACTTTCATGTTTTGAGGAACTTCTGAATCCGTATGCAACATCAACAAAAACAAAGCCGAAGTTCGGATCCTGAACTGTCCAGTTTCCCAGATTTGCCGTTTTTTCGCGCCACTACCGTACGGTCCGTTCTTATGATTCTTAGGCGAGTTTTTCTAACCAATTTGATACCCAAAAACCATACTTATATCAGTCTAGGAGTGGTCTAAAATTCCTTCACAAATTAATCCAAAATCACCAAATACTAACCATAATCCTTAAGCTAATTTTTTTTTTGCACCATAGAACTTGTTCTAACATCTAACTACACAAACCCTAACTCAATAGCCATAAGCTCACTAATCTAACTTAATGGAATCTAGGGTTTCTTAACCCAAACCAGATTTTTACTAGAAATCAACCAATCAAGTGAGGCAAATTATCAAACACAACCACTACACGTTAATTTCTCAATCAAAACAACTAAGGAAAGCATTAAAGCAAGAAGCCCTAATTCCTCTCTTTCTTGACCGAAATTTCCAGCAACATAAATCACAAAAATTAACCATGATACTTCATAAAAACAAGTGATAGACATAAGAGGTACCATAATCAAGCACAACTAAGATCCTTTACCAAAAATAGCCACTAGTTCATCAATCAATAATCAACTTAAGTCTTCAAATAGACTTTCTTACCTCAAGATTAAGGATGTAAGATGACTAATGATCTTAGGCCAACTCCAAAGTGGATTCTTTATGCTTCAAAATGAGGATTTATGGAAGGAAATTGATTGAACTTCACAAACTTCTCTTGGTTTCTCACTTCAAGGTGGCCGGCCCTCTCTCTCTATTTTTCTCTCTAATTTTTGTTTTGTTTGTCTCACAAATGACTTAATTATGGCCATTGAGACTAATATGTGGTGCAAGACCACTTAGGAGAGATATTTTTAAGGCTAACCAATCACATAAAAGTTCCTCAATTGCACTTTTAACCCTTGCACTCCAACTTTCTCTTTCTTATACATTTTCCCTCAAACATTTGATAATCTTTCAATTTACTCCATAGGTTATAACTTAATCTAGTTTAAAACACATAATCCCACTTAAGTACTTCACTAATCACTTTCCCATCTTAATCACTTCTACTTAAACATACTTTCTCCATAAATAAAACAATTAAACCACAACTTTATAATATTGGCAAAATTAGGGTTTTTAAACCCAACTTAAGCTTTCTAATAATTTATACCACTAGAGGTTGGCTAATCCTTTTTAAACTTGTTAAACCTCGGTATACGATAACAAATCCATTTTTTTCTTGCGCCAAAACACACACTAGAATACCGCATATAACAAATCTTAAGCAAAGTTAGGGTTTTCAATCTTAGCCAAGATTTGGGTTTCTCTTTAGCCCTAAAACCTTAGTTTAACCTTACAAAATAATGAATAACCCTAATATCAACTTACGAACGGATTGGGGCCTCACACAAGGTACCTTGACACCTCAAGAAAGATGATAACTTAGGGTTTTCCCTTCACAAATCCCTCCACTAGAACTTTAATCCTCCTTAGTAAGCAACTTGGATGGAGTAATTTGATAATTCAACGGTTGAAACTCAAGATTTGAGCAAGAATTGAAGTTGAAGAAACTCTCTCTTGTTCTTTCCTCTCCATAAATTTCGGCCAAGACAATGAAAATGGAAAGAAATTGGGTCAAAATTTGGTTTAGTAAAGGTAAAACAAGTCCAAGTCAAAGTCAAGGTCCAATGTCTCAAGGACAAATGGCATCCAAGGGTTAATCCTCATCTTGTTGTCTTCCAATGGTTAATCCCTCTAGGTAACCTTTAATTATTTCCTAGCACCTTATAAAATAATATTACTTAATACAAAACTTCAATTAATCGGCAAAAATTTATCGCACTTAACGCACTAGCGGGCCCCACATCCATAATACGCTTCAAACTTAATATGAACTAACTTAAACTAGGAAAATGATTTGAAAACTCTACTCACTTATAAAAATCTCTGGAAAATCAATATAGTAGGGTATAATGAAGAAAATGCATGCGAGAAAATAAAATAAAAATATTATGAAATGAGGAAGATTTACGGGTCCTCATACTCTCTCCCCCTTAAGAAATTTCGTCCTCGAAATTTTCCTATTAACGGGATCTATCAAAATCTAAAGTAACCAATGGCTTGTACCTTTTACATCCTCAGAAGAACCGAGGATCTTCATTCCAGTCCCTTCTCCATTTGACGGTCCAGGGTTGGTCTCGGCTGGTTGTTGGGTTCCTTTCTTTTCACGCAATTGAACCGGACAATTAGCAATCCGATGCTTGGCGCTCCCACAGTGCAGACATCTTCCCCCTTTTTCCAACAACCCACTTCAATATGATTGGTTTTTCTACAATAGCCACAAAATGGGAAAGGGATTGAGGTTTGATCTCCTCGTGAGATACCTCTCAGTGATCCTTCTCTACTCGGGTTTCCTCTTGAAGTATTTTCCCTAAGCGTCTCCAAAATTTTCACACCACCCGCTCCGCGACCCATCTTTACGAATGGCCTACCTCGCTCACCCTGTTCTGGCCTTTGTCTTTCAAAAGATATACCCTTTTCTTTGCATGGGAGATCTTCACTTGCGGCCTTGCAATTTCTGTCCTTGGAACTTTCTCCGGAACCCCCATAGAAGTAGTGCTTTGTGCCATTGCTAAGCCTCCTCGGAAATCCCCTCATATTTCCTTTTTAGCTCTATGTTCTTGTGTAAGAGCTCAATTTTCTCCGAATACTCGTACTTCCATCGCCCTTCCCAGTACTCGGCTAGTCTCCTTTGGACCTCTATTTCATCTCAAAGAACCGCGATTTCCTTATACATATCAACCCAGTGTGCCATCTCACGGAGTCGCTGGAACTCAGATGATAGCCTGCAGGGCAAAACAATGGGTCATAATAAATTCCTAAGTACAAGTGGCACTCTCGGTCCTTGTCTTTGTTCAGCTGTTGTTTTCCTTTCTTCTCTTGACTCTTGAGCTCACTTAGTTCCACGGCCACGACCACGTCCACGACTACGTCTTCCCTCCATATATTTATTTTTCCCCTCTCTCTTTCTTTTCTTTTCAAAAGGGTAATTTAATGAATGAATGAAGTAAATTGACTAAAATAACAAAATCCAACGTACCAAATACACAAATAAACATATATGCACATAACACACCATATCAAGGAGACAGATGATCAAATACACAAATATATATCAAGTTAGACAGATAATCATATACACAAATACACAAACTAACGTCATGTAGTAACAATATACGGGCGAATCAAAAGAAAAGGCGATATGTCGTTCCAGTCTCAGTTAAAATAACCCCGTCTGGTCTCTCACGTCATTTCTTTCCCAACTAAACACCCGTTGATCTCTTGTACTCATTCTAGCCAGACAAAGCCTATTTATGTTCGCAAAATACAAAAATCACAGGCTTAGCATCGCCTCAACTCTAGAGTACTCGGGCACGAGAATCTGAAATAAAGCAATTCACATCTCGAGCTGGCCAGTCCCAAGAGTAAACTATCTACAATCGAGATTCCTACCTGACGTACCTATCTATGGTCCTCAGATACCACAAGAAAATTTAAGGCCTATAACATTCACAATTCATAGCTTATGCTCGAACGAGTACTTAATCCTTTATACCTATTCACCACTCAGTCCAGGCTCACTCCGCGCAGAGACCACGCGAAGCAGGCTCTAATACCAACTGTGGCAGCCCCACCCCCCTAAGGCGAACCAAAGGGTTCGACGGACCGCCTGCCCAGCTCTCGCTGGGACTCAGTCGTTCACTTCAATCCTCAATCAAAACCAGAATAAACCCACAAGAATAAACATAACAACGATCCAAAACTTAAAGCAAAACTTATATACATAGGTTATCAATCTACATACATCCAACCCGTGCCACGCACTAGGGCGAGAACCATTACCAAATTCAAGAAACCAGACTAGGCTAGTCGATACACAGCTCTCGTCCTGGCTCGCCTTCCCCTGTTAAGGAAAACAAAAGTAAAGGGATGAGCTAAAAGCTCAGTGAGGTTCCAAACACATAATCAAACAATCAATCCAATACATTAAACATAGAGTATCAATAATTCAAGAAGCATTTACAATGGAAAGCGATAATAACACATTCATTAAAAGGATACGGGCTCACAAGGAGCCATACATTCGTTCGTTCGTTCATTCTCCCATCATTTCCCTTATTCCTCCAATCATTTGAAAATGCATTTTTGTAAGTAAAACCCTCGTTCGTTCTTTCATTTCATTCACCACCTCCTGGACGTTGGCCGGGCTCCACCAGAATACAAGGTAATACTCAAGTATACCAAACTTCCACCCAGGGTCACCAAATCGCCCGACCGAATCCGCTTCTGGCTCGAGTCGACCGGCAACGAAGGGCAAGGGCCCAGTTCAGCCAAAAGGCTTACATATATGCGCAACTAACATGTAAACACTTAACATTGAAAATTTCACATTTCATTTAGGTCGAGTGCGATAAAGTACACACTCGCCTAACAAAATTCATTTTGAACAAACATCTATCATTTAATCAAATATCCACAACAAGTCACATAGTTAATAACATAACAAACAAAGAACACTCACCTATTTAAACAAAAGATCGTCCAAAGTATTCTTCCGGGTGATACCCTCAGTCACCAAGGAACCCTAATATAACCAAGAGAAACTATCGCAGTTCAACCATCAAAAGTTTAAGTAATTCAAAGAAAATCCGAATACTTACTAGTTCAATATATAAATGTGAGTTTTAAAGTAAAAGTGTACATTTAGATTTTACGGCCGAGAAAAGGACAATAAATAAACCTTGAATTCACACCTAAAGCCTCGCTTGATAAAATTAGGTTTTACGGCCGAGAAACCCTAGGCAATTCTTCTTTATTTCGGAAAGAAATGAGTAACCATTTGAAGTTCAAAACTTGACATTTGTAGCTAAGTATCATGCTTAAAACGGTTGTCTCATTCACCATGCGAAAATGTAGAAATTCAAATAAAAGGTAGCTCAGATAACACCATTAAAGTGGACCTAAGTAAGTCTAAGAAAAGTAAGTCCAACGCCTCCCCAAATCTCACTTTTACTTATTCAAACTTCGAGAAAATAAACGGACAGCACTTCCCCTTAATTTCTTCACTTTCCATCCTACAATCAAACACCAAATAACATAGCAATCAACCACAATTTCACATACAAATCATAGGCGATAAAATATACCTTTCGGCGTAACAACCACAACTGAAGCTACACTTATCAGATTGAAACGAATCTTGTGGTGTTTCGAATCCAAGACCTATACCTACATTTATTATGAAGATCTCCAAAGCCAAATCATGCATTTACAGGGTCAAAAATAGAAATCCCCACGAAAATAGAAATCTGGTCGTGAAACAGGGTTCATGGGCAGTCAAGGGTATTTCGGTCATTTCACATGTTGTAGTGCTCCGATTGAGCTGAAATTTTATAGGTAGCTAGCTAACCCATTTACCAACAATGTTTATGTTTTGGGCAAGGGCTGATTCAGCCTCCTTCAAGGACAAACATGCAGTGTAAAATCAGGGCAGATTACTAACCCTAAGCTGAAATTTTTCGTAAATAACCGCAATTAACGCACAAGGGATCCATTTAACACAATTTAGAGTCATCAAACCAAGGCCAACCATAATCATCATATGAAAACAGAAAAATCCCAAAAAAATCAGAAATTTAGCTAACTCCACTTTAATCCATGAAATCTTCCACAAAGTAGCATCTATAACAACTATAAGCCACTACTTATCAATTAATTGAAGTAAAGAGGAAGTTTGTAAGCAACGTACCTTGACACCTCAAGAAAGATGATAGCTTAGGGTTTTCCCTTCACAAATCCCTCCACTAGAAGCTTTAATCCTCCTTAGTAAGCAACTTGGATGGAGTAATTTGATAATTCAACGGTTGAAACTCAAGATTTGAGCAAGAATTGAAGTTGAAGAAACTCTCTCTTGTTCTTTCCTCTCCATAAATTTCGGCCAAGACAATGAAAATGGAAAGAAATTGGGTCAAAATTTGGTTTAGTAAAGGTTAAGACAAGTCCAAGTCAAAGTCAAGGTCCAATGTCTCAAGGACAAATGGCATCCAATGGTTAATCCTCATCTTGTTGTCTTCCAATGGTTAATCCCTCTAGGTAACCTCTAATTATTTCCTAGCACCTTATAAAATAATATTACTTAATACAAAACTTCAATTAATCGGCAAAAATTTATCGCACTTAACGCACTAGCGGGCCCCACATCCATAATACGCTTCAAACTTAATATGAACTAACTTAAACTAGGAAAATGATTTGAAAACTCTACTCACTTATAAAAATCTCTGGAAAATCAATATAATAGGGTATAATGAAGAAAATGCATGCGAGAAAATAAAATAAAAATATTATGAAATGAGGAAGATTTACGGGTCCTCACACTCTCTCCCCCTTAAGAAATTTCGTCCTCGAAATTTTCCTATTAACGGGATCTATCAAAATCTAACGTAACCAATGGCTTGTACCTTCTACATCCTCAGAAGAACAGAGGATCTTCATTCCAGTCCCTTCTCCATTTGACGGTCCAGGGTTCGTCTCAGCTGGTTGCTAGGCTCCTTTCTTTTCACGCAATTGAACCGGACAATTAGCAATCCGATGCTTGGCGCTCCCACAGCGCAGACATCTTCCCCCATTTTTCCAACAACCCACTTCAATATGATTGGCTTTTCTACAATAGCCACAAAATGGGAAAGGGATTGAGATTTGATCTCCTTGTGAGATAGCTCTCAGTGATCCTTCTCTACTCGGGTTTCCTCTTGAAGTATTTTCCCTAAGCGTCTCCAAAATTTTCACACCACCCGCTCCACGACCTGTGAGGCCCCAGTTGGTTCTTAAGTTTGATATTAGGGTTTTTCATTATTTTGTGCGGTTAATTTGGGGTTTTAGGGTTAAGAAGAAAACCCTAATCTCGGTTAAGATTGAAAACCCTAACTTTGCTTAGGATTAAACCCTAGTTTATGTGTTATTTGTAGGTTCAAGTTATAGTTCATGTTTGGTATTCTAGTGTGTGTTTTGGCACAAGTAAAAATAGGATTCGTTTTAGTTTACAAAGGTTTAGCAAGTTTGAAATGGTTAGCAAACCTTAGATTAGTAAACCTTTAGTGTTATAATTTATTAGAAAGCTTAAGTTGGGTTTAAAAACCCTAATTTTGCCAATGTTATAAAAATTGTTGTTTGATTATTTTTATTATGGAAAAAGTATGTTTAAGTATAGGTGATTAAGATAGGAAAGTGATTAGTGAAATAATTAAGCGTGATTATATGTTTTAGACTAGTTTAGGTTATCATTTATGGAGTTAATTGAAAGAGTTCAAAATGTTTGAGGGCAAGAGTAGAACAAAAGCTAAGTTGAAGTGCAAGGGTTAAAAAGCAAATAAAGCACTTTTATGTGATTGGTTAGCTAACTAAATATCTTCTCTTGTCTTTGACTATTTATTACCTTAGGACTTGTAAGATAATCACAAGACAAAACAAAACAAAACTTGAAGGAAAAGAGAGAGAGGGGGTGCCGACCAAGGAGGAAAGAAAAGAGAGGAAATTTCCTTCAAAATTCTGCAATTTATAGCTTCCATCTTGTTGTTGGAGCTTAAGGGGAATAACTTGGGCCCTTGTTGTGGTAGCTTTCTTCACTTACAAAGTTCTCTTAAAGGTAAGACATCTTTCTTGGAAGTTAAAGTTGGTGATTAAGTTTTGGAGCCATGAAAGTGAAGTTTTGTTGTTATTATGAACTTGTATGATTCATGTAGTGTTTATGGTGTTGATTGATGGTTTATTTTAGTGGTTTGTTGCTGCCCAAATTTTAGTTAAGCTTATGAAAGAATTAGGGTTTCATGCTAAGCAAGTTAATTAGCTTTAATTTTGTGCTATGAAGATTGTAGTGGTTGTGTTTGATGATTGGTTTCATTGGGTTGATGGGTTGGTGGTAAAAACTGATTTGGGTTAAGAAACCCTAGGATTCCTTAGGTTGGTTTAGCTTGGCTAAGATTTAGTTGGTTAGGGTTTGGTTAGTTGGATGTTAGATCAAGTTCCTTAGTGCAAATGAAGTTAGGTTAGTGATTATGGTTCGTGTTTGGTAATTTTGTGGTAAAATAAGGAGAGAATTTCGGACCATTAATAGACCTTTTAGAAGCTGGTATATGTGTGTTTCATTGGTAGGAATTTGGTTGGAAAACTTGTATAAGAACCATAGAAACGGACCGTGCGGTTGCGGCACGTAAAACCGGCAAACTGGAAAATCAGGGCAGTTCAGCATCTGAACTTTGGCTTCATTTTTCTTGATGTTACGTATGGATTCAGAAGTTCCTCAAAACATGAAAGTTGTAGGTTTTTAAGTCCTGAATATGACTGTAACATTTCAGGTCAAACGGATTAATGTATCCTGAGTTATAGACAAAACACTCATGCCTGTTTTGAACATTGGTTTATGCTGCGTTTTGCATTTAGCCTCTGACCGTGTTTTTTTTTCGTTTTGATACCATATGATCTGGGTGTCGACTCTAACATAAGAAATGTAGATCTTGGTTTTAGCTTCGAAATGGTATAAAGTGCGTCAAAATCTGAGTTCTGTAGCTCCAGTTATGACCAAAACAAGATCGATCGTCAGAACTGCCTTTGAATCTGGACAGTTCTGACGGGTACTTTGGCACTCAATTTTCGTTCTGTTCTGAGTGGATCCAGGTCTTGGCCAAAACATCAAAAGTTTAGCCTTATGTCTTAGCTTTCTAATGCCTTTGGAATTTCTTGATTTGGATTTGTGAGCTGGGAGTTACAATCCAGCAAACATACCTTGTCCGTCACCTTAAAGTGCACATTTCTAGCACTGTTTTCCATACTTTCGACCCAACTCTGTTCAGATCCGGATTTATGTGTCTTCATAAAAGTTATAGATTTTTCTCTTAGCTTCGTAACGGTACCTCATGTACCTTGATCCAACACGCGTAGCCTCGATTGTGCTCAAAACAGTTTTGACGGCAAAATGGCTAGGCCGCCATTCCCGTTTCCGTATGCCGTTTCCGCACTTGCATGTGCCCATTTTGTCGTTTTGCGTGTTTTAGGCATAATAGTAGCCGTTTATGATATTATGTGACGCAATCTTCTATTTCAGATGGTGGTGAGTTAGGTGGAGCCGGTGGGGCCTACTAGCTACTCTTCGCGACGCGAATTTCGTCCTTTTGTTATCCTTGTTCGTTGAGTAAGTATTCAGGCCGCTCTTGTGTGTTAGTTGCTTATGTGTTTTGATATGTATGAAAAAGGTACCTAGGCGAGGGTGTACTTTATCGCACTCGACCTAAACCCTAATTTGCGCACATATTTATACATGGCATATGTATATGAATCATTTTGGAACTAAACCCATTGACCTTGTCGCTCGGGGTGACTTTTGAGTAAAGTTTGTGAAGTTTGTTAGTTTGGGGCCCGATCTCATGACCTAGATGGACTATTCGAGCCGGTTAGGGCTTGGTCGAAGTCAGTCCAACCTGGTTTGAGGTCACCAAGTTTGTGAATCCGGTTCACCGAGTATGTGGACCAAGTTTGTGACCCGAGCTTGTGAACCAAGCTCATTTTTGTTCGCTCGAGCAAGTTTGTGAGGTGTCTGGCCAGAGAGGGTGATATGGTGTACGGTGGGAGTACAAGTGGAGTTCTACGGACCCTTATTTGTAGTCGACGGAGTGTCGGCAGGAGGTCATGCATGGCAAACGATTTGGCTTTGGAGCCACCTGTATCCTTATCATGTGATGTTACTTTTCTGCTTTTGCTTTACTCTCACTGTGTAACTGTTGTTACGTGAAATTTATGCTTTTGCCCCTGTTTACTTACTAAGCATATAGCTTACCCCTTTCCTTTTGTTTTCCTTAGCAGGGGCCGACGCGGGATTTTCCTTATGGTGATGTAGTAAACTGAATACCTATTTTGGAGAATGTAATTAGAAATCTTTTGGGATTGTATATAGTATGTATAGTACTCTTTTGGATTTTTCTAGCTTTTATTGTTTTAAGTTTTAAGTCCCGGCGCGAGTTAGGCAGGTGGCCCGCCGATACCCTTGGGTTCGCCCTTGGGAGAAGTGGGGTCGTCACAGGTGGTATCAGAGCGCCTAAGTTAGAGGACTTGGGCAAGTGGGACATATGCGGTAGGCAATAGGCATACTTGATTCTTTTAAGATGAATGATATATTTTAAGCTGAAATGCCGGAGAACTAACGAATTAATGTTTTGTAGGTATGTATCCGGGCAGTTCGAGTGGTGCGGGACCCAGTGGCGTGGGACCGAGACCTCCGAGTGCGAGGGGCCTACAGGATCGAGTGATGCGTAAGCGGGCGATCCGTTATCGGCAGAGGCCTGGAGAGCCTTACACTTTGTACTGCCCTTTTGGTCAGGTGTCACACCGACCTTGTAGGTGTTGGTATACGTACAGTTACCCTGACGAGGTCGTCCTAGCAGTGGACGATGAGCGACGCAGCCTGATTAGTCAGCTAGAGGAGGCCAGAGAGGTTGGCCACGGGCAGGTGATGCGCATTAGGGACTTGGAGCGGGGTCTCCGAGATGAGATGCATAGGGCGGACGCTTTACGTCGTCAGCTTCAGGACACACATCAGCACCTCTTCGCTATGAAGAGGCAGCTGAAGGAGAGGGTTCGGAGTATTTCGATGGACTGCGAGGTTATACTAGATATGGCCGCGGAGGCACCGCCACGAGCCACCGGTCCAGAAATGACGGACGAGGTGGACACGTTAGGTTCCGTTGGGAACCTGGGCCCTAGGGGAGGCGTGTAGGGTCGCTTTTGTACTTTTGTTTAGCTGGTGGATTACTTTTGTTAGAACTGGCATGACTACCCCTTTTGTTATTTGGTTGACTGGCTAGATTTTTGGAGCCGGTGCTTATGTGTATATTGGGTTTTGTGCCGACTGGAGGTCGGGTAATTTGTAAATCTTTTAGTGTGACTTTGTAAATATATGTATGTATTTGAGTATAATTTTGAACTTATCTTTTGTATGTCTTTTGTACATAAACTTTGTGTCCGTACTTTTGATCATAGTTTGGATAATAAGTGCATGATATGTTCCGATTTATAGACTTGTACCCCTAAATGGACTCCGATGGTCAAAGTAGAGATAGAGGGCTGGGACGAGGCTCTGAAGGAAATAATGACAATGGGCGGACCAAATAGCTACAGCCATCCAGCGGATGGCCGATCTACTAGAGCGAATGGCAAATCAACAGGGCCAGGGGAGCAGTACTGGGAATCCTGGACATAATCCAGGTAATCATGAGGGAGAGGACCGTGCTTTAGAACAGTTCCAAAAGTTTGCACCTCCTAAGTTTATAGGTGGACCCAATCCTGACCTAGCAGAGGCCTAGATGGACCATATGTTAGATATATTTGCCGCGCTTAGGTATTCGGAGGAGCGGCAGATATCTTTTGCTGTTTTTCAGTTTGAAGGGGCCGCTCGAGCCTGGTGGAATGTGATTAAGGCTAAGTGGGAGCGAGAACAAACCCCCTGGACATGGGTCAATTTTACTCGAGAATTTAATGAGAAATACTTGCCGCCCATTGTGCAAGAGAAACGGGAAGATGATTTTATCCGCCTGCGTCAACGGGCATCTAGTGTGGCGGAGTATGAAACTCAGTTTACAAAACTCTCTCGCTTTGCCCCAGAACTGGTGCTGACAGAGCAAAAGCGAATTCGCCGCTTTACCCAAGGCTTAAATGTGGAAATCCAGGAAACACTGGCGGCCGCACAGCTGGACACGTTTAGTCAGGCACTAGAAAAAGCACAGCGGATTGAGACTGCCGGGGGACGGGTTAAAGCCTTTCATGACCGGAAAAGGAGGCAACCTAACTCGAACGATTCCCCGGTTGGACAGAGTTCGCGAAACGAGCCACCTGCTAAGACGAGTAAAGGCACAGATGGTCCACGACCTACAAAAACCCTGAATAACTTTGGGCGAGGTCCGGTAGGGCAAGAGCCCCAGAGGAGTGCCCAGCGTGGAGGGTCAAATGCAGCCACTAAATCAACCTGTGGTTTTTGTGGGGGCAATCATACCGATGAAAATTGCTGGAAAAATAGTTCGGTACGGAAATGCTTCAAATGTGGTAGCACCGAACATTTGATTGCATAGTGCCCTAAGATGCAGAAGGAAGGACTTAAGCCGCCGACTGAAGGGACCACAACAAAATCGATGAATGCAGGGGAAAATCGACCCAAAGGGCCGGCAAGAGTGTATGCAATGGGTCAACATGAGGTGACTGACCCTTCGACGGGCTTCGAAGGTACGCTTTGAACAAAAGAATTAATTTCGAGGACGAAATTGCTCTAAGTGGGGGAGGTTGTGAGGCCCCAGTCGGTTCTTAAGTTTGATATTAGGGTTTTTCATTATTTTGTGCGGTTAATTTGGGGTTTTAGGGTTAAGAAGAAAACCCTAATCTCGGTTAAGATTGAAAACCCTAACTTTGCTTAGGATTAAACCCTAGTTTATGTGTTATTTGTAGGTTCAAGTTATAGTTCATGTTTGGTATTCTAGTGTGTGTTTTGGCACAAGTAAAAATAGGATTCGTTTTAGTTTACAAAGATTTAGCAAGTTTGAAATGGTTAGCAAACCTTAGATTAGTAAACCTTTAGTGTTACAATTTATTAGAAAGCTTAAGTTGGGTTTAAAAACCCTAATTTTGCCAATGTTATAAAAGTTGTTGTTTGATTGTTTTTATTATGGAAAAATATGTTTAAGTATAGGTGATTAAGATAGGAAAGTGATTAGTGAAGTAATTAAGTGTGATTACATGTTTTAGACTAGTTTAGGTTATCATTTATGGAGTTAATTGAAAGAGTTCAAAATGTTTGAGGGCAAGAGTTGAACAAAAGCTAAGTTGAAATGCAAGGGTTAAGTATATGTGATATCTTTCCGTATGCCGTTTCCACACTTGCATGTGCCCATTTTGTCGTTTTGCGTGTTTTAGGCATAATAGTAGCCATTTGTGATATTATGTGATGCAATCTTCTATTTCAGACGGTGGTGAGTTAGGTGGAGCCGGTGGGGCCTACTAGCTACTCTTCGCGACGCGAATTTCATCCTTGTGTTATCCTTGTTCGTTGAGTAAGTATTCAGGCCGTCCTTGTGTGTTAGTTGCTTATGTGTTTCGATATGTATGAAAAGGGTACCTAGGCGAGGGTGTACTTTATCGCACTCGACCTAAACCCTAATTTGCGCACATATTTATACATGGCATATGTATATGAATCATTTTGGAACTAAACCCCTTGACCTTGTGGCTCGGGGTGACTTTTGAGTAAAGTTTGTGAAGTTTGTCAGTTTGGGGCCCGATCTCATGACCTAGATGGACTATTTGAGCCGGTTATGGCTTGGTCGAAGTCAGTCCAACCTGGTTTGAGGTCACCAAGTTTGTGAATTCGGTTCACCGAGTATGTGGACCAAGTTTATGACCCGAGCTTGTGAACCAAGCTCAATTTCATTCGCTCGAACAAGTTTGTGAGGTGTCTGGCCAGAGAGGGTGATATGGTGTACGGTGGGAGTACAAGTGGAGTTCTACGGACCCTTATTTGTGGTCGACGGAGTGTCGGCAGGAGGTCACGCATGGCAAACGATTTGGCTTTGGAGCCACCTGTATCCTTATCATGTGATGTTACTTTTCTGCTTTTGCTTTACTCTTACTGTGTAACTGTTGTTACGTGAAATTTAAGCTTTTGCCCCTGTTTACTTACTAAGCATATAGTTTACCCATTTCCTTTTGTTTTCCTTAGTAGGGGCCGACGCGGGGACTTTTGGTACATACACTGGGTATAGTTAGGTGTGCTTGTTTAGATAGACGTTTAAGTCGTTTCTTTTATTTTGGATGGCCTGTATAAGAATTTTGTTTTTTGGGTCTACTTTATATATTGGGTGACTAACTTATGGCGATGTAGTAAACTAAATACCTATTTTGGAGAATGTAATTAGAACTCTTTTGGGATTGTATATAGTATGTATAGTACTCTTTTGGATTTTTCCAGCTTTTATTGTTTTAAGTTTTGAGTCCTGGTGCGAGCTAGACAGGCGGCCCGCTGATACCCTTGGGTTCGCCCTTGGGAGAAGTGGAGTCGTCACACGACCCATCTTTACGAATGGCCTACCTCGCTTACCCTGTTCTGGCCTTTGTCTTTCAAAAGATATACCATTTTCTTTGCATGGGAGATCTTCACTGTAGACACCAAATTTTTAGTGTATTTTTATTTACTATTATTTTATTTGTCATGTTAGTTTTTATTTGCTTTTAGTCTTTTATTTTTGTTTTAAGTCATTTTAGCACAGAATTTTTTGAAAAAAGAAAGAAAGAAAAGAAAAAAAATTATTAGCATTTTGTTCTTATCCTTTACTCATAGTTTTGTTCATTTTATTTGAATTTATTTTAAATTGTTATTTTTCTTTATTTATTTAGTTCATTGTTATAAAAACAAAAAAAAAAAGGGAAACCTGAGAGCGGGTTTTAGGCTAATTAAGAGAGTCAGAAGAAAAAAAAAAAGAAAAAAACCAACCAAGCTCATGCACCCGGAGCTGCACAGGATCCTAGCCCATTTTCTCCGTATCACATTTCAACCACAAACATGCACACGAGTATAGGAAAATTGGCAGCGGCATAAATGATATCATCTTCATACGATTTTTGTGGATCGGATGGCTGACATATTTGGAGGAAAACAACCCTTCATCCTCACCTTTGAGATGAGGGTTTAGGGGTTGTAGGTTCCTATAAAAAGGAAAGAAACAGCAGAGAACAGTGGAGAGAGAGTGGACGGCTGATGAAAATAAGAGTGAGGCGGCTGGGCAGAATAGAAAAACGGGGGAGGAAAAGAAAGGAACCAGAAAGGAGGTACGGTGGCTGGGGTTTTGGAAATAGAGGTAACGGGCTGGGGAAGGAGAACTGAGTGAGAGAGAAACAAAAAAGGGGAACTAGAAACTAGAAAGAGCTGGGGGGTAGCGGCTGAAAGCTAAAAAAAAAAAAGAGAAACCAGGAAGGGTCTAATGGCGGCCGGAGAGGTGCAACCGAGAGAGCTAAGAAGAGAGGGAGTTGTGGACAGCTAGGGTTCTTAGCAGGAAAGCTTCGGGAAAGTGTGGAAAAAGAAAAGAGGTTTCGGCTCAAAAACAAAGCAAAGGGAAAGAACAAGGAAAGGGGGGGAAATCTGGAAGGTTGAGAGAGTTCATCGGAGAATCCACCGAGAGTTTTGAGGGAGCCACGGCGCAAGGCTGCGAGGAAACAACGCAAGGAAAGCCTGTCCAAGCCACCACCAGTCTGCGTCTGCCGCTGCTGCTGTCTGCCATCGGCACCATCGCGCGCAAGATGCTGTCGTACGTCACCAGCGTCCGTCTCTCAAATGGTGCCGCTCCCAACTCTGCTCCCACTGCCGACTTCCCATCCATCGCCGCTCGTAGCTGCCGCCATCACCTCGCCAGATTCTACCATTGTTGCCTACAAATCCGCCACCGTGAGAAGGCCATTGGGAGGTAACTCTTCCGTTAGTATTTCAGCTTCCTTCAAAGTGTGTCTTCTGTGAAATTGCTACTTCAATTTTTATGCTAATTAGTCATGAATTTTGGTACATACATGTTTTCTGTGATTGTTTGGACCGAAGCTCTTTGCTTTTCTGTGAATGCTGAAGTTTTCATTTGCAAGATTTTGGTTGGACCTTAGATTCTTATCTTGTGAATTTGTTTGAAATTCCGGAAGAGCTTTAAGCTATTTTGGTCGCATTTTGATGATTTGCAAATCTGCAGCAGAACAAAAACCTTTGCATCCTCTTTGCTGTTTTTCTTTTCTGCAACCGCTCACCAAGCTTCGGCCATCCAATTTGCTGATTGATCTCATGTTGGAAAGAGGAGCTGGATAAGAGGTGTTGGGTTTGCATGTTTGGGGGCTGAAATACTCGAATCATGTTCAAATACTCGTTGGAAAAAATAAATAGCAAGTTGCCGAACCACTTTTGCATGTTTTTTCCAGTCTTTCCTGTACCAGATCTTGCTAAGTTTCTTGCTTGTTTGAATTGTGGTGACTATGGAGTTGGTTGTTTAGTTTGAATTTGTGGTGTTGGTTTGGAAACATCTAATCAAAGAAATCTGGGTTTGAGGGAATGCTCGGCAGATTCTTCTTTTGGTTTCATGAAGTAGTCGCAGATAGCTTCACATGAAAAATTGCAGAATGTAAGGAAGGCTTCAAGTTCTCATTGCATGCATGAAATAACTTTCTAGAATTACACTTTGGCCCCCAAGTCTCCCTTCAGTCAATTGAATAATCTCCTCAATTTGGTCCTTGATAGTTTTAATTTTACAACTTCGTTGTTTGTTTGCTTCAATTAACTACCATGCTTTGTTTAAATTGCACTTAATTCATGATTTTAAGAGCTTTATGATCAAATGAGCTCGTGTTGCATATCTTCTTAATTTATTTGATAATTAAAGTGGTACCCTGACCATTTTATTGTTTTGGAGGGTAAATTAGTAATTTCACTTCGTTAGAGCATCAACTCAAGGGAGGTATAACTTCGTTTATCTTTTTTGTCTCTCCCCTAAGTGATCCAACGTGCTAAGTGAGAATTGCATGTCTACTTTGCTTTCCTTGCTTCCTTTCATTTATTTCATTTACTTTTGCTTTTTATTAAGTCATTCTTTTATTTATTTATGGGGTATGTGTACACCTCTTGGCTTGTAATAGATAGGGCTTGGAGAGCATTTTTATTCACTTTTCCCCTTCCCCATTTGTTTTAGTTAGCCAATGTAATAGGTTCATTAGTGTGATTTGCATGCTTGTGTGCTACGTGTTACTTGCTTTCTTAGGGTCTTGCATCTAGATACCATGCTTATGTGTTATGTGCAATACGTGATTTATGTGTATATTTGCTTTATTAGCCTTTACATGATTTATTTGGTTTATAATGAACGTGTGACGTCACCGTGGCTAGTCCAACACTGGTCATGGTCTTTCCCCTCGAGTTCTCGCAAGTCCAATGCTTGTGAGAGAATTCTAGAAAAGGGCTAGTCCAATGCTAGACCCAATAGGCCGTCCTCTCTCGTTAGTGCATACTTGCATGTTTCACTACATTTCATACATTTTTCTTAGTTTTCTAGCATTTGGCATGCTCCTCCAATCCTTTCCCCTTCATTTTAGGTTTTTGCATCCTCATGCTAGTTATAGGGTACATTTGCTTGAGAATCCCCTTTCGGTAAGGGAAACGAGCGAGTGTGGCTACAAAATAGCCTTAGCACGCTAGTCCTTCCTTTTAATCAAAGGGAAAATTAAAGTCATGAAGTTAGAAGTCATTCCCGTACCCGACTTGATGCATTCCTTTAGGTTCATACACTCTCATTTTTATCATATCACTTCCTCACTTTCTTTATCCACATTTTCTCACTACTTACATTTTTTCTCACTCCACATGCCATGTTCACATTTCTCTTCTTTCCCTATCACTCATTTATTTTCTACCTCACAAATTGCACCCAATTGCACTTATATGCATTTACTACTATTTATACCATATTTTCATCCACTTGCACACAAACACCTTCATTTTCTCAATTGGCACACATTGCACTTTTCTTACATTTGCACACATTGCACCTTTCTTGCATTTGCACACATTGCACCTTTCTTGCATTTGCACACATTGCACTTTTCTTACATTTGCACACTTGCACTTACATTTGTATTTCCATCTTATTTTGCATTCCTCTTACATTTTTCATACTTGCACTCATATTTAGGTCTTCATTTGCATTACCTGTGACCTCTATGAGAATTTTCCTTATTGGCCATCACAACTCATGTGATTGGGACCAAAAAGCCTCATGAGAGACATTTTAGATTTAGGATTGCATTTTTTATCATATCCATTAGTCACATCCAACATGCAACGCATACTTTGGGTAGAAGAGTTAGGAAAAGAAGGGCTAAGTCACACAACTAGCTTTGGCTAGGGTAAGGAAGTGCCTTAGGCTTTGCCTTTGCCTTCTCCCTTATCAAATGTGACCCCCGATCCCTTTCTTTGGTTACGTAGACCTAAAAGTTCTTTAAAAAGGGTTTGTTTGCTTTTCTTTTCAAAAAATTCATTTTTGGGTGACTTGGTACACCCTAACTCTATTCCAAGTGGCGACTCCATTTTCCATTCAAAAACCCTTTTTGAACTTTGTTTGGCCAAACCGTCGCATTTCACAATCCCACGGCCTTTTATTTTCATTTTCACACACGTTCACATACATATCCCACACACTACTTTCACACCTTCAAAAAGTGGGGCGCGATAGTTGGCGACTCCACTGGGGACCTCCTAAGTGGGTCCAAGCATTTGATTTAGCCATTCTTTTCCGTTTTCTACCCTTATTATGCATAGCATTTGGATATTAGGGTTGCATTTTCCATTTTTAGAACTTTTTGCCTCGCGCGCGTATCAAACTACTTCCTCACTCATGTATATATGATTGGTTGTTTGGATGTATGTTTTACTTGTTTCATCTCGCGCTTTGCATTGCATTTGGGGGGGGGTGTGTGTCACCTTTAGAGCCTCGCATTGGTTCTCAATCCTTTCCCTCAAAATAGGGAACACTTCATACGTGCACGTTTATTTACTGTTATCCCATTTTATTTTATTTTCGTGGGCTCTTTCCCACACTACCTTGTAGGACTAGGAATGGTTTCTCTAGGTATGTGGATGGTGTGCTCTGCGCCCATAGCAGTACCTAGGGGATCGCTCGAGCCACCGACCGAGGGTCTTGGGATTGATGACCCATTCCCTTAGGTCTGAAGGTTTGGGGACCTTTTTAAGCCTTATCGAGTCTAGTTGCATTAGTGAGCCCCAGCCTCATGCATCCATATTAGAATTTTCCTAGGTTAGAGTCAGCCTCACCCTTTTTAAGCACATTAGGCACGAGAGAAGGGGTTCCACCCCTTTTACTTGCTTTTATTGTATTTCTTTCCTTAATTGCTCCCAATATGTTATGTGTACTATCAATTGCACTAACCATTTCGTTGTTTTTTGCTTGCATTCATGTGCCTTAGCAATAAGAGGCCTCTTTGGCTCTCTTTTAGTGACTTACCCACTAGATAACTCACATGTTTAAATTTCAGTCATTACACTTAATTTTCAATAAGTACATTTCATTTTTAGACCCTTTCCCCCCGAGGCATTATTTATGTCCTTTAGGCCATATTTGTCACATATTTACATCGCTTTAATAAATAGCATCATGCATCCACCCTAGAAAGGGAAGGCCATTTAGGGGATCCTGTGTTAGGAATAAAACTGCCCTGTGTCTCGGATATATAATCCAATGAGACGTGCACGTTTATATTTTGTATTATCTGAAGGGGTAGTGCACGAGATAAGGTAGGACCCGATCTTTTCGAAGATGGCAAAGCAATCTTTGCGCATTGGAATATGAGCATCTAACAATCATCTTTTGGTCATTTTTAACATAGTTGGTAAAAATCCCTTGCTTAAAGGACATTGACTTAAAGAAATTCACAAATGATTCCTCATTCTTGAGACGATAAATGTATTGAGGCCAAATTTTGATTTTTAGAAGGCACATAGACTAACGCATCACAATGAATTTTTGAAAGTTACCAATGGATGGACAATTCAACCCATTTTTGAATAAACCATCAATTTTATTCAATCCATTTGATCAATGTACCCTTTTTGGGTGATTTGGTCGATTTTTGAATAAATTACAAATTTCATCCAATGCATTTGACCACTTTACCCTTTTTAGGGTGATCTTGTCAATTTTGAATAAATCATCTGATACATTCGACCAGTTTACCTATTTTTAGGGCAATTCGGTCGATTTTGAATAAATCATCATTTCGTTTAATCAATTGATTTCATTTAATTCATTTGAGTAGTTTAATTCATTTTAGGGTTGTCCATTCAATTTTGAATAAATAATCAAGTTTCATTCAATGCATTTGACCATTTTACCATTTTTAAGGTAATTTAGTCAATTTTGAATAAATCATCAATTTCATCCTATCCATTTGACCCACTTATTCCCTTTTAGGGTTTAAGTCTAAGGTTCACTGAATAAATTGGTCGAAATATTGCAACCCTTTCAAAAGCAGGTTCTTTTTTGCACATCATACGTCGATCAAAACAAGCAATCCATTCAGACTTTGTCCTCATGTTTAAGACAAATGTCTCTTCTCACTCCAATTGGCCAAGTTTTCAAATTATTTTTTTCACTCAATCAGTTGATCGGATTCGTCAGGTATGGTATGGTGCCTACCCTAAAGGATTGCATTTTCTTGTTAGGCCTACCCTTGGCATAAAAGGACTCCCCCATAGGACATGCATACCGATTTTGTAGTCTTACCTACTAACTCGGGGTATTTTTTTTCTTTTGTTTCCCCCCTCCCCTGCATTCATAAAAATGCTTTTATAAGGTGAAAATATTTTTCTATGTTTGCTAAAATTTGAGAACTACAAGTATTATCTGATTCTTGGGCAGACCATACAATGAAAACATGGAAGATCCATCTGAAGGCTCTAGGCTCTGAGAGATTTTGCAATTATTTTTCAAAGGAAAATTCTGTTTATTTGATTTTGTTAATACCTTTTTGGCCCAAAAGAAATTGTATTATGTGGAGCTCTTTAGAAGTTTTTTTTTCTTCTCATTTGTATTATAATTAAACGAGAAATTTTGTTCTAAACTTTTTCAGTAATAAAGCTTTAGACAATTATTGTTTTGTATATAATCATGTACATTTCATTCTTTCTTTTGCTCATTGGAGATTTCATGATGAATTTTAAGAAATAAGACCAAGTTGAGATTTCCTCAACCTCTTGCGTGAAAATTCACAAGATTAGTGATCCAAACTGTACAATAAGAGTGCCCAGAATTCAAAAAAAAAAAGAAAAAAAAGAGCCAGTCAAACTGATCGGTCACTCAAAAGGCCTAATGAGATACCTTTTCTCCTTCACTTAACCCCAGAATAAAATCAGTCACGTTGATTGATAAATTGCAAATTGGGGCAATATTTGCTTGAAAATAGCCGCTGTGTCTAAATAGATTCAACTCACATCTCAGTGAAAGCAAAAATGTGCATTATTCTTGTTTGTTTTGAAAATTTGGAATGATACTCCAAGCGTTCGTTTCTCTATCCATACAGATTTTATCATTTGCTCTCCCATTTGAGCCTTTAAAAGAATAATTTCGTTTCAAATAAGCGCCTTGATGATCACTACCCTACATTGAATTTTTTTTTAAAAATATCAAAAAGGGAATGGATTCTTAGTGAGCATTTCGTTACTTTGGTTGTCATGAAGCATAAGAATGATGTTTTGACCATCGTTTCTACAACCCAAACACTGTTTTACCCCTTTGCATCCTCCTTTGAGCTAAAATGGGTGGTTCTTTTCATAAGCACTTACGATCGCACCCCACATTGGGGAAGGAGATTGGAGAATTTTTTCAAAAGAAGAAAAAGCAAAATGCTAAAATTAAAAGAAAGAGAGGGCCCCAAATGGGAAAATTTATTCTACCTGGGCTTCAATTTTGAAAAAAAAAAGAGAAAGAAGAAAAAAAAAGAAAAAAAAGAGCAAAAGAAAAAAGAAAGAAAAGTTGTCCGGCGGATCCTCTATGTTTCACGGATATGGATGAACGAAAGTCATTCTCGGTTAATGATTCAGATGCATGCAAAAAAAAATTTTCGCATTAATGAAAATTTTTCTTTCAGAATTAATGTAAGGAACGGAATAAAAGTCAGGCCCTTTTCTTTCCCAATCAAACATTCTATCCCTAGTTATCCCTTTTGAGCCTTCAGAATAAATCACTTCATTTGGCAACCCCTGAGAATCGCAAACCCCACACTGGGGCAAGTTTGAGTTGAAAAAGAAGAAAAGTCTCAAAAGGTGAAAAGTGATAAGGCAACAAAATCAAAAGAAAAAAAAGAAAAGAGAACCTCAGTTCAAAAATAAATTGGGGCAAATTTTAAAAATTTCAAAGAAATGGCAGAAGGCCGAAGAAAAAAGAGAAAAATGAAAGAGAAAATGAACCTCAATTGAGAATAAACTGGGGCAAGTTCTGATTTAACCCTAAAATAGGGTTGGCGCAATAATGCAATCTCAGGTCATTCAAACCGCTTTTGAAATCCGCTTTCAAGCCTTAACCTTTCTAAACACCCCACCTGACCCCATTACAAAAATCGGAAGCCCTGACTTCTGTTCTTTGCAATATCTCTGTCGAGAGATCTTCTAATTAATTGGCAAGTGATGCTCCTATACTGATGCCAGGAAAATTTTTTAGATGTATTTCTGAATTGATTAGCTGTGAGGTCGACATTGTTCATCATATGAAAACCCACGGGGCACCTTTGGAAAAAGAGAGGAGAGAGAAAGTGAGAAAAGTAAATGCAAATGAAAAAGATTCGATGGTGGAGTCCCTGTTGAGTAGTGATAAAAGTCAAAATCTTCGAGTTCAAAATAAGGGCAGTTTTGAAAAATGCGATCTTCGGTGCAATGTCCTTGAAAGTCTTATTCTTTAACTATCGTTTTCAAGCCACATTACAAGCTCATAAAGTCCATCGTTGACTTATCCCTCATGACAACTCGAAGTGAAGATTATGCTTCTGAGGAATCCATCAATCAGTCGGGATCATAAGGCTATAACCTGTTGTCACATGTTTAGCTATCGTTTCTGCCCATACGTTACAAGCCTAGAAAGCTTATATGTTGACTAAAGTTTTCTTAAAAAATGAGGGTGACAAACTATTTGCTTTCACTAAGATGTGATGTTGACTAGATTACATGCAATTTGAGCACAAGAATAAGACATCCCTTAACCTCTCATTTTTCCTTAGCCATCTCAAAAGCAGAAATAACACCCACTTGATTGGTCTTGAAAGACGAGCTAACAAGGAGTGGTGACCCATCACCCTAAGCATCAATGCTAAAGTGAGAAATGAATCACTTTTAATTTGGTATTATTTTGAGAAATTCATCATGAAATTTTCTGTTAGGAAGCATAGTTTCTTACTTTGTTCAAATAAATGGAGAGTCATCCAAACAAAATTTTGCAATTAAAGGGTCCCACATTGGGGCAAATTTTCATTTGAGAGATTTTGCAAAATGAGCCCACATTGGGGCAAATTTTTATTGTGAGATTTCACAAAATAAGCCCACACTGGGGCAGATTTTTTGTAATACATTTGAGAATTTAGAATCAATCACACTGCTCTTTTCATGAGTAGTAGTTGCATTAATTTTCAAAATAAGAAATTTAAGTGCATATTGTACTTTGGTGATCCCCCTGTGCAGGTATTCATGGCTGAACATAATGAAGAAGCATCCAGTAATGTGGAAGGCCGATACTGGAAAAGAGAAACAACAAGAAAGAAGGAAAAGGCCCTACACTGGGACAAATTTTTGTTGAAAAGATTTTCTCGAAAAGATCAAAGAAAAAGAAAAAAGAGAGAAGAGGAAAAAGGATAAAAAATTCAATCAAAAGAAAAATAGAAAAATCAGGAAAAATCAAATTCAATTTCTTGTTTCTTGAAAAATCAAATTAAATTTTTGTTGGCAATGTCTCAGCGTACGCCACGCACTCTTCTACCTCCTTGCTTGACAACCACATTTAGTTCACTAACTTCAACCACCGTTAGCATCGAGTCTATCTCACTAACGTGTGTGTTTTCATTCCACCGTCGTTAGCATCGAGTCTATCTCACTAACGTGTGCGGTTTGTGAGAGCCCGTAAAACCCTAATATTTTTCCTAGGGTTATTTCCCCTTTTATTGCATAATTTTGCATTTTCTGGTTTAGAAATATTTTTGAGAGGATTTTATGAGCAATTATAGTTTTAAGATGATTTTTCTAGCATTGGCGAGTTTTTAGAAAATTAAGGATAAATAATGGACGTGGGACCCACTAGTGCGAAAAGTTCGGAAAAATTCGGCCAATAAGGTTAAGTTTCGGATACTGTTATAAATTTATCGGGTGTTAAGAGATAAGTAGTGTGTGTGAAGTGATTGATGTGAGAGAGAAAAGAAAGATAAGAAGGCATTAATGAAGGTGACAAGTGTCACCTTCTTATTGGATACTTTTAAAGAAATACTATTCATCATTTTGACTTTCTTGACCAAGGGTTAAATATCTCAAAAAAATCATAAAAATTTACCATTTCTTACCTTGTGTTGGCCGGCCATCCCAAGCTCAAGAAGGAGAAGAACTTCTTCATTTTGCAAGCTTCCACTTGGTCCAATCTACCACAAACCAAAGCCTAGAGTTGTTTCTACTCCATAAAAACTTTGCTTCTAGTGTTAGTAAGTGTATTGGTGAACTTTGTTTGAAGATCAAAGGTGTCCAATATCCCTCTTTCTCTTGATTTCTTGGTAAGTGTTGCTTGAACACCCTACTACCTCTAATAATGGTCATATGATGCTTAGAAGTGGCATGAGTGTGTGAAAATGTGATTTATTTCTTGATTTGGCTTGTTATGGTGAAGTTTTTATTTTATTGGGAATTTTTCTGGTTTAATATGATCTTGATGTTGGGGGCTTGTATGATGAATTGTAATGGTTGGAAATGGCTCTAGTGGATGTCAAATGTGGTTAAATGCAACTAATTTTGGATTTGGATGGAAAATTGGAAAGTTAGGGTTCTTGAAGCCCCAATTCTGTCCGGTTTTAGATCACTGTGTTAGAGGCCGAATTTGACTTTACTCAAAACATGAAAGTTGTAGGTATTGATGTGATGGAGATGCCTGTAAAATTTCAGGTCATTTGGATTAATGTGGAATGAGATATGACGAAATTACTGTAGCTGTTCTGCTTTGAGCAGAGTGCGAAAACTGCGATAGTAATTGGCTATTTTTACTGGAATTGGTTTGGATTTTGGAGTTGGTGTCTTCTGATGAAATGTATCTGAGTGTCTTAGCTAACATATGCCTTTTGAATTTCGGCATTTGGACTTGTAAGGACTGAGATATACTGATTACAGTCTTTTGTGTTTTGCGAACCTGTTTTAGGAATTCTGGGTTAGTATTTGGCATTTTCGACCTAGTTAAGCTAGGAACTGGATTGAGTGGTCTTCTACATTATTGTAGCCCTGTTCCATAGCTTCGAAATGGTGGGTCTTACACCCCCAACCGATATTTGTAGTGAGAGTTGTACCATTACCGCATAATGAGTGTAAAACAGTTTTCTATTTGGGGCCAAGACTAAGGCCATTTTCTAATTTCTGGTTTGCTATTATGCTCATTTATGCATATGAAACCCTATTAGGGTTGTGAATTGGTGTTGTTTATGGCTCGGCATGGAGTCTTATTGTATGTGTTGCATGATTCTAGGGCGTGAAGGTAGTGCACGACGGCTTGGTGATCGTGGTACATGAAATACCACTTACTTGCTTGGTGAGTATACCACTCACTAAATTGTTACTATGTGGCTTTGTTAAATGTTATGTGATGCCTTGATGGCTTATTCGAATATTGAAATTGATTAAGGTGAGGGTGTACTTGACCGCCCTCACCTCTTTTGATATTGTCACTGAATGGCTACCGTTTTATTGCATTACTGAACTTGATATATTGGTTGGTGAATTCCATTTCATGGAAACTGAATTGATGTCGTTTGGACGATGTCCAACGGCCTTACTGCATTACTGAGCTCAACCCCGTTTGGTAGTCAATTGGATCGAGCCGGCGAGGGCTTGGTCGTGAAGATTGAATCGCCACGGGGACTGTACTGGGGAACCTTGTGGTAATGAGACCCTTGGTTCCGGTAAACTCGAGTATTACCAAAAATATTACTGAATGGAGTGCGGGCCCGGTTGGGGTATGTTGGGTGGCAGGAATGGAAGTAAAGAGTTGTCTACGGTTTGGTATTTTAACATTGACGGAGAGTCAATGAGGTTGGTTCAAGATTGCAAGCGTGGAAATGGGCTCTTGAGAGCCGACCGTATCCTTTTACCGTTTTGCTTCATTGCTTATTTGTGCACTTTAAATGAAGGTTCATTCTTATATGACTTTGATTGCTTATTGGGTGGTATACCACTGGGCTTTGGCTCATTCCGTGTTATTTGTTTTCCTTACAGGGATATAATTGCTTTTGAACATGGACTGGATAGTCAATTGCCATACTGAGCTTGTAAATGTCTTTTGTATAGCTCTTGAAGTGAAACCCTAATGTATAACGGGTTCATTTCCTTTTGATAGGCAAATCGAATGTGTACTCCTTAATGAATAGTTTTGGCATGCCATTATGGTTGTAAATGTTGATTTCCATTGTACATATATGCTTGGCTATGGTTTAGATAAATTTCGGCTTCGGTTTTCGTTTTATTTTATTTTATTTTATTTTGTGTTTTGACTTGTTTGCGCGCGATGTTATGTTCCGGAACGTTTTAGATTGACGTAAACCGTACCGTTAGTCCTGGCGAGAGCTGGGCAGGCAGTCCGCTAACCCCTTTGGTTCGCCTTAGGGGAAGGTGGGGCTGTCACAGGTGGTATCAGAGCCTAGGTTTGAATTAGCCTGGGTGTAATAAAAGTGCTCGACTTGAGGGTTTTATTGATTATGGGTTTTAAGGTTATTCATGTTATTTATTCCTTTGCTATAGGATGGATGCCAGTGGTGACCCGAGTGACCGTCCGGCAGGAGATCGTCCTCATAGCACGTTGCCGCCGATTAAGTATCAACTTAGGCAGAAGGGGGCCGTGGTCCGTTGGAGCCCGGCCAGCCGCGTTCGACAGTGTGGGTGTCGTAGTAACTTTGCCTACCCAAATACACTAGTTTTGTCGGTGGCAAAGGAACGCGAGGAGTTTGCTAAGGAAAATACTAAGCTTGAAGCTGTGGTTGCTGCGTTGGAAGCTGAGGTGACTCAGGCTAAGACGACCAATGAGAAGCAAGCCTCGCGTATTAAAGAGCTAGAATATGACGTGCAAGAGGTCGAGGAAAGAGTTGATGATCTATGTGATCAGTTGAGAGATGCACGCGAGCGCGAGACTAAGCGAGCTCGTAAGGTCAGGGGTCGTGCTGAGGCGATCCTTAACCTATGCGACGACGGACTCGAGGAGTCTAGTGACGAGGCCTCGTATGCTGGGGCCGAGGCTGGGGAGGAGTCTACCCCATCGCCTGGGTCTCAGACCCCGGCAACCGACTAAGCTATGATATCTAGGCACCTTTTGGGCTAGTGGTGGTTTTTGAATGTACATAGGGATAGGGATAGAGCCTTAGCTAACCGTTTTGGATGTAGAGTTAGCTACGTGTAAATCTCTTTTGATAGGCCTATCCTCAGGTAGATCTTTTGTGTACGTACGTGCTTTGGCCGTACCTGACTGACTGCTTGTATATATGTTTGGCTTGTATATATGTGTGCTTTTGATCTTGTTTGAAATGCATCGTTATGTGCTAAGTGAAAGTTTATTTGCTACTTATATGCTTTGTTACTGCTTTGGTTTAGTAATCTTGCCTAGACCAAGTATATCTTATGGAAGGAACGCGAAGTGGTCGGGGACGTGGGCGCGGTATTAGGCAACCCACACCAGTTAGGGAAACGGGAGAAGCTTCTACTGGACCGAATCCTGAACCCCAAATAGACCCTAATGTGCAAATAGCTGCTACTATGCAGCAAATGACCAACCTACTTGCACAAGTAGTGCAACAACAGGGCCAAAACCCAAACCCTAACCCCGGAAATCCTGGTAACCACGTTGAGAGCGAGGATAGAGCTCTTGAGCGTTTTCAAAAGTTTTCCCCACCAAAGTTTATTGGGGGACCCGACCCTGACGTCGCCGAGAAATGGCTGGAGAAAATGGTTGATATATTCGCGGCCCTACACTACCCGGACGAACGGCAGGTCACTTTTGCCGTGTTTCAACTTGAAGGGGCTGCCCGTTTCTGGTGGAACGTAATTAGGCAGAAATGGGAGCGAGAGCAGACACCGAGGACATGGGTGAACTTCATCCGGGAATTTAATGCCAAGTTTTTCCCTCCTCTAGTCCAGGAGAGGAAGGAAGACGAGTTTATCCGGCTCCGGCAAGGGGCTCAGACGGTGGCGGAGTATGAGAGCCAGTTTACCCGCCTGTCCAAATTCGCGCCAGAGTTAATCATGACCGAGCAACGACGAGTGAGGCGCTTCATTCAGGGCTTGAACGTTGAGATCCAGAAGGACCTCGCGGCGGCTCAAATTATCACGTTTAGCGAGGCAATGGAAAAAGCCCAACGGGTTGAGAGTGCACGGTTTCAGGTCCGAAATTTTCAAGCCAAGAAGCGTGGCTTTCCTGGGAGTACTTCTGGACAGGGTGAGAAGAGCACTCCCTCCAAAATTGGACGAGGCATGGGTGGTGGTCGACAGTCCGGAGCAGGTAGAGGGACTCCGTTTAGGGGTGGTCAAGCTGTGCGAGGACCGAGGGGAAACGTTCAGAGTGGCTCGGCTTCTGCACCTCGTAGTCCCTGTGGACACTGTGGGAAGACAAACCACACAGAGGACAATTGCTGGAGGAAATTGGGGAAATGTCTGCGGTGTGGAAGTGCAGACCATCAGCTGGCTACATGTCCGGTCCTGAAACAAGACGGAAAGGGGAGCCAACTACCGTCGAGGACCAATACTGGACCGGCCAAGGGAGACGGATCCAAACCAAAAGTGCCGGCTAGGGTATATTCCTTAGAGCCTCACCAGATCCCAGAGTCTTCCGAGGTGGTGGAAGGTACGATCCCTATTTTCCACCGCTTTGCCAAAGTTTTAATTGATCCTGGTGCCACTCATTCGTTTGTTAACCCTGATTTCATGTGTGGCATCGATATAAAACCTGCTAGCTTACCATATGACTTAGAGGTTAGTACACCTACGGGGAGTCAACGTTTGGTGACTAGTATGGTTTATAGGGATTGCGACGTATGGGTAGGTAAAAGGAGGTTTTTAGGAGACCTGATTAGCTTGTCCATTAAAGGGTACGACGTGATTTTGGGAATGGACTGGTTAGCCAAATATAACGCCCAACTGGACTGTAAAACGAAAATAGTTGAATTTCGCATTCCTGGCGAGGCAACCTTAAGGTTAGATATAAGGGGTAGGTTAGCCTCATCTGCTCTCATTTCGGGCATTCGAGCTAGGAAACTGATAAGTAGAGGGGCGCAAGGATTTTTGGCCTTCTTAATTAACACCCCTACGGATAAGTTAAAAGTGGAAGACGTGGCCGTAGTGAGGGAATTTCCGGATGTGTTTCCTGATGAGTTAGTGGCCTTACCTCCGGAAAGGGAGATAGAATTCCGAATAGATCTTTTACCTGGAACCGCACCTATCTCCAAAACCCCTTACCGAATGGTGCCTGCAGAACTTAAAGAGCTTAAGTTGCAATTGCAAGACCTTTTGGAGCGGGGATTCATTCACGAGAGTGAGTCTCCTTGGGGAGCTCCGGTCCTATTCGTGAAGAAAAAGGATGGAACTTTGAGGATGTGTATTGACTATAGGGGGCTGAACAACGTGACGATCAAGAACAAGTATCCACTGCCTCACATAGACGAGTTATTTGACCAGCTGCAAGGAGCAGTGGTCTTCTCGAAATTGGACCTCCGACAGGGATACTATCAGTTATTGATAAGGAAAGAGGACATTCCGAAAACTGCTTTCAACTCGAGATACGGGCATTACGAGTTCGCCGTTATGCCCTTTGGATTGACTAATGCTCCCGCCGCCTTCATGGACTTAATGCATAGGGTTTTTAAACCCTACCTGGACCGATTTGTCGTGGTGTTTATTGACGACATTTTGGTCTACTCTAAGACACGCGAGGAGCATGAAGAGCATTTAAGAGTGGTGTTGCAGACATTGAGGGAACATCAGCTATACGCCAAGTTCAGTAAATGCGAGTTCTGGTTGGAGAAAGTGGCATTTCTAGGGCACGTGATCTCTCATGAAGGTATTGCAGTGGACCCGGCGAAGGTTGAAGCTGTGACCAATTGGAAGAGGCCAGAAACCCCCACGGAAATTCGTAGCTTTCTAGGGCTAGCTAGGTATTACCGAAGGTTTATTAAAGATTTCTCCAAGTTAGCCGGACCATTAACTGACTTGACAAAGAAGCATGGCCAGTTTATTTGGAACGGCCGATGCGAAACGAATTTTCAGGAATTAAAGAAAAGATTGACCATGGCTCCAGTACTGGTCTTGCCAAATGGAGTGGACGGGTTTGCAGTGTATGCGGACGCGTCGCGAGAGGGATTGGGATGTGTTTTGATGCAGAACCGGAATGTGATAGCTTTCGCCTCTAGGAAATTGAAGCTTCACGAGCAGAACTACCCGACTCACGACCTGGAATTAGCCGCTGTTGTATTTGCTCTGAAAAAGTGGAGGCATTACCTATATGGGGTGACCTTCGAGGTGTATTCGGATCACAAGAGTCTGAGATATCTCTTCTCCCAGAAGGAACTGAATATGAGACAACGGCGATGGATGGAATTCCTGGAAGATTATGACTGTACGATCAATTACCATCCGGGAAAGGCAAATGTGGTAGCAGATGCCTTGAGTCGTAAAGTGCAAGTGGCAGGGCTAATGATCAAGGAATGGGATTTGCTAGAATCCGTGTGCGAGTGGAAACCCTGTCTTGGGAGCCATAAGGTGATATTTGGCAATATTAGGGTTACATCCACTCTACTGGAACGTATAAAAGAGGTGCAAGGCAAGGATTTGATGGTGCGGAAGTGGAGAGAGAAAGTGGAAAAGGGAGAAACTACGGACTTTAATTTAAGTCCTGAGGGTCTTCTGAAGTATCGGAACCGAATTGTAGTACCAAAGGACGAGTCATTGAAAGCAGAAATTCTGGAGGAAGCTCATCGGTCCAAGTATACAATCCATCCGGGTAGCAGCAAGATGTATCAAGACCTGAAAGGGAGCTATTGGTGGGATAATATGAAGAGGGAAATAGCTCAATACGTGCAGAAATGTCTCATTTGCCAGCAAGTGAAGGCGGAGCATCAAAAACCATCGGGTTTGTTACAACCCTTGGAGATACCCGAGTGGAAGTGGGAAAACATCACTATGGACTTCATTTCAGGTTTACCAAGGACGCAAAGGGGACACGATGCCGTTTGGGTGATCGTTGATCGATTAACCAAATCGGCCCATTTCTTGCCGGTGAACATGAAGTACTCAATGGACAAATTGACCCGACTGTACATGGATGAAGTTGTAAGACTACACGGTGTTCCTGTGAGCATTGTCTCTGATCGGGATCCACGGTTCGTATCTCGGTTTTGGCAGAAGTTCCAAGAAACCCTGGGGACGAAACTCAACTTGAGCACTACTTATCATCCTCAGACGGATGGCCAGTCAGAACGGACAATTCAAACTCTCGAGGACATGCTGCGAACGTGCATCTTGGATTTTGGAGGCAGTTGGGGTCAGCACATGACCTTGGTGGAGTTCGCGTACAACAATAGCTTTCATTCGTCGATTCAAATGGCTCCGTACGAAGCTCTTTACGGACGCAAGTGTCGCTCAACGATTTACTGGGACGAAGTTGGTGAAAAGAAGGCACTGGACCCGACAACTATTCCATGGATGGAAGAGGCTCACGAGAAGGTCAAGTTGATAAGGCAACGGCTTCAAACCGCCCAGAGTCGCCAGAAGAGCTACGCGGATAACCGAAGGAAGGATTTAGAATTTGAAGTTGGAGATCAAGTATTTCTCAAGATCACACCCTTACGAAGTCTGACAACGGGGAAAGGAAAGAAGCTTCAACCACGGTACGTCGGACCCTACAAGATCCTTCAGAGGGTTGGAGCGGTCGCGTATCGATTGGAACTGCCATCCAGTCTATCTCGAATCCACGATGTATTTCACGTCTCGATGCTAAAGAAGTACCATCCTGACCCATCTCATGTTTTACAACCGGAGGATATCGAAGTAGATGAATCACTGGCCTACGAAGAGAAACCGGTTCAAGTACTCGATCGAAAAGTCAAAGAGCTCAGAAACAAGAAGATTCCGCTAGTGAAAGTGCTATGGAGAAACCACGGAGTGGAGGAAGCTACTTGGGAAATGGAAGAGGAAATGCGAAAGAAATACCCAAACCTTTTCGGGAATTAAGGTGAGAAATTTCGAGGACGAAATTCTTTTAAGGAGGGGAGAGTGTGAGAGCCCGTAAAACCCTAATATTTTTCCTAGGGTTATTTCCCCTTTTATTGCATAATTTTGCATTTTCTGGCTTAGAAATATTTTTGAGAGGATTTTATGAGCAATTATAGTTTTAAGATGATTTTTCTAGCATTGGCGAGTTTTTAGAAAATTAAGGATAAATAATGGACGTGGGACCCACTAGTGCGAAAAGTTCAGAAAAATTCGGCCAATAAGGTTAAGTTTCGGATACTGTTATAAATTTATCGGGTGTTAAGAGATAAGTAGTGTGTGTGAAGTGATTGATGTGAGAGAGAAAAGAAAGATAAGAAGGCATTAATGAAGGTGACAAGTGTCACCTTCTTATTGGATACTTTTAAAGAAATACTATTCATCATTTTGACTTTCTTGACCAAGGGTTAAATATCTCAAAAAAATCATAAAAATTTACCATTTCTTACCTTGTGTTGGCCGGCCATCCCAAGCTCAAGAAGGAGAAGAACTTCTTCATTTTGCAAGCTTCCACTTGGTCCAATCTACCACAAACCAAAGCCTAGAGTTGTTTCTACTCCATAAAAACTTTGCTTCTAGTGTTAGTAAGTGTATTGGTGAACTTTGTTTGAAGATCAAAGGTGTCCAATATCCCTCTTTCTCTTGATTTCTTGGTAAGTGTTGCTTGAACACCCTACTACCTCTAATAATGGTCATATGATGCTTAGAAGTGGCATGAGTGTGTGAAAATATGATTTATTTCTTGATTTGGCTTGTTATGGTGAAGTTTTTATTTTATTGGGAATTTTTCTGGTTTAATATGATCTTGATGTTGGGGGCTTGTATGATGAATTGTAATGGTTGGAAATGGCTCTAGTGGATGTCAAATGTGGTTAAATGCAACTAATTTTGGATTTGGATGGAAAATTGGAAAGTTAGGGTTCTTGAAGCCCCAATTCTGTCCGGTTTTAGATCACTGTGTTAGAGGCCGAATTTGACTTTACTCAAAACATGAAAGTTGTAGGTATTGATGTGATGGAGATGCCTGTAAAATTTCAGGTCATTTGGATTAATGTGGAATGAGATATGACGAAATTACTGTAGCTGTTCTGCTTTGAGCAGAGTGCGAAAACTGCGATAGTAATTGGCTATTTTTACTGGAATTGGTTTGGATTTTGGAGTTGGTGTCTTCTGATGAAATGTATCTGAGTGTCTTAGCTAACATATGCCTTTGGAATTTCGGCATTTGGACTTGTAAGGACTGAGATATACTGATTACAGTCTTTTGTGTTTTGCGAACCTGTTTTAGGAATTCTGGGTTAGTATTTGGCATTTTCGACCTAGTTAAGCTAGGAACTGGATTGAGTGGTCTTCTACATTATTGTAGCCCTGTTCCATAGCTTCGAAACGGTGGGTCTTACACCCCCAACCGATATTTGTAGTGAGAGTTGTACCATTACCGCATAATGAGTGTAAAACAGTTTTCTATTTGGGGCCAAGACTAAGGCCATTTTCTAATTTCTGGTTTGCTATTATGCTCATTTATGCATATGAAACCCTATTAGTGTAGACACCAAATTTTGATTATTTTTAATTTCATTTTTTTATCATTTATTATTTATTTATCTATTTATTATTCTTAATTTTTAATTTTTTAATGGGGTTAGATTCATCATTTTCATTTTTGTAAGATGTTAAAAGTGGCCTTAATTCTCTTAAAATTTGGTTTGGAAATTGTTAATTTATTTTTAATTGATTTTTGAAGAAAAATGAAAATGAAAAAGAAAGGAAAATGTGTGGATAGGTGGAAGTGTGCATGTTGGACAAGTGTGCAAATAAGCATTAGACAAGTGGTTAAGGAAGTATGGGACAAGTGGATAGAAGGAGGTTTTTGAAAAAAAAAAAAAAAAAAAAAAAAAGGATCGGACAAAACAAAAAGGAAAAAACAGAGAAAAGAGACAAGGGCTGGGGGTCGGAGAAAAAAAGAAAAAAAACGCAAGGGAGAACGGAGAGCAAGAAAATAGAAAAGACGCGGCTAAGGAAAAAACGAAAAAAAGGCAGCCGCAAGGGAGAGGCTCTCGAATGAAAAAAAAAACAACGGAGAGGAAAACAGGACGGGCTGACGGCTGAGCGGGATCGGAAAAAGAAAAGAGAGGCGGACGGACTGGGAAAGGGAAAAGAAAACTGGGCAAAGGAAGAAAGGGGCGGCTGAGTATTGAGGAAGGTGTTGAGGATGGTTTTGACGGCTGAAGGTTGAGGCGGAGAAAGGGAGGAGCTTTCGGCTGAGGAGAAAAGGAAGCTACGGGTTCAAGGAAGGCTAAGAAACTGAGAGCTTCACGATGGCGGCAACTCTAAGGCTCAAGCAGAGAGGAAGGTGCGTTCCAGCAGTGAAACAGAGGTTCAAGCTGGAGGTTGGAAGCATTGAAATGAGCTCAGGAGCAGACAACCCGTGAAGAATCGGAGCTGCTGCCATCACCGGAACTTCCCACCACCACCTGAAAAATAATTTCACGAAGCAGGAGCAGGTAAGCTGTCCTTTTCCTTTTAAAATTTTGGTTCTGTTTAAGCTCTCAGAGCATGTCTGCTGTGGGATTTGAGGTTGCAATTGTTCTATTGATGGTCTGTAATTTTTGTTCGCATATATCTTCTGTGTTTGTTGGGCTGAATTCCTTGCTTTTTCTGATGATTTTAGGACCGGTTGTAATGTAAATTGAGCAAAGATTCGTTGAACTTTTTAATGCCCCCAACCTGTTCGACAAAATGCCTGAGCTGAAAATCTTTGTTGGAAGATGAATTGTTTTACATTTTTCCGTGCGAAGAAACAGGCTAAGTCAGCGAGTTCCTCTTTTTGCATTTCAGAAATTGAGTGTATTGGTGCCTTGCATTTTTTGTTCCTCATGCTTCCCTATGTATCGATTATCGATTCGAGCTACTGCTATGGGAGGAATGGCTACAGTTGAAACCAAATTGTTGATATTGCTTTCATTGAAAAGAAAGCCGAAATGGAAGTCGATGTTAGCTTGATGAATTCTTGTTCGAAACTTGGGTTACATGATTTTGTAGGGGGCTTTGAATCACATGTTTAAACTACTGCAATATCTTTTTTCTTGTCTATGCAATTTTTGAATCCTAACTTGTGCTATGTTTTGGAACTTTATTTGGGAATTCATGTGGATTTAGTTGCTGTGTGTGCAAGAATGCATGAATGTTCTCTTGGTTTCGTTTGTGCATGAATGCAGAATTGCTATGGCTGGGGGATGTATAGTGTACAGTTTGGTTTGGATGCTAAGACGGATAAAGGGTCATTTTAATTAGGAAAAACTGCTGCAATGAGATTGTTAAACCTGAAAAAAGATAGAGGAAATCAGTGAGGAAAAGTGACATTTTTGTTTCCATTCTAAACTTTTTGTTGTTTGTTCGGATGTTGAAGTCTGTTCCTGATTTCGTTGCTGAAGTTTTTAGTTTGATGTAAATCTGTGGCTTGTCATCCTAAATTTCCTCCTTTTGTACCTTTGCTGCATTTTATGTCTCGCTGCTGTGATTGGATTTTCTAGGGATAAATGATTGTGTTTAGACGATGTTAATTGAAGGGATTGAAGCTTTGTTGATTTTAGATTGATAAAATAGGGAGTTTGGTTTGAGTTTTGCATTAATCTACATGTTAGAACAAGAAAGCAGGTTGCGGAAATAAAACTGCAGAAGTATTGTTAACGAGAAAGAAACCTGTTTTTCGTAAGCTTGCATGAGTTTTCCCTAAAGAATCGCAATTAACCCCCTCAATTTCTGTCTAATTTCATTGTGGCCCAAAACTAAAAATTTCCAGTTGATTTGGCCCTTCTAAGTTTCAATTTGCCCTTTTATATTTTCAGCAAGTGATTGGGTAATTTAATTATGAGATTATGATATGATTAGGTTTTAATGTTTTTTTTTAGTTATCTTATTATTTTGATGGGTTTAATAAAATTAGATGAGAATTGGATTAGGATTAAATTTCATTGAGTTTTGATGGTGGGTTTGTCCATTTTTGATTGGGTCTTTGGTTGTTTGTTTCCTGGGTTTAGTAATTTGGGCTCGAAAGCTAAAGCCCATACATTTTGTTGGGTTTTACTTGATAAAAGTGAAAATGGCCCATTTCCTTTTGTTTTGGATTTTCGGTTGGGCTTGGAGGGTTTTGACCCAAGCAAAAAAGGAAAAATGGCCCAATGGTTTGGTCCATTAAGAAACCAGAAAACAATTTTGCAAATCAGTCCCTGGATTTCTTCTTAACCACACTATGGCCCTACAAACTTTCAATGCTGTCAGTTGGGTCCTTAAATTAATTGTAAATAGGTCCCTGAACTTCATTTTTCTTTGATTTTGACCCCAAGACTTTATTAATTTTTGCAATCAAGTCCTTTCTTCTTTTGATTTCTTAAATGTAGGTCGTCTACATGATTTAATTGATTCAAATTCATGATTGTTTTTGTCATTTGTGATTATTTGTCAAATAAATTGGTACCTTGACTCCTTTATTATTTTGGAGGGTAAATAAGTTGATTTCACTCCATTAGAGCTTCATTTCAAGGGAGGTATAATTTCTTTTATCCCTTTTTGTCTCTCCTATGTGATCCAATGTGCTAAGTGTGAATCGCATGCCTAATTTGCTTTCATTACCATTCTTTAGTTCCATTATTTCATTCCTTCTTGCTTTTATTAAATTATTCTTTTAAATGGGGTATGTGTACACCTCTTGGCTTGTAATAGATAGGGCTGTGGCGAGCAATTTGGTCCATTTTCCCTTTCCCCTTTTGTTTTAGTTAGTGAATGTATTAAGTTCATTAGCTTGGTTGCATGCCTATGTGTTACTTGTTACTTGCTTTATTAGGGCCTTGCATCTAGTCGAGCCTGCTAAATGTTACGTGCTACGTGTTTATGAGTATTTGGTATATCTACTTGCTTTCCATAGTGTGGATGAATGGAATGGATGAATGTACGTCACCACACTAGTCCAACGCTAGTTGTGGCTTCTTTTATCGTTTCCACTAGTCCAACGCTAGTCGGAATTCATAGAATGGGCTAGTCCAACGCTAGACCCTTAGGGTTTTTCCCTCGTTAATACATCATTTGCTTGTTCACCACATATCACGCATTTTCCTTAGTTTTATCATTTGGCATGATCCCCGAACCCCTTTCCCTCCATTTTAGGATTTTTGCATTTCATGCTAGTTATAGGGTTCATTTGCCTGAGAGTCCCCTTAAATATGGGATATTGACGAGTGTGGCTTTTTCTAAGCCTTAGCACGCTTGTATCCTCTCTATCAAAGGGCAAATTGAGTCACGATTTAGGTCTCCCCGTACCCATTATGCATGAATTCCCTAGGTCCATGCACTCTATCATTACACTTTCACTTTTGTCTCATTTGCACACGTACACCTTTTATCCCTTCACTTGCACACAAACACTTGTAAATACATTTGCACACCTCCACTTGCATCCCATTATTTTTATTATTTTTCTCATTTCACATATCCTCACATTGCATACATGCATTCCATTCATTTGCATCCCACTTGCATTATTCGTGACTTCTTCAAAGGATCGTTATTGGGCTTCACAATTAATGTGATTGACACCACTCAACCTTTGAAGGGAAATTTCCCCCCAATACCCCTAGGTCTAGGGTTTTGCATTCATGTAGTACATCCAAGTGTAATAAATTCTTTGGTTAAAATAAGAAAATCTTTGATTAAATCAACGCAACTAGCCTTGACTAGGTCGAAGGGGTGCCTTGGATTTTTATCCTTGCCTTCCCCTTCGTCAAATGTGACTCCCGAACCTTTTTCGTTGGTTTACGTGGACTAGGAGTCGTTCAAAAGGGTTTTCTACTTTTTTTTCTTTAAAAAATTCACTTTTTGGGTGACTTGGTACACCCTAACTCTATACCAAGTGGCGACTCCATTTTTCATATAAAAAACCCTTTTTGAACTATTTTTTTGGGTCAAATCGTCGCATTTTCAAACCCCCATTTAGACCCATTTTTCTTTTAAATCACGATTCATTTTCCAATCAAAAAAATACATTTTTTTAAACCATTTATTTATTTATCAAAAATGGGGCGCGACAGTTGGCGACTCCACTGGGGACATTCGAGAGTCCGAGCAAATTTGATTTAATCAACCTTTTTCTTCTTTTAACCTTTTTCATATATCACATTTGGGTGTTTTAGGGTTGCATTTTTCCTTTTTTAGGACTTTTTGCATTTCACACGTATCCAATTACTCCCTCGTTCGTGAATGTATGGTTGGTTGATTGGATGTATGTTTACTTATCTCGCGCTTGCATTGCATTTGGGTGGGGGACATCACCTTAGAGCCTCGCGTTGGTTCTCAATCCCTCCCCTCCAAACGAGCACTAGCATACGTGCATTCGCTTTATTATTTATCCCTTTTATTTTTTCTTTTAGTGGCTTGTCACGCCACTCCACCCTACTAGGATTAGGCGATCCACTTGGACATGTGATCACGACACGATGTGTGTGTAGCATGATCCAATGGGTCACTCAATCTTCCGCTTTAAGCTATGGGTTGATAGCCTTTAGCTTTTAGTCGAAGGTTGAAGATTTTGATAGATTCACTCAAACACGTAGCCGTGACACGATGTGTGCGTAGCGGTGTTTGGGGAATCGCTCGAGCCACCGACAAAGAATCTTGGGATTGATGACCCTTGGTTTCTAAGTCTGAAGGCTCGGGGACCTGAGCTTATCGAGTCTAGATGCATTAGCGAACCCTAGCCTCATGCATCCATATTAGAATTGCCTTAGGGTAGAGTCGGCCTTATCCTGAGCTAGGGACACTATTCACGAGGGGAGGGGTCCAACCCCTTTCTCCCTTTTCTTGCTTTATTTCTTTGTATTGATTTCGTTGCTACAATGTGTTATGTGTATTTATCTGGCTGAACTAACTTTTCTTGGTTTTATGTCCCCATTGCATTCACAAACCCTATCAAATAAGAGGTCTGGCATGACCTTCTTTTAGAACCTACCCTCGTAGATAGGTTATTGCACGTTTAAAGATTTTGGTATATTGCATTCATAGATTTTGGTAATTGCATAGCATTTTAGGCCTATCCTGGCAAATAAAGGGTTCCTTAGGTCACGTTTCATTTCGAATTGCACATTTTATCGCTTTAATAAACTGGCATCATGCATAAACCCTAGAAAGGGAATGCCATTTAGGGGATCCCGTGTTAGGAATAAACCACCTTGTGTCTCGGATACTTAATCCAGTGAGACTTGCACGTTTACATTTTGTACCATCCAAAGGGGTAGTGCACAAGGTAAGGTAGGATCCGATCATTTTCATAGAGTGATCTTTGGAATATGAGCATCTAATAATCACTTTTTGGCCATTTTATCAAAAAATTGGTAAAAATCCCTTGCATGAAGGACATTAATTTGAAGAGATTCACAAATGATTCCTCCTATTGAGACGATAAATAAATTGAGGCCAAAATTTGATTTTTAGAAGGTCATAGACTAATGCACTTCAATAATTTTGAAATAACCAATGGCCGGACAATTCAACCAATCCATTTTGCCGATTCATTCGATAAACCATCATTTAACCAATTTACCCTTTTTAGGGTCATTTAACCAGTTTATCCTTTTTAGGGTCATCTGGTCGATTTTGAATAAATCGTCAATTCATTTGACCAATTTACCCTTTTTAGGGTCACCTGGTCAATTTTGAATAAATCGTCAATTCATTTGACCAATTTACCCTTTTTAGGGTCACCTGGTCAGTTTTGAATAAATCATCAATTCATTTGACCAATTTACCCTTTTTAGGGTCATTCGGCCGATTTTTGAATAAATCACTGATTCAATTTCATTCATTTGGCCAATTTACCCATTTTTAGGGCAACCGAGCCGATTTTGAATAAACCAGGTTTCGTTCAATCTATTTGATCAATTTACCCTTTTTAGGGTGATCTGATTAATTTTGGATAAATTAAATTTCATTCAATTCATTTGACCTGTTTCCCTTTTTAGGGTAATCCGATCGATTTTTAATAAATTGTCAATTTCATTTGACCAATTAGGATTTCAATGTCGAATTTCAAAGTGGAAAACCTAGTCGATTTTGAGAAAAACATCCATGGCATCTAGCCATTTGATCAGTTGGAGTTTTGACCCGTACTTCACTGTGAAAATTTGTCAACGAATTCCAATCTCTTCGATAGGAAGTTCGTCAAGGTCAAACCCGTACGTTTTTTGCAAATTCTTATATCGATCAAAAGTGATCAATCCCTTCGAACGAGGTCCTCATTTTGACAAACATCTCTTCTCACTTCAATTGACCAAATTCTTTCAAAATTATTTCTCACTCAATGAGTTGATCAGATCCATCAGGTATTGTATAGTGCCTACTCTAGCGGATTGCATTTTCATGCTAGGCCTACCCTTGGCACAAAAAGGGTTCCCCCATAGGACATGCATACCGATTTTGCAGTTTTGCCTACTAACTCTGGGTATTTTTCTTTTGTTTTCCCCCTCCCCCGCATTCATAAAAAAACACTTCAATAAAAGGAAAAATATTTTTCTATATCTGATGGCACTTCCGATCTAATAAAGTGTCAAAACTGCAAGTGTTATTTGATTCTTGGGCAGATCCTACAATGAAAACATAAAAGATCTATCTGGAAGCTCTACGCTAAAGCATCTGAGAGATTTTGTAATTATTTCCAAAGAAAAATTTTGTATATTTGATTTGTTAATACATTTTGTTCCAAAAAGAAAAGGAGACAAAAAATGTATATGTGCAGCTCTTTACAAGTTTCTCTCTTCTCATTTGTATCGTAATTGAATGAGAAATTTTGTTTCAAACTTTTTCAGCAATAAAATTTTTGGACAATCATTGTTTTGTGTATATTTATGTACATTTCATTCTTTATTCTTATTCATTGGAGATTTCATGATGAATTTTAAGGAAAAAGACTAAATTGGGATTTTTTCAACCTCCTGCCTGAAAATTCACAATAAGAGTGCTCAGAATTAAAAGGGGTCACTCAGAAGACCCGTGAGATGCCTTTCTCCTTCACTTAACCCCAAAATAAAATCAGTCACATTGATTGATAAATTGCAAATTGGGGCCATCTTTGCTTGAAAATATCCATTGTGTTTAACCGATTCAATTCACATCTAAGTGAAAGCAAAAATGTGCATTATTCTTGTTTGTTTTGAAAATTTGGAATGATACTTTGAGCATTCTTTTCTCTATCTATACACATTTTATCATTTGCTCTCCCATTTGAGCCTTTGAAAGAATAATTTCGTTTCAAATAAGAGCCCTAATTATCACTACCCTATATTGAAAAATTTTCAAATATCAAAAAGAGGAATGGATTTTCAATAACCATTTCGTTACTTTGGTTGTCATGAAGCATAAGAATGATGCCTTGGCCTTCATTTCTTCAACCTAAACACCATTTACCCATTGCATCCTCATTTGAGTTAAAATCGGTGGTTCTTTTCAAAGCACTAATGATCGCACCCCACATTGGGGAAGGAGATTGGAGAATTTTCCAAAAGGAGAAAAAGCAAAAATGCTAAAATTAAAAAGGGAAAAGAGGGAATCATAAATCGGAGGAATTTGATTCTACTTGAGCTTCAATTTTGAAAGAAAAGGAAGAAAAAAGAAGAAAAAGAAGAGTTTTGCCCGGCGGATCATGAACGTCTTCCTCAGTCAATTAATTCAGGTGCATGCAAAAATTTCGCATTAATGAAAGTTTCCTTTCAGAGTTATTGTAAGGAACGGAATACAAGTCAGGCCATCTTCTTTTTCCGATCAAGCATTCTATCCCTAGTTATCCCTTTTGAGCCTTCAGAATAAAATACTTCATTTGGCGACCCCTGAGAATCGCAAACCCCACACTGGGGTAACTTTGAGATTGAAAAAGAAATAAAAGTCCCAAAGGGCGAAAAGTGCTAAAGCAACAAAAGCAAAAGAAGAGAAAAGAAAAGAGAACCTCAGTTCAAAAATAAACTGGGGCAAATTTTGTGAAAGTTCAAAAATGGCAAAAAAGCCAAAGGAAAATCAATCAAAAGAAAATGAAAGAGAAAAGCCTCAATTGAGCATAAACTCTGGGGCAAATTCTGATTTAACCCTAAAATAGGGTTGGTGCAACAATGCGATCTCAGATTCTTCAAACCACTTTTGAAATCCGCTTTCAAGCCTTAACTTTTCTAAGCACCCCACCTGACCTCATTACAAAAGCCGAAAGTCCTGACTTCCGTTCTTTGCAAGGGCCCTGTCAAGAAAATTTCTGATGCCGGAAAATTTAGCTGTATTTCTGAATTGCCTGGATATGGGATTGACGCTACTCACCATGTGAAAGCCCATCAGTTCGAAAAAAGAAAAAGAAAAAAAGAAGAAAAGAAGCAAGAAAAGTAAATGCAAGAAAATATAGAAAAATTCAACGTGGAAGTCCCTGGGGAATGATGAGAAAATCCAAACAAAGTCTGAAATCTTTTGAGTCCAAAATAAGGACAACTTTTGGAAAAAGGCGATCTATGGTGTAATATCCTTGAAAGTCTTATTCTTTAACTATCGTTTTCAAGCCACATTACAAGCCAATAAAGTCCATCGTTGACTTATTCCTTCATGACAATCCAAAGTGAGGATTATGCTCGTAAGAAATCCATCAATCATTTGTGATCATGGGGGGTATAACCAGTTTTCACAGGTTTAGCTATCGCTTCTACCCATTTTGGTACAAGTTTAAAACTTATATGTTGACTAAATTTTCTTAAGAAATAGGGGTGACAAACTATTTGCTTTCACTAAGATGTGATATTGAATGGATTACATACGATTGGGGGCACAAAAACAAGACAAATCTTGATTTCTCATTTTCCTTAGCCACCTCAAAATCAAAAATAACACCCACTTGATTGGTCCTGAAAGATGAGAAGTGGTAATCCATTACCCTAAGCATTTATGCTAAAGTGGGAAAGAAATCTATTGTAATTTGGAATTATTTCAAAAGATTCATCATCAAATTTTCTGTTAGGAAACACAGTTTCTTACATTGTTCAAATAAATGGAGTGTCTTCCAAACAAATTTTTTGCGATTAAATAAGCCCACGCTGGGGCAAATTTTCATTTGAGGGATTTTGTAAAATAGGCCCATAATGGGGCAAATTTTCATTTACAAGATTTCGCAAATTGTGCCCACACTGGGGCAAATTTTTATTCATGGGATTTCACAGAATAAGCCCACACTGGGGCAAAATTTTTATAATACATTTGAGGTTTTCGTCCAAGAATCAAATAATGCATTTTTCAAATCAATCACGCTGTTTCTTTTCATGAAATTCAAGTGCATGTCATATTTTGGTAAGCCCCTGTGCAGGTATTCATAGTTGAAATCGACGAAGGAGCATCTGGTGACGTGGAAGGCCGATGCCGAAGAAAGAGAAGAAAGAAGGAAAAAGCGGCCCTAATGGGGGCAAATTATTTTGAAAAATTTTCTCCAAAAATCAGAAAAATTCAAAAGTCAAAATCAAAAATCAAGTTCAAATTCTTGGAAAATCAAATTCAATTTCTTGACCGCTTTTATCAAATTGGGACCGGGTTTCATCCCGCCAATTCCCACGGCAGGACCGGGTTTTATCCCGCTGACCGCTTATTACGGCAGGACCGGGTTTTATCCCGCTGACCGCTTATTTCGGCAGGACCGGGTTCTATCCCGCTGACCGCTTACTTCGTTGGGACCGGGTTTCATCCCGCCAATTCCCACGGCAGGACCGGGTTTTATCCCGCCGACCGCTAATCTCGGCAGGACCGGGTTTTATCCCGCTGACCAATTCTTTCGGCAGGACCGGGTTTTATCCCGCTGACCGCTTATTTCGGCAGGACCGGGTTTTATCCCGCTGACCGCTTACTTCGTTGGGACCGGGTTTCATCCCGCCAATTCCCACGGCAGGACCGGGTTTTATCCCGCTGACCGCTAATCTCGGCAGGACCGGGTTTTATCCCGCTGACCAATTCTTTCGGCAGGACCGGGTTTTATCCCGCTGACCGCTTACTTCGGCAGGACCGGGTTCTATCCCGTTGACCGCTTACTTCGTTGGGACCGGGTTTCATCCCGCTAATTCCCTGACCGCTTACTACGGCAGGACCGGGTTTTATCCCGCTGACCGCTTATTTCGGCAGGACCGGGTTCTATCCCGTTGACCGCTTACTTCGTTGGGACCGGGTTTCATCCCGCCAATTCTCTCGTTGGGACCGGGTTTTATCCCGCCAACCTCGGCAGGACCGGGTCTTATCCCGCTGACCACTTATTTCGTTGGAACCGGGTTTTATCCCGCCAAGCTTGGCAGGCTCGGGTTTAATCCCACTGACCAATTCATTATACTGGGGCAAGTTATTTCGACAAGTCTCTCTCAGTTAAAAAAAAATCAAAAATCATCAAAAATCAAAAAATCAAAATCATCAAAAATCAAAAAATTAAAAATCAAAAAAAATCAAAAAGTCAAAATAGATTAAAAAAAAAAATCAAAGTTAAAAATCAAATCATGTTCATCACTGCAGGCTCGGGTCTATCCCGTTTTAAGTTTCCTGTTCGGGTCTATCCCGTTTGCATTTTCTGTCCGGGTCTATTCCGTTTTAAATTTTCTGTTTGGGTCTATCCCATTTACATTTCTGTCCGGGTCTATCCCGTGGGACTATCCATTTAAATTTCTGTCCGGGTCTATCCCGTTTTAGATTTCATGTTCGGGTCTATCTCGTTTTAAATTCCTGTTCGGGCCAGTCCCGTTTTAAATTTCCCATCTGGATCAATCCCATTTTAAAGTTTTCATTTGAAAAGAAAAAAATTTTCTGTTAAAGAGGTCAGTCCTCGTTTCAGAAGCGTCTGTCGTCCGGATCGTTCGCAGCCACCGAATAACAAGGTAAGTATTTGGTGTCTACTTCTTTGTCTCAAGTTTTTTCAAAACTCAGACAAAGAGGGGCAAACTGTAGACACCAAATTTTTGATTATTTTTAATTTCATTTTTTTATCATTTATTATTTATTTATCTATTTATTATTCTTAATTTTTAATTTTTTAATGGGGTTAGATTCATCATTTTCATTTTTGTAAGATGTTAAAAGTGGCCTTAATTCTCTTAAAATTTGGTTTGGAAATTGTTAATTTATTTTTAATTGATTTTTGAAGAAAAATGAAAATGAAAAAAAAAGGAAAATGTGTGGATAGGTGGAAGTGTGCATGTTGGACAAGTGTGCAAATAAGCATTAGACAAGTGGTTAAGGAAGTATGGACAAGTGGATAGAAGGAGGTTTTTGAAAAAAAAAAAAAAAAAAAGGATCGGACAAAACAAAAAGGAAAAAAACAGAGAAAAGAGACAAGGGCTGGGGGTCGGAGAAAAAAAGAAAAAAAACGCAAGGGAGAACGGAGAGCAAGAAAATAGAAAAGACGCGGCTAAGGAAAAAACGAAAAAAAGGCAGCCGCAAGGGAGAGGCTCTCGGATGAAAAAAAAACAACGGAGAGGAAAACAGGACGGGCTGACGGCTGAGCGGGATCGGAAAAAGAAAAGAGAGGCGGACGGACTGGGAAAGGGAAAAGAAAACTGGGCAAAGGAAGAAAGGGGCGGCTGAGTATTGAGGAAGGTGTTGAGGATGGTTTTGACGGCGGAAGGTTGAGGCGGAGAAAGGAGGAGCTTTCGGCTGAGGAGAAAAGGAAGCTACGGGTTCAAGGAAGGCTAAGAAACTGAGAGCTTCACGATGGCGGCAACTCTAAGGCTCAAGCAGAGAGGAAGGTGCGTTCCAGCAGTGAAACAGAGGTTCAAGCTGGGAGGTTGGAAGCATTGAAATGAGCTCAGGAGCAGACAACCCGTGAAGAATCGGAGCTGCTGCCATCACCGGAACTTCCCACCACCACCTGAAAAATAATTTCACGAAGCAGGAGCAGGTAAGCTGTCCTTTTCCTTTTAAAATTTTGGTTCTGTTTAAGCTCTCAGAGCATGTCTGCTGTGGGATTTGAGGTTGCAATTTTCTATTGATGGTCTGTAATTTTTGTTCGCATATATCTTCTGTGTTTGTTGGGCTGAATTCCTTGCTTTTTCTGATGATTTTAGGACCGGTTGTAATGTAAATTGAGCAAAGATTCGTTGAACTTTTTAATGCCCCCAACCTGTTCGACAAAATGCCTGAGCTGAAAATCTTTGTTGGAAGATGAATTGTTTTACATTTTTCCGTGCGAAGAAACAGGCTAAGTCAGCGAGTTCCTCTTTTTGCATTTCAGAAATTGAGTGTATTGGTGCCTTGCATTTTTTGTTCCTCATGCTTCCCTATGTATCGATTATCGATTCGAGCTACTGCTATGGGAGGAATGGCTACAGTTGAAACCAAATTGTTGATATTGCTTTCATTGAAAAGAAAGCCGAAATGGAAGTCGATGTTAGCTTGATAATTCTTGTTCGAAACTTGGGTTACATGATTTTGTAGGGGGCTTTGAATCACATGTTTAAACTACTGCAATATCTTTTTTCTTGTCTATGCAATTTTTGAATCCTAACTTGTGCTATGTTTTGGAACTTTATTTGGGAATTCATGTGGATTTAGTTGCTGTGTGTGCAAGAATGCATGAATGTTCTCTTGGTTTCGTTTGTGCATGAATGCAGAATTGCTATGGCTGGGGATGTATAGTGTACAGTTTGGTTTGGATGCTAAGACGGATAAAGGGTCTTTTAATTAGGAAAAACTGCTGCAATGAGATTGTTAAACCTGAAAAAAGATAGAGGAAATCAGTGAGGAAAAGTGACATTTTTGTTTCCATTCTAAACTTTTTGTTGTTTGTTCGGATGTTGAAGTCTGTTCCTGATTTCGTTGCTGAAGTTTTTAGTTTGATGTAAATCTGTGGCTTGTCATCCTAAATTTCCTCCTTTTGTACCTTTGCTGCATTTTATGTCTCGCTGCTGTGATTGGATTTTCTAGGGATAAATGATTGTGTTTAGACGATGTTAATTGAAGGGATTGAAGCTTTGTTGATTTTAGATTGTAAAATGGGAGTTTGGTTTGAGTTTTGCATTAATCTACATGTTAGAACAAGAAGCAGGTTGCGGAAATAAACTGCAGAAGTATTGTTAACGAGAAAGAAACCTGTTTTTCGTAAGCTTGCATGAGTTTTCCCTAAAGAATCGCAATTAACCCCCTCAATTTCGTCTAATTTCATTGTGGCCCAAAACTAAAAATTTCCAGTTGATTTGGCCCTTCTAAGTTTCAATTTGCCCTTTTATATTTCAGCAAGTGATTGGGTAATTTAATTATGAGATTATGATATGATTAGGTTTTAATTTTTTTTTAGTTATCTATTATTTTGATGGGTTTAATAAAATTAGATGAGAATTGGATTAGGATTAAATTTCATTGAGTTTTGATGGTGGGTTTGTCCATTTTTGATTGGGTCTTTGGTTGTTTGTTTTCCTGGGTTTAGTAATTTGGGTCGAAAGCTAAAGCCATACATTTTGTTGGGTTTTACTTGATAAAAGTGAAAATGGCCCATTTCCTTTTGTTTTGGATTTTCGGTTGGGCTTGGAGGGTTTTGACCCAAGCAAAAAGAAAAAATGGCCCAATTTTGGTCCATTAAGAAACCAGAAAACAATTTTGCAAATCAGTCCTGGATTTCTTCTTAACCCACTATGGCCCTACAAACTTTCAATGCTGTCAGTTGGGTCCTTAAATTAATTGTAAATAGGTCCCTGAACTTCATTTTTCTTTGATTTTGACCCCAAGACTTTAATTTTTGCAATCAAGTCCTTTCTTCTTTTGATTTCTTAAATGTAGGTCGTCTACATGTTTATTGATTCAAATTCATGATTGTTTTTGTCATTTGTGATTATTTGTCAAATAATTGGTACCTTGACTCCTTTATTATTTTGGAGGGTAAATAAGTTGATTTCACTCCATTAGAGTTCATTTCAAGGAGGTATAATTTCTTTTATCCCTTTTTTGTCTCTCCTATGTGATCCAATGTGCTAAGTGGAATCGCATGCCTAATTTGCTTTCATTACCATTCTTTAGTTCCATTATTTCATTCCTTCTTGCTTTTATTAAATTTCTTTTAAATGGGTATGTGTACACCTCTTGGCTTGTAATAGATAGGGTGTGGCGAGCAATTTGGTCCATTTTCCCTTTCCCCTTTTGTTTTAGTTAGTGAATGTTTAAGTTCATTAGCTTGGTTGATGCCTATGTGTACTTGTTACTTGCTTTATTGGGCCTTGCATCTAGTCGAGCCTGCTAAATGTTACGTGCTACGTGTTTATGAGTTTTGGTATATCTACTTGCTTTCCATAGTGTGGATGAATGGAATGGATGAATGTACGTCACCACACTAGTCCAACGCTAGTTGTGGCTCTTTTACGTTTCCACTAGTCCAACGCAGTCGGATCATAGAATGGGCTAGTCCAACGCTAGACCTTAGGTTTTCCCTCTAATACATCATTTGCTTGTTCACCACATATCACGCATTTCCTTAGTTTTATCATTTGGCATGATCCCGAACCCCTTTCCCTCCATTTTAGGATTTTGCTATTTCATGCTAGTTATAGGGTTCATTTGCCTGAGAGTCCTCCTTAAATATGGGATATAGACGACATCCACCTTAGAGCCTCGCGCTTTGGTTCTCAATCCCTCCCCTCCAAACGAAGCACTAGCATACGTGCAAATTCGCTTTATTATTTTCATTCTTTGATTTTTTCTTTTAGTGGCTTTCGTCACCACTCCACCCACTAGGATAGGCGATCCACTTTGGACATGTGTCACGACACGATGTGTGGTAGCATGATCCAATGGGTTCACTCAAATCTTCCGCATTTAAGCTATGGGTTGATACCTTGTAGCTTTATAGATCGAAGGTTTGAAGTTTTTGATAGATTCACTCAAACAAGTAGCCGTGAACGATGTAGTGCCGTAGCGACTGTTTGGCGAATCGCATCGAGCCACCGACAAAAGAATCTTGGGATGATGACCCTTGGTTTCTAAGTTCATGAAGGTCGGGGACCTGGCTTATCGAGTCTTAGATGCAGTTAGCGAAACCCTAGCCTCATGCAATCCATATTGAATTGCTTAGGGGATTAGAGTCGGCCTTCTATCCTGATGCTAGGGACACTATTCACGAGGGGAGGGGTCCAACCCCTTTCTCCCTTTTCTTGCTTATTCTTTGTTATTGATTTCGTCGCAATAGAAAACAAATGTGTTATGATGTATTTATCTGGCTGAACTAACTTTCTTGGTTTTATGTCCCCATTGCATTCACCAAACCTATCAACATTAGAGGTCGGCATGCGACCTTCTTTTTAGAACCTACCCTTCGTAGATAGGTTTTTGCACCGTTTAAAATTTTGGTAATATTGCATTCTAGATTTTGGTAATGTGCATGCATTTTAGGCCTATTCCTGGCAAATAAAGGGTTCCTTAGGTCACGTTTCATTCGAATTGCACATTCTATATCGCTTTATAAACTGGCTCATGCATACCCTAGAAAGGGATGCCATTTAGGGATCCCGTTGTTAGGAATATTAACCACCTTGTGTCCGGATACTTAATCCAGTGAGCTTGACTCGTTTACATTTCTGTACCATCAAAGGGGTTAGTGACAGGTAAGGTAGGATCCCGATCATTTTCATAGGTGATCTTTGGAATATTGGAGCATCTAATACATCACTTTTTGGGCCATTTATCAAAAAATTTGGTAAAAATCCCTTCATGAAGGACATAATTTGAAGAGATCACAAAATGATTCCTCTATTGAGAGACGATAAATAAATATCTGGGCCAAAATTGATTATTTTAGAAGGTCATGAGACTTAATGCACTTCAAATAATTTTGAAAATAACCAATCGGCCGGACATTCAACCAATCCATTTTTGCCGATTCATTTCGAAATAACCTATCTATTTAACCATTACCTTTTTAGGGTCATTTTAACCAGTTTATCCTTTTTAGGGTCATCTCTGGTCGATTTTGAATAATCTCAATTCTTTGACCAATTTACCCTTTTAGGGTCACCTGAGTCAATTTTTTGAATAATCGTCAATTCATTTGAACCAATTACCCATTTTTTAGGGTCACCTGGTCAGTTTTGAATAAATCATCAATTCATTTGACCAATTTACCCTTTTTTGGGTCATTCGGCCGATTTATTGAATAAATCACTGATTTCAATTTTCATTCTATTTGGCCATTTAACCATTTTTAGGGCAACCGAAAGCCGATTTTGAATAAACCAGGTTTCGTTCAATACTATTTGATCAAATTTACCCTCTTTTTAGGGTGATTGATTAATTTCTGGATAAATTAAAATTTCATTTTCAATTCTTTGGACCTGTTTCCCTTTTTAGGGTAATCCGATCGATTTTAATAAATTGTTCAATTTCATTTTGACCAATTAGGATTTTCAATGTCGAAAGATTCAAATGGAAACCTATGTCGATAGTTTTTGAGAAAAAGCTCCATGGCATCTAGCCATATTGATCAGTTGGAGTGTTGACCCGTTACTTCACTGTGATGAAATTTGTCAACGAATTCCAATATTCTTACGATAGAAGTTCGTCAAGCGTTCAAACCCGTACGTTTTTTGCAAATTCTTATATCGATTTCAAAAAGTGATTTCAATCCCTTCGACGAGGTCTCATTTTTGACAACATCTCTTTCTCACTGTCAATCATGACCCAAATTCTTTCAAATTATTTTCTTCACTCAATGAGTTATCCAGACCATCAGGTATTGTATAGTGCACTACTCTAGCGGATTGCTTTCTATGCTAGGCCTTACCCTTGGCACAAAAAGGGTTCCCCCCATAGGACATGCATTACCGATTTTGCAGTATTTGCCTTACTTAACTCTGGGTATTTTTCTTTTTGTTTTCCCCTCCCCGCATTCATAAAAAACACTTCAATAAAAGGAAAAATATTTTTCTATATACTGATGGCCACTTCATCTAATAAAGGTCCAAAACTGCAAGTGGTTATTTGATTCTTGGGCAGATCCTACCAATGAAAACATTAAAAGATCATATTGGAAGCTCTACGCTTAAAGCATCTGAGAGATTTGTAATTATTTCCAAAGAAAAATTTTTGTTATATTTGATTTGATAATACATTTTTTGTTTCCAAAGAGAAAAGGAGACAAAAAATGTATATGTGCAGCCTCTTTACAAAGTTTTCTTCTTCTCATTTGTATCGTAATTTGAATGAGAATTTTGTTTAAACTTTTTCCAGCAATAAAATTTTGTGGACATCATTGTTTTTGTGTATATTTTAGTACATTTATTCTTATTCTTATTCAATTTTGGGATTTCATGATGGATCTTGAAGGAAAAAGACTAAATTGGGATTTTTTCAACCTCCTGCTGAAAATTCACAATAAGAGTGCTCACGAATAAAAGGGCTCACTTCAGAGACCCGTGAGATGCCTTTCTCCTTTCACTTAACCCCAAAATTAAAATCAGTCACATTGATTGATAAATTGCAAATTGGGGCACAATCTTGCTTGAAAATATCCATTTGTTTTAAAACCGATTCAATTCACATCTAAGTGAAAGCAAAAAATGTGCATTATTCTTGTTTGTTTTTGAAAATTTGGAGACTATAACTTTGTTAGCATTACTTTTCTCTATCTTATACACCATTTTATCATTTGCATTCTTTCCCATTTGAGGGCCTTTGAAGAATAATTTCGTTTCAAATAAGAGCCCTAATTATTCACTACCCTTATATTGAAAATTTTCAAAAATTATCAAAAAGGGAATGGATTTATTCAATAACCATTTCGTTTACTTTGGTTGTCATGAGCAAAGATGATCCTTGGCCTTCATTTCTTCAACCTAAACACCATTTACCCATGCATCCTCATTGAGTAAATCGGTGGTTCTTTCAAGCACTAATGTCGCCACCCACATTGGGGAAGAGATTTCGGAGAATTTTCCAAACAAGAGAGAAAAGCAAAAATGCTAAAATTAAAAAGGGAAAAAGAGGAATCATAAATCGGAGGAATTTGATTCTACTGAGACTTTCATTTTGAAAGAAAGGGAAGAAAAAAGAAGAAAAAGGAAGAGTTATTGCCCGGCGATCCATGAACGTTCTCCTCAGTCAATTAATTCAGGTGCATGCAAAAATTTCGCATTAATTTGAAAAGTTTCCTTTCGGAGTTATTGTAAGGAACGGAGATACAAGTCAGGCCATTCTCTTCTTTTCCGATCAAGCTTCTATCCCTAGTTATCCCTTTTTGAGCCTTCAGAATAAGAATACTTCATTTGGCGACCCCTTGAGAACTCGCAAACCCCACACATGGGGTAACTTTGAGATTGAAAAAGAAATAAAAAGTCCCAAAGGCGAAAAGTCTAAAGCAACAAAGCAAAGAAGAGAAAAGAAAAGAACACTCAGTTTCAAAAATAAACTGGGGCAAATTTTTGTGAAAGTTCAAAAATTGGCAAAAAAAAAGCCAAAGGAAAATCAATCAAAAGAAATTTGAAAGAGAAAAAGCCCAATTTGAGGGCATAAACTCTGGGCAAATTCTGATTCTAACCCTAAATAGGGTTGGTGCACCAATGCGGATCTTCAGATTCTTCAAACCAACTTTTGAAATCCGCTTTCACCTTAACTTTTCTAAGCACCCCACCTGACTTCATTACCAAAAGCCGAAAGTCCTGACTGTCCGTTCTTTGCAAGGGCCCTGTCAAGAAAAATTTTCTGAATGCCGGAAATTTAGCTGTATTCTGAATTGCCTGTGATTATGTGGATTGACGGCTACTCACCCATGTGAAAGCCATCAGTTTCGAAAAAAGAAAAGAAAAAAGAAGAAAAGAAGCAAGGAAAGGGTAAATGCTGTATGATAGTGAAAGATTTAGAATATCAACGTGGAAGTCCCTTGGGGGAATGATGAGAAAACCAAACCAAAGTCTTTGAAATCTTTTGAGGTCCAAAATAAGGACAACTTTTTGGAAAAAGGCGATCTATGTGTTATAATCCTTGAAAGCTTATCTAAACTATCGTTTTCAAAAGCCACATTACAAGCCAATAAAGCATCGTTGGACTATTCTTCTGACAATCCAAATGTTGGCAGGATTATGCTCAGTAAGAAATCTCATCAAATCATTTGTGATCATGGGGTATAACCAGTTTTCTCACAGGTTTTGCTATCGCTTCTACCCATTTTGGTCAAGTTTAAAAACTTATATGTTGGACTTAACTTTTCTTAAGATAATTAGGTGGTGACAAACCTATTTTGGCTTTCCACTAAATGTGAATTTGAATGGATACCATACGATTGGGGGCACAAAACAAGACAAATCTTGATTTCTCATTTTCCCTTAGCCCACTCAAAATCAAAAATAAACACCCACTGTGATTGGTCCTGATTAAGATGAGAAGATGGTAATCCCAATTACCCTAAGGCATTTATGCTAAAGTGTGATAAGAAATCTATTGTAATTTGGAATTATTTCAAAGAAGATTCAATCATCAAATTTTCTGTTAGGAACACAGTTTCTTACTATTGTTCAAATTAAAGGAGTTGTCTTTCAAAAAATTTTTGCGATTAAATAAGCCCGCTGGGGCAAAATTTTCATTTGAGATTTTGATAACAATAGGGCCATAATGGGGCATAAATTTTCACATTTTACAAGATTTCCGCAAATTTGTGCCCACACTGGGGCAATTTTTATTCATGGGGATTTCACAGAATAAGCCACACTGGGGCAAATTTTTATAATACATTGAGGTTTTCGTCCAAGAATCGAAAAATGCGATTTTTCAAATCATTTCACGCTGGTTTCTTTTCATGAAAATTCAAGTGCTGTCATATTTTGGGGTAAAGCCCCTGTGCAGGTATTCAAGTGAAATCGACGAGGGAGCATCTGTGTGACGTGGAAGGCCGATTGCCGAAGAAAGAGAAGAAAGAAGGAAAAAGCGGCCCTACGATGGGGGCAAAACTTATTTTGAAAATTTTTCTCCCAAAAATCAGAAAAATTCAAAAAGTCAAAATCAAAAATCTCAAGTTCAAATTTTGGAAAATCAAATTCAATATTCTTGACCGCTTTTATCCAAAATGGGACGGTTTCATCCGCCAATTCCACGCAGCATGGGACCGGGTTTTCTTCCCGCTGACCGCTTATTACGGCAGGACCGGGTTATCCCGCTTGACCGCTTATTTTCGGCAGGACCGGGTTCTATCCCGCTGACCTTACTTCGTTGGGACCGGGTTTTCATTCTCCCGCCAATTCCACGGCAGGACCGCGGTTTTTATCCGCTTGGACCGTTAATCTCGGCAAGGACCGGTTATTTCCCGCTGACCCTTCTTCGGCAGGACCGGGTTTTATCCCGGCTGACCGCCTTATTTCGGCAGACCGGGTTTTATTCCCGCCTGACGCTTAACTTCGTCGGGACACGGGTTTCATCCCGCCAATTCCCACGCAGGACCGGGTGTTTTATCCCGCTTGACCGCTAATCTCAAACATTGGCAGGACCGGGTTTTTATTCCCGCTGACCAATTCTTTTCGGCAGGACCGGTTTATCCCGCCCGTGACGTCTTACCTCGGCAGGACCGGGTCTCTATCCCGTTGCCCGCTACTTTCGTTGGGAGGGTTTCCGGGTTTCATCCCGCTAATTCCCTGACCGCATTACTATGGCAGGACCGGGTTTTATTCCCGCTGACCGCTTATTTCGGCAGGACCGGGTTTCTATCCCGATTGACCGCTATACTTCGTTGGGACCGGGTTTCATCCCGCCAAGGTCTCTCGTTGGGACCGGGTTTTATCCCGCCAACCACTCGGCAGGACCGGGGTCCTTATCCCGCTGACCACTTATCTTCGTTGAGCAACCGGGTTTTATCCCGCCAAGCTTGGCAGGCTCGGGTTAATCCACTGACATTCATTATACTGGGGGCAATTTATTTCGGACAAGTCCTCTCAGTTTTAAAAAAAAATCAAAAATTCACTCAAACATCAAAAAATCAAAAATCATCAAAAATCAAAAAATTAAAATAATCAAAAAAATCAAAAAGCAAACTAGATTAAAAAAAAAAATCAAATTAAAATCCAAATCATGTTCATCACTGGCAGGCTCGGGTCTATCCCGTTTTAAGTTTCTGCTTCGCGGTCTTATCCTCGTTTGCATTTTCTGTCCGGGTCCTATTCGTTTTTTAAATTTGTTTTTGGGTCTATCCCATTACATTCTGTCCGGGTCATCCCGTTGGGACCTATTGCCTTTAAATTTCTGTCCGGTTCTATCCCGTTTTAGATTTGATGTTCGGGTCTATCTCGTTTTTAAATTCCTTTGTTGGCCCTCCCGTTTTTTAAATTTCCATTGCGTCAATCCCATTTCTAAAGTTTTCATTTGAATAAGAAAAAAATTTTCCTGTTAAAGAGGTCAGTCCTCGTTGTTCAGAAGCGTCTGTGTCCGACGTTCGCAGCCATCCGAATAACACAGGTAAGTATTTGGTGTCTACTTCTATTTGTCTTCAAGTTTTTTTCAAAACTCAGGACAAAGAGGGGCAAACTGTGACACCAAATTTTTGATTAATTTTTAATTTCATTTTTTTATCATTTATTATTTATTTATCATATTTAATTATTCTTAATTTTATTTTTTATGGGGTTAGATTTCATCATTTTCATTTATTTGTAAGATTGTTAAACATTGGCCTCTTAATTCTCTTAAAATTTGGTTGGAAATTGTTAATTTATTTTTAATTGATTTTTTGAAGAAAAGTGAAAATGAAAAAAAAAGGAAATGTGTGGATTAGGTGGAAGTGGTGCATGTTGGCAAGTGTTGCAAATAGCATTAGACAAGTGGTTAAGGAAGTATGGGACCAAGTGGATAGAAGGAGGTTTTTTCGAAAAAAAAAAAAAAAAAAAGGATCGGACAAAACAAAAGGAAAAACAGAGAAAAGAGACAAAGGGCTGGGGTCCGGAGAAAAAAGAAAAAAACCAAGGGAGAACGGAGAGCAAGAAAAAGAAAAGCGCGGCTTAGGAAAAACGACAAAAAAAGGCGCCCGCAAGGGAGAGGCTCTCGGATGAAAAAAAAAACAACGGGAGAGGAAACAGGAGCGGCTGACGCTGAGCCGGGATCGGAAAAAGAAAAGAGAGGTGGACGGACTGGGGGGAAGGAAGAAGAACTGGGCAAAGGAGAAAGGGCGGCAGGGGGCTGAGCTTTGAGGAAGGTGTTGAGGATGGTTTGACGGCTGAAGGTTTGAGGCGGCAGAAGGAGGAGCTTTCGGCTGAGGAGAAAGGAGCTACGGGTTCAAGGAAGGCTAAGAAACTGAGAAGCTTTCCACGATGCGGCAACTCTAAGGCTCAACAGAGAGGAAGGTGGTTCCTAGCAGTGAAACGAGGTTTTCAAGCTGGGGTTGGGAACGCATTGAAATGAGCTCAGGAGCAGAAACCCCGTGAAGAATCGGAGTGCTGCCATCACGGAACTTCCCACCACCACCTGAAACAAATAATTTCACGAGCAGGAGGAGCGTAAGCTGTCCTTTTCCTCTTTTAAAATTTGGTTCTGTTCTAAGCTCTCAGAGGCATGCTGCTGGCATTGTGGGATTGAGGTTGCAATTGTTCTATGATGTTCTGTTAATTTTTGTTCGCATATATTTTCTGTGTTTGTTGGCTGAATTCCTTGCTTTTCTGATGATTTTAGGACCGGTTGTATGTAAATTGCATTTGGCCCTTCTAAGTTTCAATTTGCCCTTTTATATTTTCAGCAAGTGATTGGGTAATTTAATTATGAGATTATGATATGATTAGTTTTAATGTTTTTTTTAGTTATCTTATTATTTTGATGGGTTAATAAAATTAGATGAGAATTGGATTAGGATTAAATTTCATTGAGTTTTGATGGTGGGTTTGTCCATTTTTGATTGGGTCTTTGGTTGTTTGTTTCCTGGGTTTAGTAATTTGGGCTCGAAAGCTAAAGCCCATACATTTTGTGGGTTTTACTTGATAAAGTGAAAATGGCCCATTTCCTTTTGTTTTGGATTTTCGGTTGGGCTTGGAGGGTTTTGACCCAAGCAAAAAAGGAAAAATGGCCCAATGGTTTGGTCCATTAAGAAACCAGAAAACAATTTTGCAAATCAGTCCCTGGATTTCTTCTTAACCCACTATGGCCCTACAAACTTTCAATGCTGTCAGTTGGGTCCTTAAATTAATTGTAAATAGGTCCCTGAACTTCATTTTTCTTTGATTTTGACCCCAAGACTTTATTAATTTTTGCAATCAAGTCCTTTCTTTTTTGATTTCTTAAATGTAGGTCGTCTACATGATTTAATGATTCAAATTCATGATTGTTTTTGTCATTTGTGATTATTTGTCAAATAAATTGGTACCTTGACTCCTTTATTATTTGGAGGGTAAATAAGTTGATTTCACTCCATTAGAGCTTCATTTCAAGGGAGGTATAATTTCTTTTATCCCTTTTTGTCTCTCCTATGTGATCCAATGTGCTAAGTGTGAATCGCATGCCTAATTTGCTTTCATTACCATTCTTTAGTTCCATTATTTCATTCCTTCTTGCTTTTATTAAATTATTCTTTTAAATGGGTATGTGTACACCTCTTGGCTTGTAATAGATAGGGCTGTGGCGAGCAATTTGGTCCATTTTCCCTTTCCCCTTTTGTTTTAGTTAGTGAATGTATTAAGTTCAAGTTCATTAGCTTGGTTGCATGCCTATGTGTTACTTGTTACTTGCTTATTAGGGCCTTGCATCTAGTCGAGCCTGCTAAATGTTACGTGCTACGTGTTTATGAGTATTTGGTATATCTACTTGCTTTCCATAGTGTGGATGAATGGAATGGATGAATGTACGTCACCACACTAGTCAACGCTAGTTGTGGCTTCTTTTATCGTTTCCACTAGTCCAACGCTAGTCGGAATTCATAGAATGGGCTAGTCCAACGCTAGACCCTTAGGGTTTTTCCCTCGTTAATACATCATTTGCTTGTTCACCACATATCACGCATTTTCCTTAGTTTTATCATTTGGCATGATCCCCGAACCCCTTTCCCTCCATTTTAGGATTTTTGCATTTCATGCTAGTTATAGGGTTCATTTGCCTGAGAGTCCCCTTAAATATGGGATATTGACGAGTGTGGCTTTTTCTAAGCCTTAGCACGCTTGTATCCTCTCTATCAAAGGGCAAATTGAGTCACGATTTAGGTCTCCCCGTACCCATTATGCATGAATTCCCTAGGTCCATGCACTCTATCATTACACTTTCACTTTTGTCTCATTTGCACACGTACACCTTTTATCCCTTCACTTGCACACAAACACTTGTAAATACATTTGCACACCTCCACTTCCATCCCATTATTTTTATTATTTTTTCTCATTTCACATATCCTCACATTGCATACATGCATTCCTTCATTTGCATCCCACTTGCATTATTCGTGACTTCTTCAAAGGATCGTTATTGGGCTTCACAATTAATGTGATTGACACCACTCAACCTTTGAAGGAAATTTCCCCCCAATACCCCTAGGTCTAGGGTTTTGCATTCATGTAGTACATCCAAGTGTAATAAATTCTTTGGTTAAAATAAGAAAATCTTTGATTAAATCAACGCAACTAGCCTTGACTAGGTCGAAGGGGTGCCTTGGATTTTTATCCTTGCCTTCCCCTTCGTCAAATGTGACTCCCGAACCTTTTTCGTTGGTTTACGTGGACTAGGAGTCGTTCAAAAGGGTTTTCTATTTTTTCTTTAAAAAATTCACTTTTTGGGTGACTTGGTACACCCTAACTCTATACCAAGTGGCGACTCCATTTTTCATATAAAAAACCCTTTTTGAACTATTTTTTTGGGTCAAATCGTCGCATTTTCAAACCCCATTTAGACCCATTTTTCTTTTAAATCACGATTCATTTTCCAATCAAAAATACATTTTTTAAACCATTTATTTATTTATCAAAAATGGGGCGCGACAGTTGGCGACTCCACTGGGGACATTCGAGAGTCCGAGCAAATTTGATTTAATCAACCTTTTTCTTCTTTTAACCTTTTTCATATATCACATTTGGGTGTTTTAGGGTTGCATTTTTCCTTTTTTAGGACTTTTTGCATTTCAACGTATCCAATTACTCCCTCGTTCGTGAATGTATGGTTGGTTGATTGGATGTATGTTTACTTATCTCGCGCTTGCATTGCATTTGGGTGGGGACATCACCTTAGAGCCTCGCGTTGGTTCTCAATCCCTCCCCTCCAAACGAGCACTAGCATACGTGCATTCGCTTTATTATTTATCCCTTTTATTTTTTCTTTTAGTGGCTTGTCACGCCACTCCACCCTACTAGGATTAGGCGATCCACTTGGACATGTGATCACGACACGATGTGTGTGTAGCATGATCCAATGGGTCACTCAATCTTCCGCTTTAAGCTATGGGTTGATAGCCTTTAGCTTTTAGTCGAAGGTTGAAGATTTTGATAGATTCACTCAAACACGTAGCCGTGACACGATGTGTGCGTAGCGGTGTTTGGGGAATCGCTCGAGCCACCGACAAAGAATCTTGGGATTGATGACCCTTGGTTTCTAAGTCTGAAGGCTCGGGGACCTGAGCTTATCGAGTCTAGATGCATTAGCGAACCCAGCCTCATGCATCCATATTAGAATTGCCTTAGGGTAGAGTCGGCCTTATCCTGAGCTAGGGACACTATTCACGAGGGGAGGGGTCCAACCCCTTTCTCCCTTTTCTTGCTTTATTTCTTTGTATTGATTTCGTTGCTACAATGTGTTATGTGTATTTATCTGGCTGAACTAACTTTTCTTGGTTTTATGTCCCCATTGCATTCACAAACCCTATCAAATAAGAGGTCTGGCATGACCTTCTTTTAGAACCTACCCTCGTAGATAGGTTATTGCACGTTTAAAGATTTTGGTATATTGCATTCATAGATTTTGGTAATTGCATAGCATTTTAGGCCTATCCTGGCAAATAAAGGGTTCCTTAGGTCACGTTTCATTTCGAATTGCACATTTTATCGCTTTAATAAACTGGCATCATGCATAAACCCTAGAAAGGGAATGCCATTTAGGGGATCCCGTGTTAGGAATAAACCACCTTGTGTCTCGGATACTTAATCCAGTGAGACTTGCACGTTTACATTTTGTACCATCCAAAGGGGTAGTGCACAAGGTAAGGTAGGATCCGATCATTTTCATAGAGTGATCTTTGGAATATGAGCATCTAATAATCACTTTTTGGCCATTTTATCAAAAAATTGGTAAAAATCCCTTGCATGAAGGACATTAATTTGAAGAGATTCACAAATGATTCCTCCTATTGAGACGATAAATAAATTGAGGCCAAAATTTGATTTTTAGAAGGTCATAGACTAATGCACTTCAATAATTTTGAAATAACCAATGGCCGGACAATTCAACCAATCCATTTTGCCGATTCATTCGATAAACCATCATTTAACCAATTTACCCTTTTTAGGGTCATTTAACCAGTTTATCCTTTTTAGGGTCATCTGGTCGATTTTGAATAAATCGTCAATTCATTTGACCAATTTACCCTTTTTAGGGTCACCTGGTCAATTTTGAATAAATCGTCAATTCATTTGACCAATTTACCCTTTTTAGGGTCACCTGGTCAGTTTTGAATAAATCATCAATTCATTTGACCAATTTACCCTTTTTAGGGTCATTCGGCCGATTTTTGAATAAATCACTGATTCAATTTCATTCATTTGGCCAATTTACCCATTTTTAGGGCAACCGAGCCGATTTTGAATAAACCAGGTTTCGTTCAATCTATTTGATCAATTTACCCTTTTTAGGGTGATCTGATTAATTTTGGATAAATTAAATTTCATTCAATTCATTTGACCTGTTTCCCTTTTTAGGGTAATCCGATCGATTTTTAATAAATTGTCAATTTCATTTGACCAATTAGGATTTCAATGTCGAATTTCAAAGTGGAAAACCTAGTCGATTTTGAGAAAAACATCCATGGCATCTAGCCATTTGATCAGTTGGAGTTTTGACCCGTACTTCACTGTGAAAATTTGTCAACGAATTCCAATCTCTTCGATAGGAAGTTCGTCAAGGTCAAACCCGTACGTTTTTTGCAAATTCTTATATCGATCAAAAGTGATCAATCCCTTCGAACGAGGTCCTCATTTTGACAAACATCTCTTCTCACTTCAATTGACCAAATTCTTTCAAAATTATTTCTCACTCAATGAGTTGATCAGATCCATCAGGTATTGTATAGTGCTACTCTAGCGGATTGCATTTTCATGCTAGGCCTACCCTTGGCACAAAAGGGTTCCCCCATAGGACATGCATACCGATTTTGCAGTTTTGCCTATAACTCTGGGTATTTTTCTTTTGTTTTCCCCCTCCCCCGCATTCATAAAAAAACACTTCATAAAAGGAAAAATATTTTTCTATATCTGATGGCACTTCCGATCTAATAAAGTGTCAAACTGCAAGTGTTATTTGATTCTTGGGCAGATCCTACAATGAAAACATAAAAGATCTATCTGGAAGCTCTACGCTAAAGCATCTGAGAGATTTTGTAATTATTTCCAAAGAAAAATTTTGTATATTTGATTTGTTAATACATTTTGTTCCAAAAAGAAAAGGAGACAAAAAATGTATATGTGCAGCTCTTTACAAGTTTCTCTCTTCTCATTTGTATCGTAATTGAATGAGAAATTTTGTTTCAAAACTTTTTCAGCAATAAAATTTTTGGACAATCATTGTTTTGTGTATATTATGTACATTTCATTCTTTATTCTTATTCATTGGAGATTTCATGATGAATTTTTAAGGAAAAAGACTAAATTGGGATTTTTTCAACCTCCTGCCTGAAAATTCACAATAAGAGTGCTCAGAATTAAAAGGGGTCACTCAGAAGACCCGTGAGATGCCTTTCTCCTTCACTTAACCCCAAAATAAAATCAGTCACATTGATTGATAAATTGCAAATTGGGGCCATCTTTGCTTGAAAATATCCATTGTGTTTAACCGATTCAATTCAATCTAAGTGAAAGCAAAAATGTGCATTATTCTTGTTTGTTTTGAAATTTGGAATGATACTTTGAGCATTCTTTTCTCTATCTATACACATTTTATCATTTGCTCTCCCATTTGAGCCTTTGAAAGAATAATTTCGTTTCAAATAAGAGCCCTAATTATCACTACCTATATTGAAAAATTTTCAAATATCAAAAAGAGGAATGGATTTTCAATAACCATTTCGTTACTTTGGTTGTCATGAAGCATAAGAATGATGCCTTGGCCTTCATTTCTTCAACCTAAACACCATTTACCCCATTGCAATCCTCATTTGAGTTAAAATCGGTGGTTCTTTTCAAAGCACTAATGATCGCACCCCACATTGGGAAGGAGATTGGAGAATTTTCCAAAAGGAGAAAAAGCAAAAATGCTAAAATTAAAAGGGAAAAGAGGGAATCATAAATCGGAGGAATTTGATTCTACTTGAGCTTCAATTTTGAAAGAAAAGGAAGAAAAAAGAAGAAAAAGAAGAGTTTTGCCCCGGCGGATCATGAACGTCTTCCTCAGTCAATTAATTCAGGTGCATGCAAAATTTCGCATTAATGAAAGTTTCCTTTCAGAGTTATTGTAAGGAACGGAATACAAGTCAGGCCATCTTCTTTTTCCGATCAAGCATTCTATCCCTAGTTATCCCTTTTGAGCCTTCAGAATAAAATACTTCATTTGGCGACCCCTGAGAATCGCAAACCCCACACTGGGGTAACTTTGAGATTGAAAAAGAAATAAAAGTCCAAAGGGCGAAAAGTGCTAAAGCAAAAAAAGCAAAAGAAGAGAAAAGAAAAGAGAACCTCAGTTCAAAAATAAACTGGGGCAAATTTTGTGAAAGTTCAAAAATGGCAAAAAAGCCAAAGGAAAATCAATCAAAAGACAATGAAAGAGAAAAGCCTCAATTGAGCATAAACTCTGGGGCAAATTCTGATTTAACCCTAAAATAGGGTTGGTGCAACAATGCGATCTCAGATTCTTCAAACCACTTTTGAAATCCGCTTTCAAGCCTTAACTTTTCTAAGCACCCCACCTGACCTCATTACAAAAGCCGAAAGTCCTGACTTCCGTTCTTTGCAAGGGCCCTGTCAAGAAAATTTCTGATGCCGGAAAATTTAGCTGTATTTCTGAATTGCCTGGATATGGGATTGACGCTACTCACCATGTGAAAGCCCATCAGTTCGAAAAAAGAAAAAGAAAAAAGAAGAAAAGAAGCAAGAAAGTAAATGCAAGAAAATATAGAAAAATTCAACGTGGAAGTCCCTGGGGAATGATGAGAAAATCCAAACAAAGTCTGAAATCTTTTGAGTCCAAAATAAGGACAACTTTTGGAAAAAGGCGATCTATGGTGTAATATCCTTGAAAGTCTTATTCTTTAACTATCGTTTTCAAGCCACATTACAAGCCAATAAAGTCCATCGTTGACTTATTCCTTCATGACAATCCAAAGTGAGGATTATGCTCGTAAGAAATCCATCAATCATTTGTGATCATGGGGGGTATAACCAGTTTTCACAGGTTTAGCTATCGCTTCTACCCATTTTGGTACAAGTTTAAAACTTATATGTTGACTAAATTTTCTTAAGAAATAGGGGTGACAAACTATTTGCTTTCACTAAGATGTGATATTGAATGGATTACATACGATTGGGGGCACAAAAACAAGACAAATCTTGATTTCTCATTTTCCTTAGCCACCTCAAAATCAAAATAACACCCACTTGATTGGTCCTGAAAGATGAGAAGTGGTAATCCATTACCCTAAGCATTTATGCTAAAGTGGGAAAGAAATCTATTGTAATTTGGAATTATTTCAAAAGATTCATCATCAAATTTTCTGTTAGGAAACACAGTTTCTTACATTGTTCAAATAAATGGAGTGTCTTCCAAACAAATTTTTTGCGATTAAATAAGCCCACGCTGGGGCAAATTTTCATTTGAGGGATTTTGTAAAATAGGCCCATAATGGGGCAAATTTTCATTTACAAGATTTCGCAAATTGTGCCCACACTGGGGCAAATTTTTATTCATGGGATTTCACAGAATAAGCCCACACTGGGGCAAAATTTTTATAATACATTTGAGGTTTTCGTCCAAGAATCAAATAATGCATTTTTCAAATCAATCACGCTGTTTCTTTTCATGAAATTCAAGTGCATGTCATATTTTGGTAAGCCCTGTGCAGGTATTCATAGTTGAAATCGACGAAGGAGCATCTGGTGACGTGGAAGGCCGATGCCGAAGAAAGAGAAGAAAGAAGGAAAAAGCGGCCCTAATGGGGGCAAATTATTTTGAAAAATTTTCTCCAAAAATCAGAAAAATTCAAAAGTCAAAATCAAAAATCAAGTTCAAATTCTTGGAAAATCAAATTCAATTTCTTGACCGCTTTTATCAAATTGGGACCGGGTTTCATCCCGCCAATTCCCACGGCAGGACCGGGTTTTATCCCGCTGACCGCTTATTACGGCAGGACCGGGTTTTATCCCGCTGACCGCTTATTTCGGCAGGACCGGGTTCTATCCCGCTGACCGCTTACTTCGTTGGGACCGGGTTTCATCCCGCCAATTCCCACGGCAGGACCGGGTTTTATCCCGCTGACCGCTAATCTCGGCAGGACCGGGTTTTATCCCGCTGACCAATTCTTTCGGCAGGACCGGGTTTTATCCCGCTGACCGCTTATTTCGGCAGGACCGGGTTTTATCCCGCTGACCGCTTACTTCGTTGGGACCGGGTTTCATCCCGCCAATTCCCACGGCAGGACCGGGTTTTATCCCGCTGACCGCTAATCTCGGCAGGACCGGGTTTTATCCCGCTGACCAATTCTTTCGGCAGGACCGGGTTTTATCCCGCTGACCGCTTACCTCGGCAGGACCGGGTTCTATCCCGTTGACCGCTTACTTCGTTGGGACCGGGTTTCATCCCGCTAATTCCCTGACCGCTTACTACGGCAGGACCGGGTTTTATCCCGCTGACCGCTTATTTCGGCAGGACCGGGTTCTATCCCGTTGACCGCTTACTTCGTTGGGACCGGGTTTCATCCCGCCAATTCTCTCGTTGGGACCGGGTTTTATCCCGCCAACCTCGGCAGGACCGGGTCTTATCCCGCTGACCACTTATTTCGTTGGAACCGGGTTTTATCCCGCCAAGCTTGGCAGGCTCGGGTTTAATCCCACTGACCGATTCATTATACTGGGGCAAGTTATTTCGACAAGTCTCTCTCAGTTAAAAAAAAATCAAAAATCATCAAAAATCAAAAAATCAAAAATCATCAAAAATCAAAAAATTAAAAAATCAAAAAAAATCAAAAAGTCAAAATAGATTAAAAAAAAAAATCAAAGTTAAAAATCAAATCATGTTCATCACTGCAGGCTCGGGTCTATCCCGTTTAAGTTTCCTGTTCGGGTCTATCCCGTTTGCATTTTCTGTCCGGGTCTATTCCGTTTTAAATTTTCTGTTTGGGTCTATCCCATTTACATTTCTGTCCGGGTCTATCCCGTGGGACTATCCCATTTAAATTTCTGTCCGGGTCTATCCCGTTTTAGATTTCATGTTCGGGTCTATCTCGTTTTAAATTCCTGTTCGGGCCAGTCCCGTTTTAAATTTCCCATCTGGATCAATCCCATTTTAAAGTTTTCATTTGAAAAGAAAAAAATTTTCTGTTAAAGAGGTCAGTCCTCGTTTCAGAAGCGTCTGTCGTCCGGATCGTTCGCAGCCACCGAATAACACAGGTAAGTATTTGGTGTCTACTTCTTTGTCTCAAGTTTTTTCAAAACTCAGACAAAGAGGGGCAAACTGTAGACACCAAATTTTGATTATTTTAATTTCATTTTTTTATCATTTATTATTTATTTATCTATTTATTATTCTTAATTTTTAATTTTTTAATGGGGTTAGATTCATCATTTTCATTTTTGTAAGATGTTAAAAGTGGCCTTAATTCTCTTAAAATTTGGTTTGGAAATTGTTAATTTATTTTTAATTGATTTTTGAAGAAAAATGAAAATGAAAAAAAAAGGAAAATGTGTGGATAGGTGGAAGTGTGCATGTTGGACAAGTGTGCAAATAAGCATTAGACAAGTGGTTAAGGAAGTATGGGACAAGTGGATAGAAGGAGGTTTTTGAAAAAAAAAAAAAAAAAAAGGATCGGACAAAACAAAAAGGAAAAAACAGAGAAAAGAGACAAGGGCTGGGGGTCGGAGAAAAAAAGAAAAAAAACGCAAGGGAGAACGGAGAGCAAGAAAATAGAAAAGACGCGGCTAAGGAAAAAACGAAAAAAAGGCAGCCGCAAGGGAGAGGCTCTCGGATGAAAAAAAAAACAACGGAGAGGAAAACAGGACGGGCTGACGGCTGAGCGGGATCGGAAAAAGAAAAGAGAGGCGGACGGACTGGGAAAGGGAAAAGAAAACTGGGCAAAGGAAGAAAGGGGCGGCTGAGTATTGAGGAAGGTGTTGAGGATGGTTTTGACGGCTGAAGGTTGAGGCGGAGAAAGGGAGGAGCTTTCGGCTGAGGAGAAAAGGAAGCTACGGGTTCAAGGAAGGCTAAGAAACTGAGAGCTTCACGATGGCGGCAACTCTAAGGCTCAAGCAGAGAGGAAGGTGCGTTCCAGCAGTGAAACAGAGGTTCAAGCTGGAGGTTGGAAGCATTGAAATGAGCTCAGGAGCAGACAACCCGTGAAGAATCGGAGCTGCTGCCATCACCGGAACTTCCCACCACCACCTGAAAAATAATTTCACGAAGCAGGAGCAGGTAAGCTGTCCTTTTCCTTTTAAAATTTTGGTTCTGTTTAAGCTCTCAGAGCATGTCTGCTGTGGGATTTGAGGTTGCAATTGTTCTATTGATGGTCTGTAATTTTTGTTCGCATATATCTTCTGTGTTTGTTGGGCTGAATTCCTTGCTTTTTCTGATGATTTTAGGACCGGTTGTAATGTAAATTGAGCAAAGATTCGTTGAACTTTTTAATGCCCCCAACCTGTTCGACAAAATGCCTGAGCTGAAAATCTTTGTTGGAAGATGAATTGTTTTACATTTTTCCGTGCGAAGAAACAGGCTAAGTCAGCGAGTTCCTCTTTTTGCATTTCAGAAATTGAGTGTATTGGTGCCTTGCATTTTTTGTTCCTCATGCTTCCCTATGTATCGATTATCGATTCGAGCTACTGCTATGGGAGGAATGGCTACAGTTGAAACCAAATTGTTGATATTGCTTTCATTGAAAAGAAAGCCGAAATGGAAGTCGATGTTAGCTTGATGAATTCTTGTTCGAAACTTGGGTTACATGATTTTGTAGGGGGCTTTGAATCACATGTTTAAACTACTGCAATATCTTTTTTCTTGTCTATGCAATTTTTGAATCCTAACTTGTGCTATGTTTTGGAACTTTATTTGGGAATTCATGTGGATTTAGTTGCTGTGTGTGCAAGAATGCATGAATGTTCTCTTGGTTTCGTTTGTGCATGAATGCAGAATTGCTATGGCTGGGGGATGTATAGTGTACAGTTTGGTTTGGATGCTAAGACGGATAAAGGGTCATTTTAATTAGGAAAAACTGCTGCAATGAGATTGTTAAACCTGAAAAAAGATAGAGGAAATCAGTGAGGAAAAGTGACATTTTTGTTTCCATTCTAAACTTTTTGTTGTTTGTTCGGATGTTGAAGTCTGTTCCTGATTTCGTTGCTGAAGTTTTTAGTTTGATGTAAATCTGTGGCTTGTCATCCTAAATTTCCTCCTTTTGTACCTTTGCTGCATTTTATGTCTCGCTGCTGTGATTGGATTTTCTAGGGATAAATGATTGTGTTTAGACGATGTTAATTGAAGGGATTGAAGCTTTGTTGATTTTAGATTGATAAAATAGGGAGTTTGGTTTGAGTTTTGCATTAATCTACATGTTAGAACAAGAAAGCAGGTTGCGGAAATAAAACTGCAGAAGTATTGTTAACGAGAAAGAAACCTGTTTTTCGTAAGCTTGCATGAGTTTTCCCTAAAGAATCGCAATTAACCCCCTCAATTTCTGTCTAATTTCATTGTGGCCCAAAACTAAAAATTTCCAGTTGATTTGGCCCTTCTAAGTTTCAATTTGCCCTTTTATATTTTCAGCAAGTGATTGGGTAATTTAATTATGAGATTATGATATGATTAGGTTTTAATGTTTTTTTTTAGTTATCTTATTATTTTGATGGGTTTAATAAAATTAGATGAGAATTGGATTAGGATTAAATTTCATTGAGTTTTGATGGTGGGTTTGTCCATTTTTGATTGGGTCTTTGGTTGTTTGTTTCCTGGGTTTAGTAATTTGGGCTCGAAAGCTAAAGCCCATACATTTTGTTGGGTTTTACTTGATAAAAGTGAAAATGGCCCATTTCCTTTTGTTTTGGATTTTCGGTTGGGCTTGGAGGGTTTTGACCCAAGCAAAAAAGGAAAAATGGCCCAATGGTTTGGTCCATTAAGAAACCAGAAAACAATTTTGCAAATCAGTCCCTGGATTTCTTCTTAACCACACTATGGCCCTACAAACTTTCAATGCTGTCAGTTGGGTCCTTAAATTAATTGTAAATAGGTCCCTGAACTTCATTTTTCTTTGATTTTGACCCCAAGACTTTATTAATTTTTGCAATCAAGTCCTTTCTTCTTTTGATTTCTTAAATGTAGGTCGTCTACATGATTTAATTGATTCAAATTCATGATTGTTTTTGTCATTTGTGATTATTTGTCAAATAAATTGGTACCTTGACTCCTTTATTATTTTGGAGGGTAAATAAGTTGATTTCACTCCATTAGAGCTTCATTTCAAGGGAGGTATAATTTCTTTTATCCCTTTTTGTCTCTCCTATGTGATCCAATGTGCTAAGTGTGAATCGCATGCCTAATTTGCTTTCATTACCATTCTTTAGTTCCATTATTTCATTCCTTCTTGCTTTTATTAAATTATTCTTTTAAATGGGGTATGTGTACACCTCTTGGCTTGTAATAGATAGGGCTGTGGCGAGCAATTTGGTCCATTTTCCCTTTCCCCTTTTGTTTTAGTTAGTGAATGTATTAAGTTCATTAGCTTGGTTGCATGCCTATGTGTTACTTGTTACTTGCTTTATTAGGGCCTTGCATCTAGTCGAGCCTGCTAAATGTTACGTGCTACGTGTTTATGAGTATTTGGTATATCTACTTGCTTTCCATAGTGTGGATGAATGGATTGGATGAATGTACGTCCCCACACTAGTCCAACGCTAGTTGTGGCTTCTTTTATCGTTTCCACTAGTCCAACGCTAGTCGGAATTCATAGAATGGGCTAGTCCAACGCTAGACCCTTAGGGTTTTTCCCTCGTTAATACATCATTTGCTTGTTCACCACATATCACGCATTTTCCTTAGTTTTATCATTTGGCATGATCCCCGAACCCCTTTCCCTCCATTTTAGGATTTTTGCATTTCATGCTAGTTATAGGGTTCATTTGCCTGAGAGTCCCCTTAAATATGGGATATAGACGAGTGTGGCTTTTTCTAAGCCTTAGCACGCTTGTATCCTCTCTATCAAAGGGCAAATTGAGTCACGATTTAGGTCTCCCCGTACCCATTATGCATGAATTCCCTAGGTCCATGCACTCTATCATTACACTTTCACTTTTGTCTCATTTGCACACGTACACCTTTTATCCCTTCACTTGCACACAAACACTTGTAAATACATTTGCACACCTCCACTTGCATCCCATTATTTTTATTATTTTTCTCATTTCACATATCCTCACATTGCATACATGCATTCCATTCATTTGCATCCCACTTGCATTATTCGTGACTTCTTCAAAGGATCGTTATTGGGCTTCACAATTAATGTGATTGACACCACTCAACCTTTGAAGGGAAATTTCCCCCCAATACCCCTAGGTCTAGGGTTTTGCATTCATGTAGTACATCCAAGTGTAATAAATTCTTTGGTTAAAATAAGAAAATCTTTGATTAAATCAACGCAACTAGCCTTGACTAGGTCGAAGGGGTGCCTTGGATTTTTATCCTTGCCTTCCCCTTCGTCAAATGTGACTCCCGAACCTTTTTCGTTGGTTTACGTGGACTAGGAGTCGTTCAAAAGGGTTTTCTACTTTTTTTTCTTTAAAAAATTCACTTTTTGGGTGACTTGGTACACCCTAACTCTATACCAAGTGGCGACTCCATTTTTCATATAAAAAACCCTTTTTGAACTATTTTTTTGGGTCAAATCGTCGCATTTTCAAACCCCCATTTAGACCCATTTTTCTTTTAAATCATGATTCATTTTCCAATCAAAAAAATACATTTTTTTAAACCATTTATTTATTTATCAAAAATGGGGCGCGACAATTAGGGTTGTGAATTGGTGTTGTTTATGGCTCGGCATGGAGTCTTATTGTATGTGTTGCATGATTCTAGGGCGTGAAGGTAGTGCACGACGGCTTGGTGATCGTGGTACATGAAATACCACTTACTTGCTTGGTGAGTATACCACTCACTAAATTGTTACTATGTGGCTTTGTTAAATGTTATGTGATGCCTTGATGGCTTATTCGAATATTGAAATTGATTAAGGTGAGGGTGTACTTGACCGCCCTCACCTCTTTTGATATTGTCACTGAATGGCTACCGTTTTATTGCATTATTGAACTTGATATATTGGTTGGTGAATTCCATTTCATGGAAACTGAATTGATGTCGTTTGGACGATGTCCAACGGCCTTACTGCATTACTGAGCTCAACCCCGTTTGGTAGTCAATTGGATCGAGCCGGCGAGGGCTTGGTCGTGAAGATTGAATCGCCACGGGGACTGTACTGGGGAACCTTGTGGTAATGAGACCCTTGGTTCCGGTAAACTCGAGTATTACCAAAAATATTACTGAATGGAGTGCGGGCCCGGTTGGGGTATGTTGGGTGGAAGGAATGGAAGTAAAGAGTTGTCTACGGTTTGGTATTTTAACATTGACGGAGAGTCAATGAGGTTGGTTCAAGATTGCAAGCGTGGAAATGGGCATTTTCGACCTAGTTAAGCTAGGAACTGGATTGAGTGGTCTTCTACATTATTGTAGCCCTGTTCCATAGCTTCGAAACGGTGGGTCTTACACCCCCAACCGATATTTGTAGTGAGAGTTGTACCATTACCGCATAATGAGTGTAAAACAGTTTTCTATTCGGGGCCAAGACTAAGGCCATTTTCTAATTTCTGGTTTGCTATTATGCTCATTTATGCATATGAAACCCTATTAGGGTTGTGAATTGGTGTTGTTTATGGCTCGGCATGGAGTCTTATTGTATGTATTGCATGATTCTAGGGCGTGAAGGTAGTGCACGACGGCTTGGTGATCGTGGTACATGAAATACCACTTACTTGCTTGGTGAGTATACTACTCACTTACTTGTTATATTGTGGCTTTGTGCTATGTGTATTTGATGCCTTGAAGGCTTATTTGGTTATTGGAAATGATTGAGGTGAGGGTGTACTTGATCGCCCTTACCCCTCATGACTTTATTCGTGGCTATTGATTGTTTTACTGAAATACTGCACTGGATATATGAAATACTGCATTCCATTCATGGAAACTGATTTGGTGTCGTTGGACGAGTATCCAATGGCTTTACTGCATTTATGAGCTCAACCCCGTATGGTAGTTAATTGGATCGAGCCGGCGAGGGCTTGGTCGTGAAAATTATCATGCCACGGGGACTGTACTGGGGAACCTTGTGGTAATGAGACCCTTGGTTCCGGTAAACTCGAGTATTACCAAAATATTACTGAATGGAGTGCGGGCCCGGTTGGGGTATGGTAGGTGGAAGGAATGGGAGTAAAGTGTGGTCTACGGTTTGGTACTTTTAACATTGACGGAGGGTCAATGGGGTTGGATCAAGATTACAAGCGTGGAATTGGGCTCTTGAGAGCCGACCGTATCCTTTTACCGTTTTGCTTCATTGCTTATTTGTGCACTTTAAATGAAGGTTCATTCTTATATGACTTTGATTGCTTATTGGGTGGTATACCACTGGGCTTTGGCTCATTCCGTGTTATTTGTTTTCCTTACAGGGATATAATTGCTTTTGAACATGGACTGGATAGTCAATTGCCATACTGAGCTTGTAAATGTCTTTTGTATAGCTCTTGAAGTGAAACCCTAATGTATAACGGGTTCATTTCCTTTTGATAGGCAAATCGAATGTGTACTCCTTAATGAATAGTTTTGGCATGCCATTATGGTTGTAAATGTTGATTTCCATTGTACATATATGCTTGGCTATGGTTTAGATAAATTTCGGCTTCGGTTTTCGTTTTATTTTATTTTATTTTATTTTGTGTTTTGACTTGTTTGCGCGCGATGTTATGTTCCGGAACGTTTTAGATTGACGTAAACCGTACCGTTAGTCCTGGCGAGAGCTGGGCAGGCAGTCCGCTAACCCCTTTGGTTCGCCTTAGGGGAAGGTGGGGCTGTCACACGGTTTCATTCAACCACCGTTAGCATCGAGTCTATCTCACTAACGTGTGCGGTTTCATTCCACCGTCGTTAGCATCGAATTTATCTCACTAACGTGTGCGGTTTTATTCAACCACCGTTAGCATCGAGTCTATCTCACTAACGTGTGTGTTTTTATTCTATCTCAGTTAGGCTCGGGTTCAATCCCACTGACCGATCACCATGGCAGGCTCGGGTGTAATCCCATTGACCGATTATCAAAGGCAGGCTCGGGTATAATCCCACTGACCGATTCTCAAGGCAGGCTCGGGTGCTATCCCACTGACCGATTATCAAGGCAGGCTCGGGTTCAATCCCACTGACCGATCACCATGGCAGGCTCGGGTGTAATCCCACTGACCGATTATTAAAGGCAGGCTCGGGTATAATCCCACTGACCGATTATCAAGGCAGGCTCGGGTGCTATCCCACTGACCGATTATCAAGGCAGGCTCGGGTTCAATCCCACTGACCGATCACCATGGCAGGCTCGGGTGTAATCCCACTGATCGGGTGTAATCCCACTGACCGATTATCAAAGGCAGGCTCGGGTATAATCCCACTGACCGATTCTCAAGGCAGGCTCGGGTTCTATTCCACTGATCGATTCTCAAGGCAGGCTCAGGTTCTATCCAACTGACCAATTCATCGCACTGGGGCAAATTTTTGGATAATTTTCCAAGTAAATCTTATACAGTTTCTTCATACATGCCAGCATTTCATTTTTTGCACTGCCACTAGTCGTTTGGTCAGTCCCACTAGTGTGCATTTTTATCGCCACTAAACATGGGTCAGTCCCACCAGTGAGCATTTCTTTTATTTTGCCGCTAGCCGTTGGGTCAGTCCCACTAGCGTGCCTTTCATTTTGCATCGCCACTAGCCGTGGGTCAGTCCCACTAGTGAGCATTTCATTTTCGTTGCCGTTAAACATGGGTCAGTCCCATGATTTAAATTTTGTTCGGGTCAGTCCCATGATTTTAAATGTTTATTCGGGTCAGTCCCACGATTTTAAATTTCTGTTCGGGTCAGTCCCGTTTTTAAATTTCTGTTCGGGTCAGTCCCGTTTTAAAATTCCTGTTCGGGTCAGTCCCGTTTTAAATTCCTGTTCGAGTCAGTCCAGTTTTAAAATTCTTGTTTGGGTCAGTCCCGTTTTAAATTTCTGTTCGGGTCAGTCCCATTTTAAAATTCCTGTTCGGGTCAGTCCCGTTTTAAATTCCTGTTCGGGTCAATCCCGATTTACATTTCCTGTCTCGGATCAGTCCCGATTTAAATCCCCTTGTTCGGGCCAGTCCCATGTTTAAAATTCCTTGTTTAGGTCAGTCCTGTGAGAGCCCGTAAAACCCTAATTATTTTCCTAGGGTTTATTCCCCTTTAATTGCATAATTTTGCATTTTCTGGCTTAGAAATATTTTCTGAGAGGATTTTATGAGCAATTATAGTTTTAAGATGATTTTTCTAGCATTGGCGAGTTTTTAGAAAATTAAGGATAAATAATGGACGTGGGACCCACTAGTGCGAAAAGTTCGGAAAAATTCGGCCAATAAGGTTAAGTTTCGGATACTGTTATAAATTTATCGGGTGTTAAGAGATAAGTAGAGTGTGTGAATGATTGATGTGAGAGAGAAAAGAAAGATAGGAATGCATTTATGAAGGTGACAAGTGTCACCTTCTTATTGGATGACTTTTAAGATTTACTATTCATAATTTTGACTTTTTTGACCAAAGGTTAAATATCCAAAAATTCACCAAAAATCACCATTTTTCTCCTTGTGTTGGCCGGCCCTCTCTCTCTCAAAGAAGAAGAAAATTCCTCAACTCTCAAGCTTCCATAAGCTTCAATCTTTCATAAACAAAGGCTTAGACTAGATTCTATTCCATAAAAACTTTGCTTCTAGTGATAGTAAGTGTGTTGGTGAACTTTGTTTGAAGATCAAAGGTGTCCTACATCCCTCTCTCTCTTGATCTCTTGGTAAGTGTTGCCTGAACACCATACTACCTTCAATAATGGTTACATGATGCTTAGAAGTGGCTTAAGTGGTTGAAAATGTGATTTATTTCTTGATTTGGCTTGTTATGGTGAAGTTTTTATTTTATTGGGATTTTTTCTGGTTTAATATGATCTTGATGTTGGGGGCTTGTATGATGAATTGTAATGGTTGGAAATGACTCTAGTGAGTGTGAATTGTGGTTAAATGCAATCAATTTTGGATTTGGTGTGAAATTTGAAAAGTTAGGGTTCTTGAACCCCAATTCTGTCCGGTTTTAGATCACTGTGTTAGAGGCCGAATTTGACTTTTCTCAAAACATGAAAGTTGTAGGTATTGATGAGGTTGATGTGCCTGTAAAATTTCAGGTCATTTGGATTAATGTAGAATGAGTTATGACGAAATTACTGTAGCTGTTCTGCTTTGAGCAGAATGCGAAAACTGCGATAGTAATTGGCCATTTTGACTGGAATTGGTTTGGATTTTGGAGTTAGTGTCTTCTGATGAAATGTAGCTGAGTGTCTTAGCTAACATATGCCTTTGGAATTTCGGCATTTGGACTTGTAAGGACTGAGATATACTGATTACAGTTTTTTGTGTTTTGCAAACCTGTTTTAGGAATTCTGGGTTAGTATTTGGCATTTTCGACCTAGTTAAGCTAGGAACTGGATTGAGTGGTCTTCTACATTATTGTAGCCCTGTTCCATAGCTTCGAAACGGTGGGTCTTACACCCCCAACCGATATTTGTAGTGAGAGTTGTACCATTACCGCATAATGAGTGTAAAACAGTTTTCTATTCGGGGCCAAGACTAAGGCCATTTTCTAATTTCTGGTTTGCTATTATGCTCATTTATGCATATGAAACCCTATTAGGGTTGTGAATTGGTGTTGTTTATGGCTCGGCATGGAGTCTTATTGTATGTATTGAATGATTCTAGGGCGTGAAGGTAGTGCACGACGGCTTGGTGATCGTGGTACATGAAATACCACTTACTTGCTTGGTGAGTATACTACTCACTTACTTGTTATAATGTGGCTTTGTGCTATGTGTATTTGATGCCTTGAAGGCTTATTTGGTTATTGGAAATGATTGAGGTGAGGGTGTACTTGATCGCCCTTACCCCTCATGACTTTATTCGTGGCTATTGATTGTTTTACTGAAATACTGCACTGGATATATGAAATACTGCATTCCATTCATGGAAACTGATTTGGTGTCGTTGGACGAGTATCCAATGGCTTTACTGCATTTATGAGCTCAACCCCGTATGGTAGTTAATTGGATCGAGCCGGCGAGGGCTTGGTCGTGAAAATTATCATGCCACGGGGACTGTACTGGGGAACCTTGTGGTAATGAGACCCTTGGTTCCGGTAAACTCGAGTATTACCAAAATATTACTGAATGGAGTGCGGGCCCGGTTGGGGTATGGTAGGTGGAAGGAATGGGAGTAAAGTGTGGTCTACGGTTTGGTACTTTTAACATTGACGGAGGGTCAATGGGGTTGGATCAAGATTACAAGCGTGGAATTGGGCTCTTGAGAGCCGACCGTATCCTTTTACCGTTTTGCTTCATTGCTTATTTGTGCACTTTAAATGAAGGTTCATTCTTATATGACTTTGATTGCTTATTGGGTGGTATACCACTGGGCTTTGGCTCATTCCGTGTTATTTGTTTTCCTTACAGGGATATAATTGCTTTTGAAAATGGACTGGATAGTCAATTGCCATACTGAGCTTGTAAATGTCTTTTGTATAGCTCTTGAAGTGAAACCCTAATGTATAACGGGTTCATTTCCTTTTGATAGGCAAATCGAATGTGTACTCCTTAATGAATAGTTTTGGCATGCCATTATGGTTGTAAATGTTGATTTCCATTGTATATATATGCTTGGCTATGGTTTAGATAAATTTTGGCTTCGTTTCTTTTCGTTTTTTTTTATTTTGTGTTTTGGCTTGTTTGCGCGCAATGGTATGTTCCGGAACGTTTTAGATTGACGTAAACCGTACCGTTAGTCCTGGCGAGAGCTGGGCAGGCAGTCCGCTAACCCCTTTGGTTCGCCTTAGGGGAAGGTGGGGCTGTCACAGGTGGTATCAGAGCCTAGGTTTGAATTAGCCTGGGTGTAATAGATGTGCTCGACTTGAGGGTTTTATTGATTATGGTTTTTAAGGTTATTCATGTTGTTTATTCCTTTGCTATAGGATGGATGCCAGTGGTGACCCGAGTGACCGTCCGGCAGGAGATCGTCCTCGTAGCACGTTGCCGCCGATTAAGTATCAACTTAGGCAGAAGGGGGCCGTGGTCCGTTGGAGCCCGGCCAGCCGCGTTCGACAGTGTGGGTGTCGTAGCGACTTTGCCTACCCGAATACACTAGTTTTGTCGGTGGCAAAAGAACGCGAGGAGTTTGCTAAGGAAAATACTAAGCTTGAAGCTGTGGTTGCTGCGTTGGAGGCTGAGGTGACTCAGGCTAAGGCGACCAATGAGAAGCAAGCCTCGCGTATTAAAGAGTTAGAATATGACGTGCAAGAGGTCGAGGAAAGAGTTGATGATCTATGTGATCAGTTGAGAGATGCACGCGAGCGCGAGACTAAGCGAGCTCGTAAGGTCAGGGGTCGTGCTGAGGCGATCCTTAACCTATGCGACGACGGACTCGAGGAGTCTAGTGACGAGGCCTCGTATGCTGGGGCCGAGGCTGGGGAGGAGTCTACCCCATCGCCTGGGTCTCAGACCCCGGCAACCGACTAAGCTATGATATCTAGGCACCTTATGGGCTAGTGGTGGTTTTTGGAATGTACATAGGGATAGGGATAGTGCCTTAGCTAACCGTTTTGGATGTAGAGTTAGCTACGTGTAAATCTCTTTTGATAGGCCTATCCTCGGGAGGATCTTTTGTGTACGTACGTGCTTTGGCCGTACTTGACTGACTGCTTGTATATATGTTTGGCTTGTATATATGTGTGCTTGTGATCTTGTTTGAAATGCATCGTTATGTGTTAAGTGAAAGTTTATTTGTTACTTACATGCTTTGTTACTGCTTTGGTTTAGTAATTTTGCCTAGACCAAGTATATCTTATGGAAGGAACACGGAGTGGACGGGGACGTGGGCGCGGTAGGCAACCCATACCAGTTAGGGAAACGGGGGAAGCTTCTATTGGACCGAATCCTGAACCCCAAATAGACCCTAATGTGCAAATAGCTGCTGCTATGCAGCAAATGACCAACCTACTTGCACAAGTAGTGCAACAACAGGGCCAAAACCCAAACCCTAACCCCGGAAACCCTGGACATCATAATGAGAGTGAAGATAGAGCGCTTGAGCGTTTTCAAAAGTTTTTCCCACCAAAGTTTATTGGGGGACCCGACCCTGACGTCGCCGAGAAATGGCTGGAGAAAATGGTTGATATATTCGTGGCCCTACACTACCCGGACGAACGGCAGGTGACTTTTGCCGTTTTCCAACTCGAGGGAGCTGCCCGTTCCTGGTGGAACGTGATTAGACAAAAATGGGAGCGAGAGCAGACTCCGAGAACGTGGGTGAACTTCATCCGGGAATTTAATGCCAAGTTTTTCCCTCCTCTAGTCCAGGAGAGGAAGGAAGACGAGTTTATCCGGCTCCGGCAAGGGGCTCAGACGGTGGCGGAGTATGAGAGCCAGTTTACCCGCCTGTCCAAATTCGCGCCAGAGTTAATCATGACCGAGCAACGACGAGTGAGGCGCTTCATTCAGGGCTTGAACGTGGAGATCCAGAAGGACCTCGCGGCGGCTCAAATTACCACGTTTAGCGAGGCTATGGAAAAGGCCCAACGGGTCGAGAGTGCACGGCTTCAGGTCCGAAACTTCCAGGCTAAAAAGCGTGGTTTTCCTGGGAGTACATCTGGACAGGGTGAGAAGAGCACTCCCTCTAAGTTTGGACGAGGCACGGGAGGTGGTCGACAGTCCGGATCAGGCGGAGGGACTCCGTTTAGAGGTGGTCAAGCTGGGCGAGGACCGAGGGGAAATGTTCAGGGTGGCTCGGCTTCGGCACCTCGTGGACCCTGTGGGCACTGCGGAAAGACAAACCACACCGAGGATAATTGCTGGAGGAAACTGGGTAAATGCCTACGGTGTGGAAGTGCGGACCATCAACTGGCTACATGTCCGGTCCTGAAACAAGACGGAAAGGGGAGCCAACTACCGTCGAGGACCAATACTGGACCGGCCAAGGGAGACGGATCCAAACCAAAAGTTCCGGCTAGGGTATATTCCTTAGAGCCTCACCAGATCCCAGAGTCTTCCGAGGTGGTGGAAGGTACGATCCCTATTTTCCACCGCTTTGCCAAAGTTTTAATTGATCCTGGTGCCACTCATTCGTTTGTTAACCCTGATTTCATGTGTGGCATCGATATCAAACCTGCTAGCTTACCATATGACTTAGAGGTTAGTACACCTACGGGGAATCAACGTTTGGTGACTAGTATGGTTTATAAGGATTGTGATGTATGGGTAGGTGAGCGAAGGTTTTTAGGAGACCTGATTAGCTTGTCCATTAAAGGGTACGACGTGATTCTGGGTATGGACTGGTTAGCCAGATATAACGCCCAACTGGACTGTAAAACGAAAATAGTTGAATTTCGCATTCCTGGCGAGGCAACCTTAAGGTTGGATATAAGGGGTAGGTTAGCCTCATCTGCTCTCATTTCGGGCATTCGAGCTAGGAAACTGATAAGTAGAGGGGCGCGAGGCTATTTGGCCTTTCTAATTAATACCCCTACGGATAAGTTAAAAGTGGAAGACGTGGCCGTAGTGAGGGAATTTCCGGATGTGTTTCCTGATGAGTTAGTGGCCTTACCTCCGGAAAGGGAGATAGAATTCCGAATAGATCTTTTACCTGGAACTGCACCTATCTCGAAAACCCCTTACCGAATGGCACCCGCAGAACTTAAAGAGCTTAAGTTGCAATTGCAAGACCTTTTGGAGCGGGGATTCATTCATGAGAGTGAGTCTCCTTGGGGAGCTCCGGTCTTATTTGTGAAGAAAAAGGACGGAACGTTGAGGATGTGTATTGACTATAGGGGGCTGAACAACGTGACCATCAAGAACAAGTATCCACTGCCCCACATTGACGAGTTGTTTGACCAGCTGCAAGGAGCAGTGGTCTTCTCGAAGTTGGACCTCCGACAGGGATACTACCAGTTGTTGATTAGGAAGGAGGACATTCCGAAAACTGCTTTCAACTCGAGATACGGGCATTACGAGTTCGCCGTTATGCCCTTTGGACTGACTAATGCTCCCGCCGCCTTCATGGACTTAATGCATAGGGTTTTTAAACCCTACCTGGACCGATTTGTCGTGGTGTTTATTGACGACATTTTGGTCTACTCTAAGACACGCAAGGAGCATGAAGAGCATTTAAGAATGGTGTTGCAGACATTGAAGGAACATCAGCTATACGCCAAGTTTAGCAACTGCGAGTTCTGGTTGGAGAAAGTGGCATTTCTAGGGCACGTGATCTCCCACGAAGGTATTACAGTGGACCCGGCGAAGGTTGAGGCCGTGACAAATTGGAAGAGGCCAGAAACCCCCACGGAAATTCGTAGCTTTCTAGGGCTAGCTGGGTACTACCGAAGGTTTATTAAGGATTTTTCCAAACTGGCAGGACCTTTAACTGACTTGACAAAGAAGCATGGCCAGTTTATTTGGAACGGCCGATGCGAAACAAGTTTTCAGGAATTAAAGAGAAGATTGACCATGGCTCCGGTACTGGTCTTGCCAAATGGAGTGGACGGGTTTGCAGTATATGCAGACGCGTCGCGAGAAGGATTGGGATGCGTTTTGATGCAGAACCGGAATGTGATTGCTTTTGCCTCTAGGAAATTGAAGCTTCACGAGCAGAACTACCCGACTCACGATCTAGAATTAGCTGCAGTTGTGTTTGCTTTGAAAAAGTGGAGGCATTACCTATATGGGGTGACCTTCGAAGTGTTTTCGGATCACAAGAGTCTTAGGTACCTCTTTTCCCAGAAGGAACTGAATATGAGGCAACGAAGGTGGATGGAATTCCTGGAAGATTACGACTGTACGATCAATTACCATCCGGGAAAGGCAAATGTGGTAGCAGATGCCTTGAGTCGTAAGGTACAAGTAGCGGGACTAATGATTAAGGAGTGGGATTTACTAGAATCCGTGTGTGAGTGGAAACCCTGTCTTGGGAGTCATAAGGTGATATTTAGCAATGTAAGGGTTACATCCACTCTACTGGAACGTATAAAAGAGGCGCAAGGCAAGGATTTGATGGTGCGGAAGTGGAGAGAGAAAGTGGAAAAGGGAGAAACTACGGACTTCAATTTGAGTCCTGAGGGTCTTCTGAAGTATCGGAACCGAATTGTAGTACCAAAGGACGAGTCATTAAAAGCAGAAATTCTGGAGGAAGCTCATCGGTCCAAGTATACAATCCATCCGGGTAGCAGCAAGATGTACCAAGACCTGAAAGGGACCTATTGGTGGGATAATATGAAGAGGGAAATAGCTCAATACGTGCAGAAATGTCTCATTTGCCAGCAAGTGAAGGCGGAGCATCAAAAACCATCGGGTTTGTTACAACCCTTGGAGATACCCGAGTGGAAATGGGAAAACATCACTATGGACTTCGTTTCAGGTTTACCAAGGACGCAAAGGGGACACGATGCCGTTTGGGTGATCGTTGATCGATTAACCAAGTCGGCCCATTTCTTGCCGGTGAACATGAAGTACTCAATGGATCAGTTGGCCCGACTGTACATGGACGAAGTAGTAAGACTACACGGTGTTCCTGTGAGCATCGTTTCCGATCGGGATCCACGGTTTGTGTCGCGATTTTGGCAGAAGTTCCAAGAAACCCTGGGGACGAAACTCAACTTGAGCACTACTTATCACCCTCAGACGGATGGCCAGTCGGAACGGACGATTCAAACTCTCGAGGACATGCTACGAACTTGCATTCTGGACTTTGGAGGCAGTTGGGGTCAGCACATGACCTTGGTGGAGTTCGCGTACAACAATAGCTTTCATTCGTCGATTCAAATGGCTCCGTACGAAGCTCTCTACGGACGCAAGTGCCGCTCACCGATTTACTGGGACGAAGTTGGTGAAAAGAAGGCACTGGACCCGACAACTATTCCATGGATGGAAGAGGCTCACGAGAAGGTCAAGTTGATAAGGCAACGGCTTCAAACCGCCCAGAGTCGCCAAAAGAGCTACGCGGATAACCGAAGGAAGGATTTGGAATTTGAAGTTGGAGATCAAGTATTTCTTAAGATCACACCCTTACGAAGTCTTACAACGGGGAAAGGAAAGAAACTCCAACCACGGTACGTTGGACCCTACAAGATCCTTCAGAGGGTTGGAGCGGTCGCGTATCGATTGGAACTGCCATCCAGTCTATCTCGAATCCATGATGTATTCCACGTCTCAATGCTAAAGAAGTACCATCCTGACCCATCTCATGTTTTACAACCGGAGGATATCGAAGTAGATGAATCACTGGCCTACGAAGAGAAACCGGTTCAAGTACTCGATCGAAAAGTCAAAGAGCTCAGAAACAAGAAGATTCCGCTAGTGAAAGTGCTATGGAGAAACCACGGAGTGGAGGAAGCTACTTGGGAGATGGAAGAGGAAATGCGAAAGAAATACCCAAACCTTTTCGGGAATTAAGGTGAGAAATTTCGAGGACGAAATTCTTTTAAGGGGGGAAGAGTGTGAGAGCCCGTAAAACCCTAATTATTTTCCTAGGGTTTATTCCCCTTTAATTGCATAATTTTGCATTTTCTGGCTTAGAAATATTTTCTGAGAGGATTTTATGAGCAATTATAGTTTTAAGATGATTTTTCTAGCATTGGCGAGTTTTTAGAAAATTAAGGATAAATAATGGACGTGGGACCCACTAGTGCGAAAAGTTCGGAAAAATTCGGCCAATAAGGTTAAGTTTCGGATACTGTTATAAATTTATCGGGTGTTAAGAGATAAGTAGAGTGTGTGAATGATTGATGTGAGAGAGAAAAGAAAGATAGGAATGCATTTATGAAGGTGACAAGTGTCACCTTCTTATTGGATGACTTTTAAGATTTACTATTCATAATTTTGACTTTTTTGACCAAAGGTTAAATATCCAAAAATTCACCAAAAATCACCATTTTTCTCCTTGTGTTGGCCGGCCCTCTCTCTCTCAAAGAAGAAGAAAATTCCTCAACTCTCAAGCTTCCATAAGCTTCAATCTTTCATAAACAAAGGCTTAGACTAGATTCTATTCCATAAAAACTTTGCTTCTAGTGATAGTAAGTGTGTTGGTGAACTTTGTTTGAAGATCAAAGGTGTCCTACATCCCTCTCTCTCTTGATCTCTTGGTAAGTGTTGCCTGAACACCATACTACCTTCAATAATGGTTACATGATGCTTAGAAGTGGCTTAAGTGGTTGAAAATGTGATTTATTTCTTGATTTGGCTTGTTATGGTGAAGTTTTTATTTTATTGGGATTTTTTCTGGTTTAATATGATCTTGATGTTGGGGGCTTGTATGATGAATTGTAATGGTTGGAAATGACTCTAGTGAGTGTGAATTGTGGTTAAATGCAATCAATTTTGGATTTGGTGTGAAATTTGAAAAGTTAGGGTTCTTGAACCCCAATTCTGTCCGGTTTTAGATCACTGTGTTAGAGGCCGAATTTGACTTTTCTCAAAACATGAAAGTTGTAGGTATTGATGAGGTTGATGTGCCTGTAAAATTTCAGGTCATTTGGATTAATGTAGAATGAGTTATGACGAAATTACTGTAGCTGTTCTGCTTTGAGCAGAATGCGAAAACTGCGATAGTAATTGGCCATTTTGACTGGAATTGGTTTGGATTTTGGAGTTAGTGTCTTCTGATGAAATGTAGCTGAGTGTCTTAGCTAACATATGCCTTTGGAATTTCGGCATTTGGACTTGTAAGGACTGAGATATACTGATTACAGTTTTTTGTGTTTTGCAAACCTGTTTTAGGAATTCTGGGTTAGTATTTGGCATTTTCGACCTAGTTAAGCTAGGAACTGGATTGAGTGGTCTTCTACATTATTGTAGCCCTGTTCCATAGCTTCGAAATGGTGGGTCTTACACCCCCAACCGATATTTGTAGTGAGAGTTGTACCATTACCGCATAATGAGTGTAAAACAGTTTTATATTCGGGGCCAAGACTAAGGCCATTTTCTAATTTCTGGTTTGCTATTATGCTCATTTATGCATATGAAACCCTATTAGGGTTGTGAATTGGTGTTGTTTATGGCTCGGCATGGAGTCTTATTGTATGTATTGCATGATTCTAGGGCGTGAAGGTAGTGCACGACGGCTTGGTGATCGTGGTACATGAAATACCACTTACTTGCTTGGTGAGTATACTACTCACTTACTTGTTATATTGTGGCTTTGTGCTATGTGTATTTGATGCCTTGAAGGCTTATTTGGTTATTGGAAATGATTGAGGTGAGGGTGTACTTGATCGCCCTTACCCCTCATGACTTTATTCGTGGCTATTGATTGTTTTACTGAAATACTGCACTGGATATATGAAATACTGCATTCCATTCATGGAAACTGATTTGGTGTCGTTGGACGAGTATCCAATGGCTTTACTGCATTTATGAGCTCAACCCCGTATGGTAGTTAATTGGATCGAGCCGGCGAGGGCTTGGTCGTGAAAATTATCATGCCACGGGGACTGTACTGGGGAACCTTGTGGTAATGAGACCCTTGGTTCCGGTAAACTCGAGTATTACCAAAATATTACTGAATGGAGTGCGGGCCCGGTTGGGGTATGGTAGGTGGAAGGAATGGGAGTAAAGTGTGGTCTACGGTTTGGTACTTTTAACATTGACGGAGGGTCAATGGGGTTGGATCAAGATTACAAGCGTGGAATTGGGCTCTTGAGAGCCGACCGTATCCTTTTACCGTTTTGCTTCATTGCTTATTTGTGCACTTTAAATGAAGGTTCATTCTTATATGACTTTGATTGCTTATTGGGTGGTATACCACTGGGCTTTGGCTCATTCCGTGTTATTTGTTTTCCTTACAGGGATATAATTGCTTTTGAAAATGGACTGGATAGTCAATTGCCATACTGAGCTTGTAAATGTCTTTTGTATAGCTCTTGAAGTGAAACCCTAATGTATAACGGGTTCATTTCCTTTTGATAGGCAAATCGAATGTGTACTCCTTAATGAATAGTTTTGGCATGCCATTATGGTTGTAAATGTTGATTTCCATTGTATATATATGCTTGGCTATGGTTTAGATAAATTTTGGCTTCGTTTCTTTTCGTTTTTTTTTATTTTGTGTTTTGGCTTGTTTGCGCGCAATGGTATGTTCCGGAACGTTTTAGATTGACGTAAACCGTACCGTTAGTCCTGGCGAGAGCTGGGCAGGCAGTCCGCTAACCCCTTTGGTTCGCCTTAGGGGAAGGTGGGGCTGTCACAAGTCCTCCGAGTAGTGGCAACCGAATGACACAGGAAAGCATTTGGTGTCTACTTCTTTGTCTCAAGTTTTTCCAAAACTCAGACAAAGAGGGGCAAACTGTAGACACCAAATTTTTAGTGTATTTTTATTTACTATTATTTTATTTGTCATGTTAGTTTTTATTTGCTTTTAGTCTTTTATTTTTGTTTTAAGTCATTTTAGCACAGAATTTTTTGAAAAAAGAAAGAAAGAAAAGAAGAAAAATTATTAGCATTTTGTTGTTATCCTTTACTCATAGTTTTGTTCATTTTATCTGAATTTATTTTAAATTGTTATTTTTCTTTATTTATTTAATTCATTGTTATAAAAACAAAAAAAAAGGGAAACATGAGAGCGGGTTTTAGGCTAATTAAGAGAGTCAGAAGAAAAAAAAAAGAAAAAAACCAACCAAGCTCATGCACCCGGAGCTGCACAAGATCCTAGCCCATTTTCTCCGTATCACATTTCAACCACAAACATGCACACGAGTATAGGAAAATTGGCAGCGGCATAAATGATATCATCTTCATACGATTTTTGTGGATCGGATGGATGACATATTTGGAGGAAAACAACCCTTCATCCTCACCTTTGAGGTGAGGGTTTAGGGGTTGTAGGTTCCGATAAAAAGGAAAGAAACAGCAGAGAACAGTGGAAAGAGGGTGGACGGCTGATGAAAATAAGAGTGAGGCGGCTGGGCAGAATAGAAAAACGGGGGAGGAAAAGAAAGGAACCAGAAAGGAGGTACGGTGGCTAGGGTTTTGGAAATAGAGGTAACGGGCTGGGGAAGGAGAACTGAGCGAGAGAGAAACAAAAAAAGGGAACCAGAAACTAGAGAGAGCTGGGGGGTAGCGGCTGAAAGCTAAAAAAAAAAAAGAGAAACCAGGAAGGGTCTAATGGAGGCCGGAGAGGTGCAACCGAGAGAGCTAAGAAGAGAGGGAGTTGTGGACAGCTAGGGTTCTTAGCAGGAAAGCTTTGGGAAAGTGTGGAAAAAGAAAAGAGGTTTCGGCTCAAAAACAAAGCAAAGGGAAAGAACAAGGAAAGGGAGGGAAATCTGGAAGGTTGAGAGAGTTCATCGGAGAATCCACCGAGAGTTTTGAGGGAGCCACGGCGCAAGGCTGCTAGGAAACAACGCAAGGAAAGCCTGTCCAAGCCACCACCAGTCTGCGTCTGCCGCTGCTGCTGTCTGCCATCGGTACCATCGCGCGCAAGATGTTGTCGTACGTCACCAGCGTCCGTCTCTCCAATGGTGCCGCTCCCAACTCTGCTCCCACTGCCGACTTCCCATCCGTCGCCGCTCGTAGCCGCCGCCACCACCTCGCCAGATTCTACCATTGTCGCCTACAAATCCGCCACCGTGTGAAGGCCATTGGGAGGTAACTCTTCCGTTAGTATTTCAGCTTCCTTCAAAGTGTGTCTTCTGTTAAATTGCTACTTCAATTTTTATGCTAATTATTCATGAATTTTGGTACATACATGTTTTCTGTGATTGTTTGGACCGAAGCTCTTTGCTTTTCTGTGAATGCTGAAGTTTTCATTTGCAAGATTTTGGTTGGACCTTAGATTCTTGTCTTGTGAATTTGTTTGAAATTCCGGAAGAGCTTTAAGCTATTTTGGTCGCATTTTGATGAGTTGCAAATCTGCAGCAGAACAAAAACCTTTGCATCCTCTTTGCTGTTTTTCTTTTCTGCAACCGCTTACCAAGCTTCGGCCATCCAATTTGCTGATTGATCTCATGTTGGAAAGAGGGGATGGATAAGAGGTGTTGGGTTTGCATGTTTGGGGGCTGAAATACTCGAATCATGTTCAAATACTCGTTGGAAAAAATAAATAGCAAGTTGTCGAACCACTTTTGCATGTTTTTTCCAGTCTTTCCTGTACCAGATCTTGCTAAGTTTCTTGCTTGTTTGAATTGTGGTGACTATAGAGTTGGTTGTTTAGTTTGAATTTGTGGTGTTGGTTTGGAAACATCTAATCAAAGAAATCTGGGTTTGAGGGAATGCTCGGCAGATTCTTCTTTTGGTTTCATGAAGTAGTCGCAGATAGCTTCACATGAAAAATTGCAGAATGTAAGGAAGGCTTCAAGTTCTCATTGCATGCATGAAATAACTTTCTAGAATTACACTTTGGCCCCCAAGTCTCCCTTCATTTCACTATGACCCACTCAATTGAATAATCTCCTCAATTTGGTCCTTGGTAGTTTTAATTTTACAACTTCGTTGTTTGTTTGCTTCAATTAACTACCATGCTTTGTTTAAATTGCACTTAATTCATGATTTTAAGAGCTTTATGATCAAATGAGCTCGTGTTGCATATCTTCTTAATTTATTTGATAATTAAAGTGGTACCCTGACCATTTTATTGTTTCGGAGGGTAAATTAGTAATTTCACTTCGTTAGAGCATCAACTCAAGGGAGGTATAACTTCGTTTATCTTTTTTGTCTCTCCCCTAAGTGATCCAACGTGCTAAGTGAGAATTGCATGTCTACTTTGCTTTCCTTGCTTCCTTTCATTTATTTCATTTACTTTTGCTTTTTATTAAGTCATTCTTTTATTTATTTATGGGGTATGTGTACACCTCTTGGCTTGTAATAGATAGGGCTTGGAGAGCATTTTTATTCACTTTTCCCCTTCCCCATTTGTTTTAGTTAGCCAATGTAATAGGTTCATTAGTGTGATTTGCATGCTTGTGTGCTACGTGTTACTTGCTTTCTTAGGGTCTTGCATCTAGATACCATGCTTATGTGTTATGTGCAATACGTGATTTATGTGTATATTGCTTTATTAGCCTTTACATGATTTATTTGGTTTATAATGAACGTGTGACGTCACCGTGGCTAGTCCAACGCTAGTCATGGTCTTTCCCCTCGAGTTCTCGCAAGTCCAATGCTTGTGAGAGAATTCTAGAAAAGGGCTAGTCCAATGCTAGACCCAATAGGCCGTCCCCTTTCGTTAGTGCATACTTGCATGTTTCACTACATTTCATACATTTTTCTTAGTTTTCTAGCATTTGGCATGCTCATCCAATCCTTTCCCCTTCATTTTAGGTTTTTGCATCCTCATGCTAGTTATAGGGTACATTTGCTTGAGAATCCCCTTTCGGTAAGGGAAACGAGCGAGTGTGGCTACAAAATAGCCTTAGCACGCTAGTCCTTCCTTCTAATCAAAGGGAAAATTAAAGTCATGAAGTTAGAAGTCATTTCCGTACCCGACTTGATGCATTCCTCTAGGTTCATACACTCTCATTTTTATCATATCACTTCCTCACTTTCTTTATCCACATTTTCTCACTACTTACATTTTTTCTCACTCCACATGCCATGTTCACATTTCTCTTCTTTCCCTATTACTCATTTATTTTCTACCTCACAAATTGCACCCAATTGCACTTATATGCATTTACTACTATTTATACCATATTTTCATCCACTTGCACACAAACACCTTCATTTTCTCAATTGGCACACATTGCACTTTTCTTACATTTGCACACATTGCACTTTTCTTACATTTACACACATTGCACCTTTCTTGCATTTGCACACATTGCACTTTTCTTACATTTGCACACTTACACTTACATTTGTATTTCCATCTTATTTTGCATTCCTCTTACATTTTTCATACTTGCACTCATATTTGGGTCTTCATTTGCATTACCCGTGACCTCTATGAGAGTTTTCCTTATTGGCCATCACAACTCATGTGATTGGGACCAAAAAGTCTCATGAGAGACATTTTAGATTTAGGATTGCAGTTTTTATCATATCCATTAGTCACATCCAACATGCAACGCATACTTTGGGTAGAAGAGTTAGGAAAAGAAGGGCTAAGTCATGCAACTAGCTTTGGCTAGGGTAAGGGAGTGCCTTAGGCTTTGCCTTTGCCTTCTCCCTTATCAAATGTGACCCCCGATCCCTTTTTTTGGTTACGTAGACCTAAAAGTTTTTTAAAAAGGGTTTGTTTGCTTTTCTTTCCAAAAAATTCATTTTTGGGTGACTTAGTACACCCTAACTCCATACCAAGTGGCGACTCCTTTTTCCATTCGAAAACCCTTTTTGAACTTTGTTTGGCCAAACCGTCGCATTTCACAATTCCACGGCCTTTTATTTTCATTTTCACACATGTTCACATACATATCCCACACACTACTTTCACACCTTCAAAAAGTGGGGCGCGACATTCACTTGCGGCCTTGCAATTTCTGTCCTTGGAGCTTTCTCCGGAACCCCCATAGAAGTAGTGCTTTGTGCCATTGCTAAGCCTCCTCGGAAATCCCCTCGTATTTCCTTTTTAGCTCCATGTTCTTGTGTAAGAGCTCAATTTTCTCCGAATACTCGTACTTCCATCGCCCTTCCCAGTACTCGGCTAGTCTCCTTTGGACCTCTATTTCAGCATATGTTAGCCTTTGAACTTGTTTTACTCCAATTTTGAAAAGGTCTAATCACAGAATATTAATAACATCCATTTATTTTATAATCATCAAAAGTTACGGACTGAGATAAACAGTTTGTTTTATATATGCACCAGAAAATCGGTAAAGTTTACTGAAAATTTTGCCCTACATAAGTAAAAATTGGAGTGCTGTAGTAACTTGCCGCTCAATTTGGACAAATTTATGAACTGAATCTGTGAAGACCCGAAAATTTTCTTATTTTATATTATTTTATTTTATTATTATTTTTTTTATAATGAAAAATAATTCTTATTCAACATAAGAAGACGGAGGCTGGTTTAGCCTTTACAAGATTCACTGCACCTATCCTTATCCTTAATTGAACTCTCTTTTCTCTCATGAGAAACGTAAGTAAGGAAAGTGAACCCTATCTAAATTAACTATTCCTTTGACCTGGGGCGGGAGGCTGTATGAGAGATAGCAGGAGGAGGTCTGACTGGTACTAGCGAGCTATGCAAGAGCGTTCGCCACTACGTTGACTAGTCGAACCCGTGAATGAAGTAGTAATATCCGTCCGGGCGGCTGACCAGATCTGGCAAACAATATGATCAATGTGCCATGAACATTTAGCTTTCGCATGGATCACGTCATGCAACACTTTGGAGTCCATTTCTATCAAAACCTGGTAGTAACCGTGCGCCTGGCAGGCGAGAAGCCCTTGTAACAGTGCCCGTGTGTGAGGACCCGAAATTTTTCTTATTTTTGTCATATATTACTGGTTTATTTAAATAGTTATTCACTCATTTTCTCTGAATTATTTAATTCGACTACTTAAAATCTATTTATATGGAAAAATATCTCTCTTATGTTTTTAAAGCGTTTTGTTAGAAAATTTACTTTTCGAAAACTCGTTTAGTTCGGAACAATGAGTATACGTTTTTCGAGGCTATATTTGAATTGAGAGTATGTTAATTTTGGAGAAGTAAGAATGATCAATAGTAGATTAAGAAAATTTAACTTGAGATTTGAGGAGTTAAAACTCGACTCATGTGAGGACTCGCAAAATTTATTATTTTCAATTCCATTTCGAGCTTATTTAAATATTTAATTGCCCATTTACTCCGAATATTATTTTCTAGTCTATTTAGACCTAATTACATGAGTTTATAGCTTCATTATAATTTTAAAGTGACTCGTTTCAAAATTTAATTTTTGGAAACTCGTGAAGTGAAATAACGAATACGCGATTGGAGTTAATAATCGATTTGAGGATACACTGTGTTTAGAAAATTAGAGACTTGCAGGATGGACTTAAAATAGGTAATTTTATGTTTAAATACTTAAGTGATAGTTATTAGTACTATCATTATAAGAAATTCTTGGAAGTTTTGCTTTATCGCGCTTAATTTGGAGATACGCATTTTCATACACGCGATTTAATTGAGAGACTTTAGACCCTCATTTTGGGACAATTAAGAGTGGACAATATTTATATGAATATGAGTGCATTAAAGGTTTAGTGCACTAGTGAAATAAACTCGAGAGGAGTCGAGCACGAAGTGCGTGTGTACGCGCACTATCCTTAGTTGACTTTTGGAGCATTTTGGGCTACACATTATTAAGCTTCTCATGGGTGCATCACACTAGATCATAACCCTTCAATTCATCATTTAAAGTGGCGTACAACACTCTCATTTTTCTCTCCAAGACAGCCGGCCACTTGTCGCCTCAAGATGAAATCTCAAAATTTGCTTTTCTCTCTCTTAATTTGGTCCACAATTTCGGCTGGAATGAGAGGATATTTAGGGCTGATTTTGCTCAATTAATAATAAGGAAATTAAGGTAATAAAATAGTGGTCAAGTGGTGCACTCAATCGATAACGATCGATACCCGTCGGTTTGAGCGGGTTTTCCTTAAATCTCGTATACTAAGGTTTTAACTACTAATTCACTAACTTATTATTATCACTTCTAATCATATAATATTTCCTTATCCAAAAGTCACTCTTACCTACCAATTTTGATCCTCACTCCGTACCGAATAATTATACTACGGAAAAATGTGAAAACCCTAACTTGCTCCAACTTGAAAACGAAAAGTGAAACCCTACTTTCTAGGTTCATTTGCACTTATTGTGGAATGATTGGGTGGTAGGGCTATTATAAATTAACAATTTCCAAATAAAAGGGCATTTTTAAGAAAAACGTGAGGGTTTTACAATTCCACAAATTGAATTTAGGGTTTCGGTTGAAATATGAGAAATTTGAGAAAACGGTCAATCACAGATGAAACTAGGGTTTCGATTAGACTTTTAGGGTTTCTAGTCTTTTAAAACAAAATAAGGTTTTAAATCAAACCCAAAGAAATAACTTTAGTTTCTTCTTTAAAACAAAATAATGTTTTAAAATAAAAATAAACTAAAGAAACCGTAATATCCTTTATGAGACTAAACAAAAGGTGATCCTAAAAGTTGGGGTATCACACAAAGTGTCTTTTAAACCCAAGAAATGTATTTCTACTACAGAGCCTCTAGAACTTTTACATCTTGATTTATTTGGTCCTACACAAACTACCATTTTAGGGGGTAAAAGATTTTGTTTTGTTGTTATTGATGATTATTCTAGATACACTTGAGTGATGTTTCTTGCACACAAAATGATGTTTTTAAAAACTTTGTTTCACTATTTGCAAAAGTTCAGAATCTGATTGGATTGAAAGTAATCAAAATCAGAAGTGACAATGGTTCAGAATTTCGTTTTTGTGGCTTTCCAGAATTTTGTAACAACTATGGTATTACACGTGAATTTTCAATTGCAAGAGTTCCCCAACAAAATGGGGTTGTTGAAAGAAAAAATAGAACTCTTCAAGAGACTGCTAGAACCATGCTAAGTGAGTGTAATTTACCAAAATACTTATGGGTTGAAACTATAAATATAGCTTGCTATACCATGAATAGAGTTCTTTTAAGACCAATCTTGAACAAAACCTCCTACGAGCTGATGTTTGATAGAAAGCCTGTTGTTGGATACTTTAAAGTCTTTGGTTGCAAATGCTTCATTTTAAACATCAAGGAACATCTCAGAAAGTTTGATAAAAAATCTAATGAGGGAATTTTCTTGAGATATTGTGAGAATAAGAGAGGCTTTAGAGTCCATAATCAAAGGACTTTGGTTATAGAGGAAGCTATACATATCACTTTTGATGAATCTAATGATGATATTTTCATAAGTAGTGGTGAAGATGATGATGCAGGTATTCAAGAAGAACTAAAGAAACTCACAATCACTGACCAAGGCATTGCTTCATCAGAAAATGATTCAAAGGAAGATGAACTCAAGACAGTCCAGTAAGAGAAGACAATGACAGAGACACTAGTACACCTAACGATCTTCTAAGAGTTTGGAAATTTGTTCAAAACCACCCTAAGGAGCTCATCATTGGTGATCCATCCGAGGAGGTCACAACACATTCCTCCTCTAAACAATTGATGGATAATTTTGCATTAGTTTCATACTTTGAACCCAAAAATGTTATTGATGCATTGAAAGATGAGAACTGGATTTTAGTCATAGAAGAGGAGTTAAATCAATTTGAAAGAAACAAGGTGTGGATATTAGTTGTTAGACCACAAGATCATCCTATTATTGGCACAAAGTAGGTTTTTAGAAACAAAATGAATGAAAAAAGTGAGGTAGTAAGAAATAAGGCCAGACTTGTAGCAAAGAGATATACTCAAGAAGAAGGAATTGATTTTGATGAATCATTTGCACTCGTAGCTAGGCTGGATCAATTAGAATATTTTTGGCCTTTGCATGTTTCAAGAACTTTAAATTATTTCAAATGGATGTTAAAAGTACTTTCTTAAATGGATTATAGATCAAGAAGTATATGTTAATCAACCTCCTGGTTTTGAAAATGAAATTTATCCAAATCATGTATTTAAACTCTCAAAAGCTTTGTATGGATTAAAACAACCTCCAAGAGTATGGTATGAACATTTGAGTCATTTTTTTTATTGAAAATGATTTTAAAAGAGGCATTGTAGATAGTACTCTCTTCACTAAGCAAAGTTCACGTGATCTTTTAATTGTGCAAATATATGTGGATGATATTATATTTGGTGCAACTAATGAGAGCTTGTGCAAGGATTTTTCCAATATCATGCAAAAAGAGTTTGAAATGAGCATGATGGGAGAATTAAATTTCTTCCTTGGACTCCAAGTGGTCCAAACCCGAGAAGGAACGTTCATAAATCGAACAAAATACGTCAAGGAACTACTCAAAAGATTTGGAATGGAGGATTCAAAGCAGGTCGGAACACCTATGTGCACATCTACCAAACTTGACAAGGATGAAGAAGGTACAAAAGTTGGTGAAAAGAAGTATAGAGGTATGATTGGTAGTTTACTTTACTTAACTGCTAGTAGACCTGATATCATGTTTGCTGTGTACTTATGTGCTCGTTTTTAGTCTTGTCCAAAGAAATCTCATTTAAATGCAGTAAAAAGAATTCTTAGATATCTAAAAGGAACCTTGAATTTTGGCCTATGGTATTCTAAGTGTCATGAACTTCCTTTGTGTGGATTCTCTGATGCTGATTTCGGAGGTTATAGAGTTGATAGAAAAAGTATAACAGGTATATGTAACTTCTTTGGAAATTGCTTAGTATCCTGATTTAGCAAGAAACAAAATGCTATTTCATTATCTACAACTAAAGTGGAATATGTTGCCGTTGGAGCTTGTTGTACTCAATTATTATGGATGAAAAACACATTGAATGATTTTGGATTGGTGTATGATTGTGTGCCTATGTATTGTGATAACACTAGTGCCATCAATTTGACAAAAAATCCCATACAACATTCTAGGACTAAGGACATAGACATAAAGTATCATTCCATTCGCGATCTTGTCAATAAGGATGAAATTTCCGTTCAATATGTTTGTTCCAAAGATCAAATTGCTGATATTCTCACAAAAGCCCTACCACTGGATCATTTTGTGTATCTGAGAACAAAACTGGGCGTCTCAGAAAAAGTATTCTAAAAATTTTTTTGTCACTCTTTATCAGATGTCCGATGAGTTAAAACGGACATCCGACAGTGTTTTTCATCATTTTTCCAGAAAGGTTTTGGTTCGAACGGTTGTGTCGGATGCTTAACTTCGTTCGATTGTCCGACACTCAAATGTTGCATCTTATAAAGAAGTCATCTATTTCATTCAGTTCATTTACATCCTTAGTCTCGGACGCAACCCTTCATTTCTCTCTCAAATTCAAAATTCAAATTACTCTCTCTTCCAATCAAGTTCCAAGAAATTGATCCAACCGACATCACTATATTCCTATTGCTCGTTTACTATCCCTCATAGCGTCTCCTAACTTCCAATTGCCCCAAAGATCCCAATTCACATCCGAAACCCTAACTTCTCAAAATCCACTCCTTGTGGTCGATTCAAACATCCATTGTAGTTCATATTGCATTCTTAATCAATCTGATACGTATCTACACTATACTCTACCACAAAAACCAACTGCATTACATCATAGTGAAAAGTAGAGGTGGTTCTGTGGGTGCCGGACGCATTTTTAAACTTAGAGATGAGGAGGTTGAAATTGTAGAACCCTCCACCAGAGCATCCAAAAAGAGAACAGGAACTCGTGGTGGAAAGGTGAAGCAACCTGCAAAGAAGAAACAGGATGCTCCAACTGTTGATCCATCCCCTGAGCAGATGGAGGAGCATCAAACCAAAGAACAAAATGCTAAGTGTGACGGCCCCACCTCCCCCTAAGGCGAACCAGAGGGTTCGGCGGGCCGCCTGCCCAGCTCTCGCCGGGACTCAGTCGATCACTACAATTCTCAAATGAATTACAATATAAATCTCAAATATACATCACATGGTCCACAAACATACATCCAAGTCTCCAATAATTACATGTCACAAATGCAGCGGAAACTGATTCCAATCGTGGAATGTATACTTACATCCATATCAATTTCAAATATTTATACAAGACCAACTCGTACATAAAATAGATCCAAACTTAAACTGTACACGATATAAGCCATCCAGTCACGTGAATAAGCAATCCAAGCTTTTCTTCACCTTGAGCCCTGTGGGGGGGGGAAATAAAATATTTTTGGGGTGAGCTAAAAGCCCAGTGAGTAACCAGTAAAATCAGTAATCAAATAGTTTTCACAAAAATTCATTTCATTGATGTCATGGTTCAGAAATCAGATGTACGTATTTTTGCTCTCGTGAGCCAGTGAAATCATTGTAATGTTTTAGAAGTTCAATAAGTAACCGGGGGTAAAAATGTAATTTTGTTACAGGTCAACATTTGCACAGTGAGAGTAAAACAAAAGCAGAAAATGACACCACATGGTAATTCCACAAAGCTCAATGAGCTAAAATCTCAATAAGGTTCCGAACATGGAATTTCATAACAAAGCCAACACATTAACCATCAATAATCAATAATTCAAGAAACATTTACAATGGAAAGCGATAGTAACATATTCATTAAAAGGATACCGCTCACATGGAGCTATTCATTTGTTCGTTCCCTTGACATTTCCCCTTATTCCTCCAATTATTTGAAAATTTCATTTTTATAAATAAACCCTCGTTCATCTTTTTATTCATTCATCCCCTTTTCCGGACGTTGACCGGACTCCACCCATCCGGACGTAGCCGGACTACAAGGTAATATTCGAGTATACCCAATTCACCCAGGGTCACCATATCGCCCGACCGAGTCCGCTTCTGGCTCGAGTCGATCGGTAACGAAGGGCAGTGGCCAGTTCAGCCAAAAGGCTTACATCATGCGCAACTAGCATTTAATCATTAATCATTGAAAATTCATATTTATTTAGGTCGAGTGCGATAAAGTACACACTCGCCTAGAAAACTCGTTTTAACAATCATCGAAAGTACTTAACACATTTTCAATTAATAATGACAAGCCAATAAGTCAAGAATTACAGCAACCAAGGGACACTCATATGCAAGTACGCATGATATGCCAGAAAACAGTTCAAAAGTAACTTTTGGAAACAGTTTAAAAGTAAATAATGCAGGAAACGGTTCATAAAGAACTTCAGAAATAGTTTGAGGTCACTCACCTCAATGGCTCAGAAATCATCCATCATGTATCATTGCCTTGCTCAAACCCAAGTCTTAGATCACAAACTCAATGCAAACAAATCCTTTAAAAGTTCGGACAGCACTTCCCCTACATTTGCTAACTTTTCCAGCCATCATGGCTTCATTATTTCCTCAGCCAGTCCCAAAGGTACACACACAACAACAAGTTCATCCATAGTCATTCAGCAAGCTCCAAGTAGTACTAGTGCAAGTCAAGCTAGGGGGGAAAAAATCCGGAAATGAAACTTAAGCTCAAAACCAGAAAAACAGTTTTGACGTCATTTTGCGGTAATGGTACCAAAGGCGCTATGATTGTCGGATGAAGGTGCAAGACCCACCGTTTCGAAGCTAAGAGATAGGGTTACAATATTGTAGAAGGTCACTCAACCCAGTTTCGAGTGTAACCAGGTCAAAAATGCAAGATACCACACCAGAATCACAAAAACAGGTTTACAAAACGCATTCCGGCATAAACATCATAACTCAGCCTACACAAGTCCAAATCTAGAAATTCCAAAGCCACCCGAAAGCTTAGAAACAGGGTTACATTTCATCAGAAGACCTAAACAACTAATTCGGAAGCATTCCAGACCAAATTCACCAATTACAGTCGCAATTCTCCAATTCTGGGTAAACCAGGACAGCAAGGGTAATTCCGTCTTTTCACAAGATACACTGCTCCGATTGACCTGAAATTTTACAGAAACCTCTAAAATATCATTCCCTACAACTTTCATGTTTTAAGCCAAGGCCAATTCGGCCTCTAACATGGTGCAACAAAAACGGGCAGAATAGGATGAAAATTTCCAGAAATCTGAAATCTTTTGGTTTCAATTGAACTTTCTTCAATTCCTTGTTCCAATCACTACCAAAGCCCCTTGTATAATCTTATATTCAACATATAGTAACCATATAGCAAGTTTGGGCAGAAATCAGCAAACCCTAGTTCATAATACCACAAGGAAAAAACCCCCAAAACATGATTGCATCCATGATTCACCACCAAATTTGAGTTGCCAAGCTAATTTACACAAGATTCACAAGATCAAAGACCATGATCAGATTTCATACCTCAAAGACAAAGCTTGGAAGAGTGATACTTCACCTCCTTTGGAAATTTTTAGTTCCCCTAGCTTCCCAAGATCACAACTCACTCTTTAATCGGTTTAGAATTTGATTTCCTCACTTGGTTGGTGCAAACTCAAGATGAAATGGTTGTTTTTCTTGCTCTCCCTTTCTCTCTCTCTTGAGCTCGACCAAAACAGAAAGAAATGAAGAAAAATGAGCTAAAATGAAGGATAAAAGAACAAGGAAAAAAATTAATCAAAGAGCCATAGGGTGGTGACACTTGTCACCACCAAAACCATACAAATTTTTCTCTCTCTCCCTTACATTTTTGGCCACAAATTTCAGCCATGTGGAAAAGTATGAGGGGGGGATATTTTGCTCCATTAGTGATAAACTTGTATGGCAAGAAAGTGGTGATCAAGTAGTGCGTTCAACCGGTAGTGCGCGGGACCCGCCGGTTCGCGCCGTTTTTCTTAAAACTAACCGATACCAGAAAAATCATTTTAAAACTATCTTTGCTCATAAACTTTATTTGGGAAATTTTTCTAATAAAGAAAATGTAGAAAAGGCGGGCGTTAAAAAAATAAACCCTAGAAAATTAGAAAATTTCCGGGTTCTCAAACTCATTTTTTCGGGGCGTCACAATCTCCCCTTCTTAAAAGAATGTCGTCCTCGACATTCCACTTGTACTAATCAAGTCGAGACATCCCGCAAGAATCACTAATATTTCAAACCAAACCTACAGTCCGGCATCCTAAACTTCAAGCCTAGGATACACTATCGAGATCTGAAGCCTAAGCTCTGATACCAACTGTGACGGCCCCACCTCCCCCTAAGGCGAACCAGAGGGTTCGGCGGGCCGCCTGCCCAGCTCTCGCCGGGACTCAGTTGATCACTACAATCCTCAAATGAATTACAATATAAATCTCAAATATACATCACATGGTCCACAAACATACATCCAAGTCTCCAATAATTACATGTCACAAATGCAGCGGAAACTGATTCCAATCGTGGAATGTATACTGTGACGACCCCACCTCCCCCTAGGGCGTACCAGAGGGTTCGGCGGGCCGCCTGCCCAGCTCTCGCCGGGACTCAGTCGTTCACTACAATCCTCAAATATATTACAAGAATAAACCTCAAATATTACAATGTAAATCTCCAATATTTACATATAAACAAAACGAAGCGGAAACTAATTCCAAGCGTGGAACGTATGTATACATCCGATCGATTCCAAACATTCATTACAATCCCTAATAATAACTATTACACAAAAGGAAATCCATCCATTCACATGAATAAGCACAACAAGTCCTGCCTTCGCCTTGAGCCCTGTGGAGGGGAATAAAATATTTTTGGGGTGAGCTAGAAGCTCAGCGAGTAACCAAATAAAACCAGTAATCAAATATCTTTCACAATAATGCATTTCGATGATGTCGTGATGTCATGATTCAAGTATCAAATGCACGTATTTTTGCTCTCGTGAGCCAGTGAAATCATTGAAACTAAACACCCAACGCTCAAACAGATCACGAAACCATAAACATTAAAGGGGAGCAGCATCGGTGCTCCAGATCATATCACAAACTCACGAAAGTGGTGGAGACGTTGGTGTCCAGCACAAGACTCCTCAAGAACTCATTAAAGCCAAACCATGTCAAGAACTCGTATGCGCGCACACATGATATGCAAACCAAAGAAACAATGCAAGGAACATTTCAAAAGTAACTTTGGAAACAGTTTAGGGTCACTCACCTCCACGGCTCAGAAACCATCCATCATGTATCATTGCCTTGCTCAACGCCAAGCCTTAGATCACAAACCCAATGCAAACAAGTCCCTTCAAAGTTCGGACAGCACTTCCCCTACATTTGCTAACTTTTCCAGCCATCATGGCTTCATTATTACTCCAGCCAGTCCCAAAGTCACACAAATAAGTTCATCTAATATCCATTCAGCAAGCTCCAAGAAGTACAAAGACAAGTAAAGCTAGGGAAAAAGTCCGGAAATGAAGGTTAAGCTCAAAACCAGAAAAACAGTTTTGACGTCATTTTGCCGGTAATGGTACCAAGGGCGCTACGATTGTCGGATGGGGGTGTAAGATACACCGTTTCGAAGCTAAGAGATAGGGCTTCAATATTACAGAAGGTCACTCAACCCAGTTTCGAGCACAACTAGGTCAAATATGCCAAAAATACCAAACCAGAACCACTAAAACAGGTTCACAAATCCCACTATGCTGTAGTGAACACAACTCAGTCTATATAGGTCCAAATGCCGAAATTCCAAAGGCATATGTTAGCTAAGACATCCAGCTACATTTGCTCAGAAGACACCAACAACAAAATCCAAACCAATTCCAGTCAAAACAAACGATTACAAGCGCAGTTTTCACATTCTGAGCAACCCAGATCAGCAACAGTAAAATCGACATAACTCACTCTACACATATCCAAATGATCTGAAATTTTGCAGGCACTTCAAACTCACCAATACCTACAACTTTCATGTTTTGAGTAAAGGCCAATTCGGCCTCTAACATAGTGCAATAAATTCGGGCAGAATGAAGAACTACAAAACCTAATTTTCTGAAATTTCTTCCAAAACAGAAATTGATTGCACTTAATCACTTTTTCCACCTCCTAGAGTCATTAAACATCATTTCCAATCATCATACATGACCACAACACCATGATCACATTAAACCAGAAAATTCCTCAAAAAAAATAAAAAACTTCACCAATTCAACCAAAATCAAGTTTTAATCCATAAACTTGCATCTCCTACTATCACCAAGCATGAATTTAACATCATTAGAGGGAGGAGAGGGGTCCTTCTCAACTCACCTTAGTAACCAAAGAGATGGAGCAACCTTGCACTTAAATCTTCCAAATCACTTCACCAAGAACCTTAATCCAACCAAGAGAAGAGTTTTTATAGAGTAAAACTAAAATTAAACGGTTAAAAGTGAAGATTAAGCAAGCTTGGAGCAAAGAAATTGGAGAGCTTCTCTTCCCTTATTGCTTGAAGGTGGCCGGCCATATGAAGCTTAGCAATGAAGATATTTTGGTCAATTTTTGAAGTTATTATGGTAAATGGTAAAAGGTTGAATAGTAAGTCAAAGTCCAAGACTTAATCTTATGGTGACACTTGTCACCCTTAGGTTTAAAACTTATCTTTTGTCTCTCCAATTACAAATATCTTAACACCTTGTAAAATAATATCACTTAATACAAAATTCAAACAAGTTGTAAAAAAAATATAATGCATTTACCGCACTTGCGGGTCCCACGTCCAAAATGCGCTTTTAATTTCTCAAAAACTAACCGATACTAGAAAAATCATTTTAAAACTATTTTTGCTCATAAACTTTATCTGGAAAATTTTTCTAATCAAGAAAATGTAGAAAAGGCGGGCAATTAAAAAAATAAACCCTAGAAAATTAGAAAATTTCCGGGTTCTCAAACTCAGTTTTTTTTTTTCGGGGCGTCACAATCTCCCCTCCTTAAAAGAATGTCGTCCTCGACATTTCCACTTGTACTAATCAAGTCAAGTCATCCTGCACAAATCTCTCAAGAGTCAAATCAAACCCACAGTCCGGCATCCTAAACTTCAAGCCTAGGATAGACTACAGAGATCTGAAGCCTAAGCTCTGATACCAACTGTGACGACCCCACCTCCCCCTAGGGCGTACCAGAGGGTTCGGCGGGCCGCCTGCCCAGCTCTCGCCGGGACTCAGTCGTTCACTACAATCCTCAAATATATTACAAGAATAAACCTCAAATATTACAATGTAAATCTCCAATATTTACATATAAACAAAACGAAGCGGAAACTAATTCCAAGCGTGGAACGTATGTATACATCCGATCGATTCCAAACATTCATTACAATCCCTAATAATAACTATTACACAAAAGGAAATCCATCCATTCACATGAATAAGCACAACAAGTCCTGCCTTCGCCTTGAGCCCTGTGGAGGGGAATAAAATATTTTTGGGGTGAGCTAGAAGCTCAGCGAGTAACCAAATAAAACCAGTAATCAAATATCTTTCACAATAATGCATTTCGATGATGTCGTGATGTCATGATTCAAGTATCAAATGCACGTATTTTTGCTCTCGTGAGCCAGTGAAATCATTGAAACTAAACACCCAACGCTCAAACAGATCACGAAACCATAAACATTAAAGGGGAGCAGCATCGGTGCTCCAGATCATATCACAAACTCACGAAAGTGGTGGAGACGTTGGTGTCCAGCACAAGACTCCTCAAGAACTCATTAAAGCCAAACCATGTCAAGAACTCGTATGCGCGCACACATGATATGCAAACCAAAGAAACAATGCAAGGAACATTTCAAAAGTAACTTTGGAAACAGTTTAGGGTCACTCACCTCCACGGCTCAGAAACCATCCATCATGTATCATTGCCTTGCTCAACGCCAAGCCTTAGATCACAAACCCAATGCAAACAAGTCCCTTCAAAGTTCGGACAGCACTTCCCCTACATTTGCTAACTTTTCCAGCCATCATGGCTTCATTATTACTCCAGCCAGTCCCAAAGTCACACAAATAAGTTCATCTAATATCCATTCAGCAAGCTCCAAGAAGTACAAAGACAAGTAAAGCTAGGGAAAAAGTCCGGAAATGAAGGTTAAGCTCAAAACCAGAAAAACAGTTTTGACGTCATTTTGCGGTAATGGTACCAAGGGCGCTACGATTGTCGGATGGGGGTGTAAGATACACCGTTTCGAAGCTAAGAGATAGGGCTTCAATATTACAGAAGGTCACTCAACCCAGTTTCGAGCACAACTAGGTCAAATATGCCAAAAATACCAAACCAGAACCACTAAAACAGGTTCACAAATCCCACTATGCTGTAGTGAACACAACTCAGTCTATATAGGTCCAAATGCCGAAATTCCAAAGGCATATGTTAGCTAAGACATCCAGCTACATTTCCTCAGAAGACACCAACAACAAAATCCAAACCAATTCCAGTCAAAACAAACGATTACAAGCGCAGTTTTCACATTCTGAGCAACCCAGATCAGCAACAGTAAAATCGACATAACTCACTCTACACATATCCAAATGATCTGAAATTTTGTAGGCACTTCAAACTCACCAATACCTACAACTTTCATGTTTTGAGCAAAGGCCAATTCGGCCTCTAACATAGTGCAATAAATTCGGGCAGAATGAAGAACTACAAAACCTAATTTTCTGAAATTTCTTCCAAAACAGAAATTGATTGCACTTAATCACTTTTTCCACCTCCTAGAGTCATTAAACATCATTTCCAATCATCATACATGACCACAACACCATGATCACATTAAACCAGAAAATTCCTCAAAAAAAATAAAAAACTTCACCAATTCAACCAAAATCAAGTTTTAATCCATAAACTTGCATCTCCTACTATCACCAAGCATGAATTTAACATCATTAGAGGGAGGAGAGGGGTCCTTCTCAACTCACCTTAGTAACCAAAGAGATGGAGCAACCTTGCACTTAAATCTTCCAAATCACTTCACCAAGAACCTTAATCCAACCAAGAGAAGAGTTTTTATAGAGTAAAACTAAAATTAAACGGTTAAAAGTGAAGATTAAGCAAGCTTGGAGCAAAGAAATTGGAGAGCTTCTCTTCCCTTATTGCTTGAAGGTGGCCGGCCATATGAAGCTTAGCAATGAAGATATTTTGGTCAATTTTTGAAGTTATTATGGTAAATGGTAAAAGGTTGAATAGTAAGTCAAAGTCCAAGACTTAATCTTATGGTGACACTTGTCACCCTTAGGTTTAAAACTTATCTTTTGTCTCTCCAATTACAAATATCTTAACACCTTGTAAAATAATATCACTTAATACAAAATTCAAACAAGTTGTAAAAAAAATATAATGCATTTACCGCACTTGCGGGTCCCACGTCCAAAATGCGCTTTTAATTTCTCAAAAACTAACCGATACTAGAAAAATCATTTTAAAACTATTTTTGCTCATAAACTTTATCTGGAAAATTTTTCTAATCAAGAAAATGTAGAAAAGGCGGGCAATTAAAAAAATAAACCCTAGAAAATTAGAAAATTTCCGGGTTCTCAAACTCAGTTTTTTTTTTCGGGGCGTCACATATACTTACATCCATATCAATTTCAAATATTTATACAAGACCAACTCGTACATAAAATAGATCTAAACTTAAACTGTACACGATATAAGCCATCCAGTCACGTGAATAAGCAATCCAAGCTTTTCTTCACCTTGAGCCCTGTGGGGGGGGAAATAAAATATTTTTGGGGTGAGCTAAAAGCCCAGTGAGTAACCAGTAAAATCAGTAATCAAATAGTTTTCACAAAAATTCATTTCATTGATGTCATGGTTCAGAAATCAGATGTACGTATTTTTGCTCTCGTGAGCCAGTGAAATCATTGTAATGTTTTAGAAGTTCAATAAGTAACCGGGGGTAAAAATGTAATTTTGTTACAGGTCAACATTTGCACAGTGAGAGTAAAACAAAAGCAGAAAATGACACCACATGGTAATTCCACAAAGCTCAATGAGCTAAAATCTCAATAAGGTTCCGAACATGAAATTTCATAACAAAGCCAACACATTAACCATCAATAATCAATAATTCAAGAAACATTTACAATGGAAAGCGATAGTAACATATTCATTAAAAGGATACCGCTCACATGGAGCTATTCATTTGTTCATTCCCCTGACATTTCCCCTTATTCCTCCAATTATTTGAAAATTTCATTTTTATAAATAAACCCTCGTTCATCTTTTTATTCATTCATCCCCTTTTCCGGACGTTGACCGGACTCCACCCATTCGGACGTTGGCCGGACTCCACCCATCCGGACGTAGCCGGACTACAAGGTAATACTCGAGTATACCCAATTCACCCAGGGTCACCATATCGCCCGACCGAGTCCGCTTCTGGCTCGAGTCGATCGGTAACGAAGGGCAGTGGCCAGTTCAGCCAAAAGGCTTACATCATGCGCAACTAGCATTTAATCATTAATCATTGAAAATTCATATTTATTTAGGTCGAGTGCGATAAAGTACACACTCGCCTAGAAAACTCGTTTTAACAATCATCGAAAGTACTTAACACATTTTCAATTAATAATGACAAGCCAATAAGTCAAGAATTACAGCAACCAAGGGACACTCATATGCAAGTACGCATGATATGCCAGAAAACAGTTCAAAAGTAACTTTTGGAAACAGTTTAAAAGTAAATAATGCAGGAAACGGTTCATAAAGAACTTCAGAAATAGTTTGAGGTCACTCACCTCAATGGCTCAGAAATCATCCATCATGTATCATTGCCTTGCTCAAACCCAAGTCTTAGATCACAAACTCAATGCAAACAAATCCTTTAAAAGTTCGGACAGCACTTCCCCTACATTTGCTAACTTTTCCAGCCATCATGGCTTCATTATTTCCTCAGCCAGTCCCAAAGGTACACACACAACAACAAGTTCATCCATAGTCATTCAGCAAGCTCCAAGTAGTACTAGTGCAAGTCAAGCTAGGGGGGAAAAAATCCGGAAATGAAACTTAAGCTCAAAACCAGAAAAACAGTTTTGACGTCATTTTGCGGTAATGGTACCAAAGGCGCTATGATTGTCGGATGAAGGTACAAGACCCACCGTTTCGAAGCTAAGAGATAGGGTTACAATATTGTAGAAGGTCACTCAACCCAGTTTCGAGTGTAACCAGGTCAAAAATGCAAGATACCACACCAGAATCACAAAAACAGGTTTACAAAACGCATTCCGGCATAAACATCATAACTCAGCCTACACAAGTCCAAATCCAGAAATTCCAAAGCCACCCGAAAGCTTAGAAACAGGGTTACATTTCATCAGAAGACCTAAACAACTAATTCGGAAGCATTCCAGACCAAATTCACCAATTACAGTCGCAATTCTCCAATTCTGGGTAAACCAGGACAGCAAGGGTAATTCCGTCTTTTCACAAGATACACTGCTCCGATTGACCTGAAATTTTACAGAAACCTCTAAAATATCATTCCCTACAACTTTCATGTTTTAAGCCAAGGCCAATTCGGCCTCTAACATGGTGCAACAAAAACGGGCAGAATAGGATGAAAATTTCCAGAAATCTGAAATCTTTTGGTTTCAATTGAACTTTCTTCAATTCCTTGTTCCAATCACTACCAAAGCCCCTTGTATAATCTTATATTCAACATATAGTAACCATATAGCAAGTTTGGGCAGAAATCAGCAAACCCTAGTTCATAATACCACAAGGAAAAAACCCCCAAAACATGATTGCATCCATGATTCACCACCAAATTTGAGTTGCCAAGCTAATTTACACAAGATTCACAAGATCAAAGACCATGATCAGATTTCATACCTCAAAGACAAAGCTTGGAAGAGTGATACTTCACCTCCTTTGGAAATTTTTAGTTCCCCTAGCTTCCCAAGATCACAACTCACTCTTTAATCGGTTTAGAATTTGATTTCCTCACTTGGTTGGTGCAAACTCAAGATGAAATGGTTGTTTTTCTTGCTCTCCCTTTCTCTCTCTCTTGAGCTCGACCAAAACAGAAAGAAATGAAGAAAAATGAGCTAAAATGAAGGATAAAAGAACAAGGAAAAAAATTAATCAAAGAGCCATAGGGTGGTGACACTTGTCACCACCAAAACCATACAAATTTTTCTCTCTCTCCCTTACATTTTTGGCCACAAATTTCAGCCATGTGGATAAGTATGAGGGGGGGATATTTTGCTCCATTAGTGATAAACTTGTATGGCAAGAAAGTGGTGATCAAGTAGTGCGTTCAACCGGTAGTGCGCGGGACCCGCCGGTTCGTGCCGTTTTTCTTAAAACTAACCGATACCAGAAAAATCATTTTAAAACTATCTTTGCTCATAAACTTTATTTGGGAAATTTTTCTAATAAAGAAAATGTAGAAAAGGCGGGCGTTAAAAAAATAAACCCTAGAAAATTAGAAAATTTCCGGGTTCTCAAACTCATTTTTTTCGGGGCGTCACACTAAGGATCAGCAAACTCCTCAACCCTCTACCAGAAAGTCACCAAGGACAAGGTTTGGTGTTCAGGATACTGGTTCAACTGCTAAATGAAGTGCAAAGAGGAAACGTACCTCAAAAGAACCAGAGGCTCAACCTGCCAAGGAACCTACCCCATTGCCAAAGTTCATAGATGCCGAGGCCAGAGATAGGTTCGAATTAATCTCACAAAAAGGATTTATCACTCAAAAGTCTATCATTCCATATGAATTTCCTAAACTTGATCTCAAACCAGTTAAGTGAGCAAGTCAAGTTCAAGTGTGATACAATTCATATGCATGTAGAGCAAGTCAAGTGAAATCGATAAACAAGAACAATTCTCGTTAGGGCAAGTGTGATAAAGTACACCCTTGCCCGATCAAATCACTTATATATCATGTAATCACATTGGTCAAAGATAAATCACAAATATCAAGTTCAATCAGATATTTGGAAGCACTCACCAAAAGTAGTGCCTCTAGTGTTCGCGTCTGGGTGGTACTCCGGGTTTGGAGTCCAAATCTGCGATAAAACTTGACTTAAGAACTTTGAAAATCGATTAAGGTTCGAAACTTAGACGTTTCATTCAATAAGAATCAAGAAATTGAAATTCACTTGGAGAGTGGTCGTGAAATAGTTGCTCGCTTTTCAAACTGAAAAATTCTGTAACATGTTTACTTGGAAATAACTTTTGAGTCGAAAGTGCAAGAAAAATGGATTTATAGTGATTATTACTGCTTTTCCTAAGGGTACAAGTTCGGCTATGTTCTTACTTATATACCTCGAAAAAAAGAAGACGCAAATCCTAGATGATTCAAGTAGTGATCAATCTTAACCCTTACTCAAGTCGCAAGTATATTTCTCTAGTCCTCGAGCATAAATTTGGACAGCACGCCCTTTGTATTTTCCTATTTCTAGCCATTTATGGCTTCATTCTTTTCCTCAATCAAACCCAAAGTTACACACAACACAAATTCATTTCAATATCCACTCAATAGGCTCAAGACAATACAAGGACAAAAATCAACCTAACAACAAGTGCGGAAATGAAGTTTCACAAAAGACAGATTTGACGGATTTTTACGGAATGGACACATCCGAAGCTACGCTTATCAGATTGGGATACAATTTATACTATTTTGAAGCTAAGACAGAGGGCTACAATTTTGATGAAGACCACTTAGTCCAAATCCCAGTGTAATCTAGTCAAATTCCCAATTCACAGAACCAACTTCCAACTAACCGGCTAGTTAACCGTATTACATTTAAATGGCCATATCTCAGGCTACCAAAGTCCGTTTGAGATGTTCTTGGAGGCGTTAAAAAGATAAGACAGATTACTAAAACTTTCATGTTTTGGTAAATGGCTAAATCAGTACGCATCATAGTGAATAGACACGGTCAACTGGATGAACTGTCTAAAACGGATCACTGGATGCATCCTAGGGTAGTGAGGGTATTTTGGTCTTTTCACAGCCTACATTTCTCCGATTGAGCTGAAATTTTGTAGAAAACTATAAAACATCATTCTATACAACTTTCATGTTTTATGCTAAGCCTAATTCAGCTTCTAGCATCACAAACTGGAACCGGACAGAACTGAACTACAATTTTCCAGAAATCTGAAATTTTACGGTTTCAAAGGAAACTTTCTTCATTTCTTGCTTCAATCACTACCACAACCTCTTATATAAGCTTAGATACAACATATACTGTTCATACAACAAGTATAGGCAGAAAATCATTCAAACCCTAACTCATATAACTCAAGAACATACACTATATCCATCCAAATCATTATAATAGCTATCATCCACCACAAATTTATGCCAAGTTAAGCAAGATTAGGAGTAAGAAATGGTAAATCAGCATTATTACCTTGCTAAAGTTACTACCAAGAGCAGCCCTAGCTTTTCCTTCCAAAATTTCACCAACACACCACTAGCTAAACACTCAAAGAAGGTTTAATCGGTTTAGTTTCTTGTTTCCTCACTTGGATGGCTCAAACTCAAGATGGATTGGTGAAGCTCTCCCTTGGTTTTTCTCTCCCTCTCTCTCGATCAAAGCAAGCAGAAAATGAGGAAGAAAGGAAGCTAAATGGTGATAAGAAGGCAAGACAATTTGGTCTTGGTCAAGGCCTTAGATGGCCAACAAGTGTCACTGCCAATTTCCGCTCATTTTTTTTCCTTGCCAATTTGGTCAAAATTTTCGGCCAAAGCCAGCTGAGAATGAGGGGATATTTTGCTCAAATATTAATGAGCCTATATGGTAAGAAAGTGGTGACCAAGTGGTGTGTTCAATCGGTAGTGCACGGTACACGTCGGTTCGCACCGTTTTTCCTTAAATCACACGTACTAGGGTTTTTACTTCCTATTCATTAACTTTTTATCATTGCTTCTAATCACATATTATTTCTCACCTAAAAGTCACTCTTTAAGCACCAAATTTGATCCCCACTCCATACCAAAAAATCACCCTACGAAAAAACTTTAAAACCCTAACTTGCTCCAACTTGAAAACGAAAAGTGAAACCCTACTTTCTAAATTCATTTGCACTAATTGTGGAATGATTGGGTAGGGGGCTATAATAAATGAATAATTTCCAAATAAAAGGGCATTTTTGAGAAAAATATAAGGAATTTGCGAGTCCTCACACTCTCTTCCCCTTAAAAGAATTTCGACCTCGAAATTCATACCTTTCGTCGTGAACAGGTCGGGATATTTCTCTTGCATGTCTTTTTCTAGCTCCCAGTTTGCTTCTTCCACTTCATGATGCTTCCATAGAACCTTTACTAATGGAATCTGCTTGTTTCTCAGGTCCTTCACCTCCCGATCCAATATTTGAATGGGTCGTTCTTCATAGGTTAAGGACTCGTCGAGTTCAACATCTTCGGGTGGCAAAATGTGAGTCGGATCCGGATGGTATTTCTTAAGCAAAGAAACATGAAAAACGTCATGGATCCGAGACAAACTAGCTGGTAACTCAAGTCGATAAGCCATCTTTCCTATTCGCTGGAGTATATTGAAAGATCCTATGTATCGTGGTTGCAATTTCTTCCCTTTTCCTGCTCTAATTTTTCCTTTCAACGGGGTAATCCGAAGAAACACCTTATCCCCTATCTCAAACTCCAAATCCTTCCTCCGATGATCGGCATAACTCTTTTGTCGGCTTTGGGTTGTTTGAAGTCTCTGGCGGATCACCTTTACCGGTTCGTAGGCTTCCTCAACCCATGGTACTGTAGTCTGATCTATAATCTTTCTCTCTCCTACTTCATCCAAATGGATTGGGGATCGACATCGTCGTCCATACAAGGCTTCATATGGGGCCATTTGAATGGAGGAATGATAACTATTGTTATATGCAAATTCAACCAAGGTTAAGTATCGGCTCCAACTTCCTCCAAAGTCTACAATACAGGCTCTCAGCATATGCTCAAGAGTTTGAATGGTTCTCTCAGATTGTCCATCAGTTTGCAGGTGATATGCTGTACAATAATTCAACTTAGTTCCTAGAGCCTCTTGCAATTTCTACCAGAATCGGGATACAAACCTAGGGTCTCTATCAGATACAATGCTCACTGGTACCCCATGTAGTCTCACCACTTCATCCATATAAAGTTTGGCAAGTTTCTCCAAAGAATATTTCATATTTACTGGCAGGAAATGTGCGGTCTTAATTAATCGATCCACTATTACTCAAATCGCATCATGCCCCTTTTGTGTTCGTGGCAATCCTGATACAAAATCCATCGTTATGTGCTCCCATTTCCATTCAGGGATCTCTAAAGGCTGTAACAGACCTGACGGTTTTTTATGTTCAGCTTTCACTTGTTGGCACGTAAGACACCTTTGTACAAACTGGGCAATCTCCGCCTTCATATTCTCCCACCAATACAAACTTTTGAGATCTTGGTACATCTTATTATTCCCTGGGTGCACCGTATACCTAGAGCGGTGTGATTCCTCCAAAATCTCTCTCTTTAACTCCTCCTCCCTAGGTACAATGACACGATTTTGGAACTTCAAAATTCCATCAGGATCTAGGTTAAAGTTAGGCAACTCCCCTTTCTTCACCTTTTCCACCCACTTTTGAACCATTGGGTCCTTCACTTGGCCCTCTTTGATCTGATCCAACAGTGTCAACTTCACCTCAATATTTCCAAAAATCACCTTCTTCGGTTCCAGATGACGTTTCCACTCACATACATCTTCCAACAAGCTCCACTCTCTCATCATGGAACTTGCTAGTTGAGCCTTTCGGCTTAAAGCATCTGCTACAACGTTGGCCTTTCTGGGATGATAGTTAATCGTGCAATCATAATCTTCTAAGAACTCCACCCACCGACGTTGTCTTAGATTTAGCTCCTTCTGAGAAAACAGATACTTAAGGCTCTTGTGATCCGTATATACCTCGAAAGTCACACCGTATAGATAATGTCGCCATTTTTTCAAAGCAAACACAACAGCTGCAAGCTCCAAGTCATGGGTTGGATAGTTTTGCTCATGAGGTTTTAACTTCCGAGATGCATAGGCAATTAAATTCATATTTTGCATCAACACGCACCCTAACCCTCTTTTGAAGCATCGGTATAAATCGTGTAGCTATCGTTCCCATTGGGCAAAGCTAACACTGGAGCCATAGTCAATTGCTTCTTAAGCTCTTGGAAACTACTCTCACACTTAACATCCCAAATGTACTTTCCTTGTTTCTTGGTCAAGTTAGTTAACGGTCCCGCAATTTTCGAGAAGTTCTTTATAAATCGGTGGTAGTACCCTGCTAAACCTAGAAAACTTTGCATCTATGTGGGATTCTCTGGTCGCTTCCATTTGGCTACAGCTTCCACTTTCGCCGGGTGTACAGCAAGCCCATCTTTTGAAATTATATGACCTAGGAACGCCATTTTTTCTAGCCAAAATTCACACTTGCTGAACTTAGCGAAAAATTGGTGCTCTCTTAGGGTTTGTAGCACTATTCGCAAGTGTTGTTCATGCTCCTCCCTTGATTTCGAATATACTAGGATATCATCAATAAACACCACTACAAACCTATCCAAGTAAGGTTTAAACACTCGATGCATTAAGTCCATGAATGCCGCCGGGGCATTGGTTAAGCCAAAAGGCATTACCGCAAACTCAAAATGCCCATATCGAGTGTTAAACACTGTTTTTGGCACATCCTCCTTTCTGATTCTTAACTGATAGTACCCTTATCGCAGATCCAATTTCGAAAACACCACAGCCCCTTGTAACTGATCAAACAACTTATCAATGTGGGGCAAAGGATATTTATTCTTAACAGTTACTGCATTCAGCCCTCGATAGTAAATGCATAACCTTAAACTCCCGTCCTTCTTTTTAACAAATAGCACTGGAGCTCCCTATGGTGACTCGCTCTCATGTATGAACCCCAGTTCTAGTAAGTCCTGCAATTGCACCTTTAACTCCTTAAGCTCAGCAAGTGCCATTCGATAAGAGGTTTTAGAGATGGGAGTAGTTTCGGGTACTAGATCAACCTTAAATTCAATCTCCCTTTCGGATGGCAGTGACCCCAACTCCTTCGAAAATACATCCGGGTATTCACTGATTACCGGCATATCCTTCAACTTCATCTTTTCTCCCGGAGTGTTAACTAGAAAAGCTAGATAACCACATGCCCCACGACTAAGCAATTTCCTAGCCCTTATTCCCGAAATGAGCGCAGATGAGGCTAACATACCCCTCACGTCTAACTTCAAAGTTGCCTCACCTGGTATGCAAAACTCTAGAACTTTTATCCTACAATCTACCCGAGCATGGTAATGAACTAGCCAATCCATACCTAGAATGACATCGTACTCCTTAATGGCTAGACTAATGAGGTCGACTACCAATTTCCGTTCACCAACCCAAATATCACAATTCCTGTACACCTCATTCGTAAGTAAAATTTGGTTACCCGTAGGTGTCCTTACTACTAAATCATAAGGTAGCCTTTCAATTTTCATGTCAATTCCAAGCATAAATATAGGGTTAACAAAAGAATGAGTAGCACCGGGGTCTATCAAAATTTTGGCTAACCGGTAAAAAACAGGGATCGTACCTTCTACTACTTCCGTTGGTTCAGGCACAAATTGTTGGTCCAGTAAATACACTCTAGCCGGTACCCTCGACCTGGTCCCTCCAATATTGGTCAGCTTTGGGTTTGACCTGGCAGTCGACTGAGTATCACTGATCAACGGGCAGTTGACTATCAGGTGCTCCGTACTTCCACACCTTAGGCACTTCCGAGCCTTTCTCCAGCATTCATTCTCTGTATGGTTCGGTTTTCCATAATATCCGCATGTTACTCGGGGAGTGGAGGTATGGCCTCCCTGTGAAATTTCTCTACCTTGTCCCCTACCACTTTAACCTCCCCTCTGGGCACCTCCTCTCTGAGCACCTCCCCTAGATGCACTCGAAAACCGTCCACCTCCAGTCCCATGACCGGATTTAGCAGGTGGCATGTTCTGATCACTCCGCACTGACCCTTGGGCTCCACTAGGTACCCATTTTCGTTTGACGTGGAAATTTCTCACTTGTGCCCTGGCAGTCTCTATCCTTTGGGCCTTCTCCAAAACCTCCGTAAATGTATTAATCTGAGCCACCGTCAAGGCCTCTTGTATCTCCACATTGAACCCTTGCACAAATCTCCGTACTATTCTTTGCTCCGTAGCGATCAGCTCAGGAGCAAATTTTGACAGTTTCATAAACTGAGTCTCATACTCAGCTACGCTAGAAGTTCCCTGCCGGAGCTTAATAAAATCGTCCTCTCTCCTCTTCTGGACGATAGACGGAAGGTATTTTTCGTTAAACTCCCGTACAAAGTTTAACCAGATCCATGCAGTTCCCTCTTTCTCCTATTTGGCCCTAACTACATTCCACCAAGCCCTGGCTGGACCTGCGAACTGAAAAACAGCGAATTGCACTTGCCTCTCCTCTGTATAGATTAAAGCGGCAAAGATGTTAATCATGGCTTCCAGCCATTTCTCGGCTCCGTCCGGGTCTGGTCCTCCCAAGAATTTAGGTGGAGAGAACTTTTGGAATCTCTCTAAGGCCCTATCTTGCCCATTATCGGGATCCCTAGATTGATTTACAGGAGCTTGACCCTGTTGTTCCACTAAACGGGCCAGAATATTGGTCATTTGCTGGATGGCAGTTGCCACTTGATCTCCCCCTGCAGCCTGGGGTTCAGGTTGTAACTCAATCGTTGCCTCTCTCTCCTCTCTCGGTTCTTGCACCGGTTCTTGTGCTTGTCTACCCCCGCGACCACGACTAGGACCGTGTCCTCGGTTAGTTCCCCTGACTTGACTTCTTCTACCTTCCATTTTTTGGATTTAACCAACTATGGACATATAAACAAAGTAAGGTATGGCTCGTATAACACATTGCGAAAGGATAAATAAAGGTAATAAAACGCATAATAAACAAGTACTTTATATACATAGCAAACAGGTCACATATACATGCCAACCTAGGCAAGTCAAAAGCTATACTAGCTAAGGAACATAGAACAAAAGAAACCCTATTTACATCCACCGTGACACGTCAAAGTCAAAAACAAAAGAAAACGTGTCATCCTACTTTGTTCCTAACTATCCCACAAAAATCTCCTTAGTGCTCAATCCTAAAAAGTCGTCCGGCTAGACGCCGACCCAACTGACTCCGAGGATGCACTCGACTCCTTCGGATCCTCTTCAGGATCCTCCTCCGAATCCTCCTCAGGAGCACCAGGAACCTCAGGGACTACAGGCACTTGACCCTCCTCGGCCAAGTCCTGTATCACATCCTCTACTAATGCCTCGCACTCGGTTAGGATATGGCTGGTCCGGTCTCGGATGTCCTCAACCACTCGCATGAGGCGTCCAGTAGTCGCCTGAGCCTGCTCGCGGAAGGCATCAGTCCGCTACTGCTCTTTCAATACCGATGCCTCCAGCTCTCGGATCCTTGCTCCCTAAACTCGGAGAGTAGCCTGGAGACGCTTTATCTCTGACTAGCACCTACCATTGGCGCTACCCAATCGTCTCCGCTCGTCTTCCACTGCAAGTACTACCCGATCAGGGTAGGAGTAGGTCTTCTAGCAGTCGCAGCGTCGGATCTTTCACGCTAGGGACCACCGCTGCACTGGCCCACCAGGGCTCTCCTGATACGTGATCACGCGACAGACGGGCCTCTCCAGATATGGCTCGTCAGTAGGAACGTCAGTAGGTACATCAGTAGGCACGGGCTGAGATGGCCCCGCACCCCCAGAAGCGTCAGTACCCGCCATCACCTATGTTTGCAAGTAACATTTCAAAAGTAAGTACACAACACGTAGAAAACAAGGCTAAAGGCTAATCTTAAGAATAAAATCCTAGCCTATCGTATCAAGCACTCAGTCTATCCAGATCAATTCACAACCTAGGCTCTGATACCACCTGTGACGACCCCACCTTCCCCTAAGGCGTACCAAAGGGTTCGGCGGACCGCCTGCCCAACTCTCGCCAGGACTCACTCACTCGTATCACGTGCATACATCCGTGGACCATAAATAACATCGCAATTCAAGCTTATAATTTACATTGATACACAATCAAGATACAAAGCCTCAATATACCCAAATTGGTTCAAAGTGTATACAATCCAGATACAAAACATTCTATTCGAGCAATAGCGCGAGTACAAGTCAAAAGTCAAAACAACTAGACTACGCTAGTTTTTACACGTCTCACGCCTCGCTCGTACCCCTGTAAGGAAAACAAAACTAACGGAGTGAGCCAAAGCTCAGTGAAGTTCCAAATATCAAATTTGCCATCAAACAAAGTAATAACAGTGTAATAGTGAAATAGCGAGCAAACAAGTCCAATCAAAGAGATGATACTTCAGGTAGTCAAGAAATATATGGATCATATTCACAAGTAAGTATACAGTGGCTCATGTCTCGGCTCCATCCCAGCTTGATCGATTGGTAGTTGACACTCCGTCAACTTTCAAGTAATAACTAGTCCAGAAAGAAAACCCCACTTCACGCCAGTCTCCGTCCACCGATCAATCCCATTTTTCCGGCCCGCACACCACACGAAACACGGGTGGTAATACTCGAGTATACCGATTACCTGAGAAGATAACACTCCACTCGACATTATTAGTTACCCAGGATTCGTTATCTAATCGACCAGGCCCTTGCCGGCTCGACTCGATGAACTAGCCACAGGGTTTCTGGAATTCCAGACAAGATACAATTCATATGCATGTAGAGCAAGTCAAGTGAAATCGATAAACAAGAACAATTCTCATTAGGGCAAGTGTGATAAAGTACACCCTTTCCCGATCAAATCACTTATATATCATGTAATCACATTGGTCAAAAAAAAATCACAAATATCAAGTTCAATCAGATATTTGGAAGCACTCACCAAAAGTAGTGCCTCTAGTGTTCGCATCTGGGTGGTACTCCGGGTTTGGAGTCCAAATCTACGATAAAACTTGACTTAAGAACTTTGAAAATCAATTAAGGTTCGAAACTTAGACGTTTCGTTCAATAAGAATCAAGAAATTGAAATTTACTTGGAGAGTGGTCGTGAAATAGTTGCTCGCTTTTCAAACTGAAAAATTCTGTAACATGTTTACTTAGAAATAACTTTTGAGTTGAAAGTGCAAGTGTGACGCCCCCACTTCTCCCTAAGGCGAACCAAAGGGTATCCGCGGGACGCCTGCCCAGCTCTCGCCAGGACTCACTACAATCCATCATTCAAAAGCTCGAAATACTTTAAGTAACTTCAATACATAATTAAAGTACTCCAAATATCTCACACTTACAATTATGCAGCTTCCAAGCTTAAATACAACCCAACGGAAAAGGGTACAATAGCCATCCGTTATAATATAACTTAAAGTTTTCAAAAGAAAACAATCTAGTACTACTCACGAGCACCCTTGGTCTCGAACCCTGTAAAAGAAAACCACAACGTGGGATGAGCTACACAGCCCAGTGAGGTTCCAAGACACTCTAACAGTTCAAATAAATCAAGTAAGTTGGGCATATCATATGCATGGTTCAATGTTACACAATGGCGTGTTATCCTGAGGTGATAATCATTGTACGAGTAATTTGAGACATTTATCATGAGACAGGTATCATGATATAAGTACATTGGTCAGGTAACAGGTATGGAGCATATCACAGGCATAGTTCAGGATTTCATGTTGGCATTTTAGCATGAAACAATTATCATGACACAAGGTAAACATATACGGTAGGATACGGTGTTCCAGTGGAACTCTGTCGGTCATCTGCACCTTATGACTTCCGATCCCCACGGTACGGTCTGGCCATCGCCTTATCCCTCCAGTGGTAATACTCGAGTATACCGAAACGGTGGCCCAGGGTTCCAACCTACCCGACCGAGCCCAGTCCTGGCTCGAGTAGGTCAGTAACCAAGGGCAGGGCCCAAGTTCAGCTTAGAGCTTACAACATGCACAGGTAACCAAGTAATTCGACAAAAGGTAAAATTCATCATTTGAGTAGGTCGAGTGAGGTAAAGTACACACTCGCCTAATAATGATGGACAGCTTCATATAACATGTGATTCATGATAATCAAGTAATCAGGTGGTCAAGTAACCAAGTAAGTTGGTGATCACGTAAGCAGATAACCAAGTAAGCAAGTAACCAAATAGATTAGAAAACGGTAAGTAAACACGGTTAACGGTAAACGGTAAACGGTTAACGGTAGTAATTACGGTTAATTGGTAGACATATGTCATTTCAATAGGCCGCCATTGGCCGTTTTTCACTTTCACCACGTAAGAGTCGAGGAGATTTACTCCAACCGACTTATGCTTCCATAGCATAATTAATCATTTAAACACATCATGTAAATATGCTCTCCAAACATTTCATATCTAGTATTTCAAGTAATCACATAAGTATGCTCTTTAAGCATTTCATATCGAATAGTTCAAATATACCTACTTCAGGTGTTTCATGTCGAGTAATTCAAGTATACATTATTCAAATGTGCATGAGTGTGGTAAATACTTAATGACCATGGGTTAAGCATGTCATAGACTTATTCCAATTACGTATTCCTATATGGAACACTCACCTAGTCAAAACAAGCGAGTAGTTCTTAAACAAGCGTCTTAGGTGTCCGCTCCGAGTTCCTCTGGGAGATTCCCTCGAGTGCCTGAGCAAACAATAATCAACTACCACTCAAAATCATTCTAATTATCGAGGAAAATTGTACACTAGTACAATCTAAGAAATTAACGCAGAGACGAGTCTAAGAGTTCGTGTAACTCGAGGTTCAAAAGTGGGTTTTAAAATACAAGACAAATCTGATTTCCATATTTGAAATCAAATGTAAAACGATCAAATGATATTGAAGGAAAATGGAGGGTTTGAAACCCTTAGTTTCCTTTAAGTTAGAAAATTCCAGATTTAACAAGCAATATTTGAAAAATCATATTTCACTCTCCACAAGTCCAAAATTGGAAAACTTGGTACTGTTGGAATCCTCTTTCAAAGTACTAAAAGTTCTTAGAAGACACTTTTCCACGAATGTAAGTGAAAGGCACTCAAATTTTGGCTCAAAGTTGGTAACTTGAATTACCAAGACAGATTTAAGTTGGTTTTTGGCCAACTTTAGAAATTCGGCAAAATTCACTTGTTTTGAACTAACCTTTGAAATTTGGAAATCAATTAGTGTTGCAATCCAAGAGTATAACAAAACAAGCGGAACGAGAAACGGAGTTTCGAGCACCAAGATATAGTACCTCCAAGTTGCTGAAAAAGTTAAGACTGTTGGGCTATTTTCCAGGTTTAAAACTAGATTCGAAATATCATTTGGTCATCAAGTTGGCATTAGAAATACATCAAACTTGGTACACTAAATCTTCCATGTGTGAACAACATTTCTACTAAGTTTCGTACAAAAACTCTCACGGTAAGGTAGTCATTAAAACAACCAAAGTTTATGAAGAGTTTCAAGGCTAAACTACCTTCTCACTTTTCTTTCGTTTACAAACTTTTTGTACCATGAAATCAGTTCCAAATCTCTCCATTATTGAAACCAAGAGTTCATAAACATCCACTGAGAAATTTAAAGACCATTGACATCCAAATTTTCGAAATAAAACTCTCCAAATCAGATTTGGCCATTCGGCTAAGAGAAAACAAAAGTTTTCCAGATTCGATGAGCGAATTTTGTGACATCATTTGCATATCAAAATGGTCTTAGAATATTACCAAATTTTGTACAATTAAACCTCCATATGAGGATTACTCTTCTATCAAATTTCATTTGAAAATTCACACGGGAAGGTAGTTAACTAAACCATCAAAGTTCAAGAAATTTCCCAAGGTAAAACTGTCTTCTAGCTCTTCTTTCCTTTTAAACATTTTATCCAAAGCAACCAACCCAAATCTGGTTTATTTGTAAAACAAAGTCCAAGGAACATCTAATATAAAGTTTGGTAGATGTTGGACATCAAAGTTTCCAAAACAACAAGTCCCAAATCATTGTTAGTTACAAATCTGTCCAAGTGGAAAATTCTATCACTGTAGCAGTTTCAAACTTTGGCCACAACTCACTCCATTCAACTTGAAATTGGGCGTGGTTGATGGCGTTGGAAAGCTCTCTTCTAAAGCTGAATTTTCTCAGAAGAAACCATTTTCAAATTCCATTCACAAATAGCTCGTTTTTGAGCATCAAGAAGCAATTTCTGTCCTGTCTCCTGGAGAGCAACGAAACAGGACAGTGATATTCAATCGAATGGTGTGGCTCACTCAAGTGGAACCAGAATGTGAAATTGGTACCGATGGAAAGCTAGGAATGTCTAGTTTCCAATGCCGCAAACGGCACTTGATTTCGACATCGGAACAAAGAGTTATGGCCGTTACAAAATGACTGCCTGGGCAATACGGGATTCATTTTCCAGATTTGCTAACTTTCGAAATCAATTCATTTGACCAACCAAATCATGTTATTTTTCAATGAAATTTTGTGCATACTTACAATAATAGATAAACAACATAATCAATTCATTAGAATCTCAAAATCTGGCACGAAAACGGTCGGACAAGGCAGGGGTAAAACGGTCACTTTTGCTCCAAGCACCTCCTTTGATTTTCTACCAACAATACAACATTAATCTACTAATATAAGCACTAAACCACCATTAATTTCATCATCCATCATCAAATCAGCAACAACCCAAGAGTGGGAGTTCATAGAGCCCACTTTCACATTTTTCCAACAATATCAAGTCATCTACTTACATGCAAGTGCTTAAAGATGCATATCTACCACCGTAGATCAAGTTTAAGGTGATGGATCATGTTATACCTTCTTAATGTACTAGATCAGAATTTTTGGCCCTCAAAATGCTCCAAGAAACCGTGATTTCCAGCACCCTTTTGCAGCTCAAAATACTCCTCAAGTGTTATACTAAGTGTGGGTGAAATTTGAAGTGAATTAGAGAAGATTTGGTGAAGATTGATGGAGGAATTTGAAGAACTCTTGAGCTGTTTTTCTTGCTTGTTGTTCGGCCAAATGAGGGAGCAAGAGAGAGAGTGTGATCAGATTTCTAAGCTTCCAAGAGAAGACAATAACTTGTGGCCACAAATCACCCATTAGTCAACTCACATTAGGGTGCGTTTGGCGCGATTCGGCTCAATTCCTCTTGCGTTTGTTTCACTAGTACACTAAACCTCTAATGCATTTATATTCATATAAATATTATTCACTCTTAATTGTCCCAAAATAAGGGTCTAAAGTTCCTCAATTTAAATTGCGCGTGTGAAAACGCGTATCTCCAATTTAAGCGCAATAACGCGAAACTTCCGAGAAATTCTTATAACGATAGTACTAATAACTATCACTTGAGTATTTAAACATTAAAATACCTATTTTAAGACTAAGGCATGTATCTCCAATTCTTCGAGCTCAGTGTATCCTCAAATCGGTTATCGTTCCAAATGCACGTGCACTATTTCACTTATCGGGCTTCCGGAAATTAATTTTTGCAACAAGTTACTTTAAAAATATAATGAAACTATATTTCCATGTAATTAGGTCTCAAGAGCTTAGAGAATAACATTCGGAGTAAAAGACCAAATAAATAATTAAATAAGCTAGAAATAGGAGATTAAATAAGTAAATTTTACGAGTCCTCACAACCTCCCCTCCTTAAAAGAATTTCGTCCGCGAAATTCATACCTTCTGTAATCTCAGACAACTCTGAACCATGTGGTGTGTTCATGTCATGCGTTCTTTCAGATGCCATTGGTCGGTTTCTCCTTCCATTGACTTGTTGAGGAACAGTTCCATTTCCTTGTTGAGCAGTAGTTTCTCGTGGATACCTCCTTGGACAGTCATGAACTTTATGATTGGTACTCCCACATCCCATACACTTTCGTCCCTTTAGCCAACAGTTTTCTTCAGTGTGATTCGTCCTTCCACAATATCCACAAGTCGGACGAGGTGTTGTGACCTGACTTGCTTGCGAGGTTTTCTTTGATCGTGTTTGTCCTACTGAAGTCCCTCGTGACATAGTTCCTTTTGGTTCCTTTATCATGAGTGGTGCAGGAAGTAACAGTCCTACTTCATCCACTTCTTTTCTAACTTTGGGTGGTGGTCCATTTTTTCCTAGTGTACTGTCAGATGTATCTCTTTTCCTTTTTTGAAAAGCTCTCAGTTGAGATTTTGTGCTTTCTACCCTTTGCGCTTTTTCAAGAGCGTCACTAAATGTTTCAACCTGTGCTGCGGCAAGGGCATCTTGGATTTCCAAATCTAATCCTTGGATAAACCGTCTTATTCTCTTCCGTTCAGTAGCCACCAATTCTGGGGCATATGTAGATAACTTTGTAAAGCGTGTTTCATACTCAGCTACGCTTAAAGTTCCTTGACGAAGCTTTATAAAATCATCTTCTCTCTTTTCTTGGACAAGTGGAGGAAGAAATTTCTCATTAAATTCACGCACGAAGTTTATCCAAATTCTCGGAGTTTGATCTCTTTCCCACTTGTTTCTTATAACATTCCACCATGCTCGGGCTGCTCCTTCAAGTTGAAATACAGCAAATGTGACTTGTCTCTCCTCTGTGTAATCCAAGGCATCGAATATATTTCTTATATTTTCTAACCAATTCTCAGCCACCTCTGGATCAGGCCCTCCAGCAAACTTGGGCGGAGAGAATTTCTGAAACCGCTCTAAAGCTCGATCCTCCCCTATCTCTTGGTTTCCACGTTGGTGTCCTTGTCCAACACCTTGACCTTGTTGAGCTACCAAGAGCTCTAGGATATCCGTCATGCGAGTTAAAACTTGTCCTATCTGGTCATTTCCTCTCCCAGCACTTAGCTCAACGTTTTGATCGATATCGGACCCATTAGCTACTCTTTCATTTCGGGGTTGTCTAGGTTGACGTCCCTTTCGTTGTCCTCTAGTTTCCATGTCCACAACTAATCTATACGCACATGCATAACCCTCACACTTAGTTAAAATTGAACTACACTCATATACCAGTAGCAACATTTAAAGAGGATGAAGACACTTTCACAAATAACATTATCACTATGCAAGTAAACACAAACTAGAGTTCATTAAATCATAACACAAATTATGGCCAAGTAAAGTTCATGCCAAGTCAAAGTCAATAACAAAAATAAACAAGTGATTATCACAAGTACATTCATCTCCAAGGCGCAAACTCTTAAGTTCTACTCCCATCGTCTCACTATGAAAGATCACCAGTAGAGATTCACTAGATTAATTGGAACTAGACGATTCTCGTTCCCTAACATGCTCGATTTCAATCCCAACACAAGGATCTTTTGGGTTACGATATTTTTCACCTTCCACTCTTAATTATTGTACCATCTTAACCAAACAATTATTGGTTTCCTGTAACCATTCACATGAAATATCGATTCATTCTTATTCCCCACAAATGGAGATATAAAGTCCCTATGGTTGCTTTCCACTCCCAAGTACTCGGGTTCAAGAATCCAAAATAGGATAATTCACATCTCGAGCCGGCCGGTCCCAAGAGTAAATCACCACATTCGAGATTCCTACCCAACATACATATCAAATTCCCTCCAATTATCAAGATAAAGGTTTTACAACCTATAACATTCATGATTCACAACTTACATTTCTAGAAGGGCACTTAAGTCTTTACTCAATCACATGGTAAGGACCAAACACCACTTGGCCCTATCTTGCTCCTTTGTAGAGACCACGTGAAGTGGCTCTAAATTTCATCACTACAAGCAATCATTTAACTTTCAGAATAGTCCCACAGTTCGGCATCCTAAACATTTAAGCCTAAGATACACTACAAAATCTGAAGCCTAAGCTCTGATACCAATTGTGACGCCCCCACTTCTCCCTAAGGCGAACCAAAGGGTATCCGCGGGACGCCTGCCCAGCTCTCGCCAGGACTCACTACAATCCATCATTCAAAAGCTCGAAATACTTTAAGTAACTTCAATACATAATTAAAGTACTCCAAATATCTCACACTTACAATTATGCAGCTTCCAAGCTTAAATACAACCCAACGGAAAAGGGTACAATAGCCATCCGTTATAATATAACTTAAAGTTTTCAAAAGAAAACAATCTAGTACTACTCACGAGCACCCTTGGTCTCGAACCCTGTAAAAGAAAACCACAACGTGGGATGAGCTACACAGCCCAGTGAGGTTCCAAGACACTCTAACAGTTCAAATAAATCAAGTAAGTTGGGCATATCATATGCATGGTTCAATGTTACACAATGGCGTGTTATCATGAGGTGATAATCATTGTACGAGTAATTTGAGACATTTATCATGAGACAGGTATCATGATATAAGTACATTGGTCAGGTAACAGGTATGGAGCATATCACAGGCATAGTTCAGGATTTCATGTTGGCATTTTAGCATGAAACAATTATCATGACACAAGGTAAACATATACGGTAGGATACGGTGTTCCAGTGGAACTCTGTCGGTCATCTGCACCTTATGACTTCCGATCCCCACGGTACGGTCTGGCCATCGCCTTATCCCTCCAGTGGTAATACTCGAGTATACCGAAACGGTGGCCCAGGGTTCCAACCTACCCGACCGAGCCCAGTCCTGGCTCGAGTAGGTCAGTAACCAAGGGCAGGGCCCAAGTTCAGCTTAGAGCTTACAACATGCACAGGTAACCAAGTAATTCGACAAAAGGTAAAATTCATCATTTGAGTAGGTCGAGTGAGGTAAAGTACACACTCGCCTAATAATGATGGACAGCTTCATATAACATGTGATTCATGATAATCAAGTAATCAGGTGGTCAAGTAACCAAGTAAGTTGGTGATCACGTAAGCAGATAACCAAGTAAGCAAGTAACCAAATAGATTAGAAAATGGTAAGTAAACACGGTTAACGGTAAACGGTAAACGGTTAACGGTAGTAATTACGGTTAATTGGTAGACATATGTCATTTCAATAGGCCGCCATTGGCCGTTTTTCACTTTCACCACGTAAGAGTCGAGGAGATTTACTCCAACCGACTTATGCTTCCATAGCATAATTAATCATTTAAACACATCATGTAAATATGCTCTCCAAACATTTCATATCTAGTATTTCAAGTAATCACATAAGTATGCTCTTTAAGCATTTCATATCGAATAGTTCAAATATACCTACTTCAGGTGTTTCATGTCGAGTAATTCAAGTATACATTATTCAAATGTGCATGAGTGTGGTAAATACTTAATGACCATGGGTTAAGCATGTCATAGACTTATTCCAATTACGTATTCCTATATGGAACACTCACCTAGTCAAAACAAGCGAGTAGTTCTTAAACAAGCGTCTTAGGTGTCCGCTCCGAGTTCCTCTGGGAGATTCCCTCGAGTGCCTGAGCAAACAATAATCAACTACCACTCAAAATCATTCTAATTATCGAGGAAAATTGTACACTAGTACAATCTAAGAAATTAACGCAGAGACGAGTCTAAGAGTTCGTGTAACTCGAGGTTCAAAAGTGGGTTTTAAAATACAAGACAAATCTGATTTCCATCTTTGAAATCAAATGTAAAACGATCAAATGATATTGAAGGAAAATGGAGGGTTTGAAACCCTTAGTTTCCTTTAAGTTAGAAAATTCCAGATTTAACAAGCAATATTTGAAAAATCATATTTCACTCTCCACAAGTCCAAAATTGGAAAACTTGGTACTGTTGGAATCCTCTTTCAAAGTACTAAAAGTTCTTAGAAGACACTTTTCCACGAATGTAAGTGAAAGGCACTCAAATTTTGGCTCAAAGTTGGTAACTTGAATTACCAAGACAGATTTAAGTTGGTTTTTGGCCAACTTTAGAAATTCGGCAAAATTCACTTGTTTTGAACTAACCTTTGAAATTTGGAAATCAATTAGTGTTGCAATCCAAGAGTATAACAAAACAAGCGGAACGAGAAACGGAGTTTCGAGCACCAAGATATAGTACCTCCAAGTTGCTGAAAAAGTTAAGACTGTTGGGCTATTTTCCAGGTTTAAAACTAGATTCGAAATATCATTTGGTCATCAAGTTGGCATTAGAAATACATCAAACTTGGTACACTAAATCTTCCATGTGTGAACAACATTTCTACTAAGTTTCGTACAAAAACTCTCACGGTAAGGTAGTCATTAAAACAACCAAAGTTTATGAAGAGTTTCAAGGCTAAACTACCTTCTCACTTTTCTTTCGTTTACAAACTTTTTGTACCATGAAATCAGTTCCAAATCTCTCCATTATTGAAACCAAGAGTTCATAAACATCCACTGAGAAATTTAAAGACCATTGACATCCAAATTTTCGAAATAAAACTCTCCAAATCAGATTTGGCCATTCGGCTAAGAGAAAACAAAAGTTTTCCAGATTCGATGAGCGAATTTTGTGACATCATTTGCATATCAAAATGGTCTTAGAATATTACCAAATTTTGTACAATTAAACCTCCATATGAGGATTACTCTTCTATCAAATTTCATTTGAAAATTCACACGGGAAGGTAGTTAACTAAACCATCAAAGTTCAAGAAATTTCCCAAGGTAAAACTGTCTTCTAGCTCTTCTTTCCTTTTAAACATTTTATCCAAAGCAACCAACCCAAATCTGGTTTATTTGTAAAACAAAGTCCAAGGAACATCTAATATAAAGTTTGGTAGATGTTGGACATCAAAGTTTCCAAAACAACAAGTCCCAAATCATTGTTAGTTACAAATCTGTCCAAGTGGAAAATTCTATCACTGTAGCAGTTTCAAACTTTGGCCACAACTCACTCCATTCAACTTGAAATTGGGCGTGGTTGATGGCGTTGGAAAGCTCTCTTCTAAAGCTGAATTTTCTCAGAAGAAACCATTTTCAAATTCCATTCACAAATAGCTCGTTTTTGAGCATCAAGAAGCAATTTCTGTCCTGTCTCCTGGAGAGCAACGAAACAGGACAGTGATATTCAATCGAATGGTGTGGCTCACTCAAGTGGAACCAGAATGTGAAATTGGTACCGATGGAAAGCTAGGAATGTCTAGTTTCCAATGCCGCAAACGGCACTTGATTTCGACATCGGAACAAAGAGTTATGGCCGTTACAAAATGACTGCCTGGGCAATACGGGATTCATTTTCCAGATTTGCTAACTTTCGAAATCAATTCATTTGACCAACCAAATCATGTTATTTTTCAATGAAATTTTGTGCATACTTACAATAATAGATAAACAACATAATCAATTCATTAGAATCTCAAAATCTGGCACGAAAACGGTCGGACAAGGCAGGGGTAAAACGGTCACTTTTGCTCCAAGCACCTCCTTTGATTTTCTACCAACAATACAACATTAATCTACTAATATAAGCACTAAACCACCATTAATTTCATCATCCATCATCAAATCAGCAACAACCCAAGAGTGGGAGTTCATAGAGCCCACTTTCACATTTTTCCAACAATATCAAGTCATCTACTTACATGCAAGTGCTTAAAGATGCATATCTACCACCGTAGATCAAGTTTAAGGTGATGGATCATGTTATACCTTCTTAATGTACTAGATCAGAATTTTTGGCCCTCAAAATGCTCCAAGAAACCGTGATTTCCAGCACCCTTTTGCAGCTCAAAATACTCCTCAAGTGTTATACTAAGTGTGGGTGAAATTTGAAGTGAATTAGAGAAGATTTGGTGAAGATTGATGGAGGAATTTGAAGAACTCTTGAGCTGTTTTTCTTGCTTGTTGTTCGGCCAAATGAGGGAGCAAGAGAGAGAGTGTGATCAGATTTCTAAGCTTCCAAGAGAAGACAATAACTTGTGGCCACAAATCACCCATTAGTCAACTCACATTAGGGTGCGTTTGGCGCGATTCGGCTCAATTCCTCTTGCGTTTGTTTCACTAGTACACTAAACCTCTAATGCATTTATATTCATATAAATATTATTCACTCTTAATTGTCCCAAAATAAGGGTCTAAAGTTCCTCAATTTAAATTGCGCGTGTGAAAACGCGTATCTCCAATTTAAGCGCAATAACGCGAAACTTCCGAGAAATTCTTATAACGATAGTACTAATAACTATCACTTGAGTATTTAAACATTAAAATACCTATTTTAAGACTAAGGCATGTATCTCCAATTCTTCGAGCTCAGTGTATCCTCAAATCGGTTATCGTTCCAAATGCACGTGCACTATTTCACTTATCGGGCTTCCGGAAATTAATTTTTGCAACAAGTTACTTTAAAAATATAATGAAACTATATTTCCATGTAATTAGGTCTCAAGAGCTTAGAGAATAACATTCGGAGTAAAAGACCAAATAAATAATTAAATAAGCTAGAAATAGGAGATTAAATAAGTAAATTTTACGAGTCCTCACAGCAAGGAAAAGGGATTTATAGTGATTATTACCTCTTTTCCTAAGGGTACAAGTTCGGCTAGGTCCTTACTTATATACCTTGAAAAAAAGAAGACGCAAATCCTAGATGATTCAAGTAGTGATCACTCTTAACCCTTACTCAAGTCGCAAGTATATTTTTCTAGTCCTCGAGCATAAATTTGGGCAGCACGCCCTTTGTATTTTCTTATTTCCAGCCATTTATGACTTCATTCTTTTCCTCAATCAAACCCAAAGTTACACACAACACAAATTCATTTCAATAGTCGTTCAATAGGCTCAAGACAATAGCGGAATGGACACATCTGAAGCTATGCTTATCGGATTGGGATACAATTTATACCATTTCGAAGCTAAGAAAGAGGGATACAATTTTTATGAAGACCACTTAGTCCAAATCCCAGTGTAACCTAGTCAAATTCCCAATTCACAGAACCAACTTCCAATTAACCGGCTAGTTAACCGTACTACATTTAAATGGCCATTTCTCAGGTTACCAAAGTCCGTTTGAGACGTTATTGGAGGCGTTGAAAAACTAACACAGAGTACTAAAACTTTCATGTTTTGGTAAATGGCTAAATCAGTACGGATCATAGTGAATAGACACGGTCAACTGGATGAACTGTCTAAAACGGATCACTGGATGCATCCTAGGGTAGTAAGGGTATGTTGGTCTTTTCACAGCCTACGTTGCTCCGATTGAGCTGAAATTTTGTAGAAAACTATAAAACATCATTCTATACAACTTTAATGTTTTATACTAAGCCTAATTTGGCCTCTAACATTACAAACTAGAACCAGATAGAACTGAACTACAATTTTCTAGAAATCTGAAATTTTACGGTTTCAAAGGAAACTTTCTTCATTTCTTGCTTCAATCACTACCACAACCTCTTATATAAGCTTAGATACAACATATACTATCCATACAGCAAGTATAGGCAGAAAATCTTTCAAACCCTAACTCATATAACTCAAGAACATACACTATATCCATCCAAATTATTATAATAGCTATCATCCACCACAAATTTATGCCAAGTTAAGCAAGATTAGGAGTAAGAAATGGTAAATCAGCATTATTACCTTACTAAAGATACTACCAAGAGCAGCCCTAGCTTTTTCTTCCAAAATTTCACCAACACACCACTAGCTAAACACTCAAAGAGGGTTTTAATCGGTTTAGTTTCTTGTTTCCTCACTTGGATGGCTCAAACTCAAGATGGATTGGTGAAGCTCTCCCTTGGTTTTTCTCTCCCTCTCTCTTGGCCAAAGCAAGCAGAAAATGAGGAAGAAAGGAAGCTAAATGGTGATAAGAAGGCAAGACAATTTGGTCTTGGTCAAGGCCCTAGATGGCCAACAAGTGTCACCACCAATTTCCACTCATTTTTTTTTCCTTGCCAATTTGGTCAAAATTTTCTGCCAAAGCCAGCTGAGAATGAGGTGATATTTTGCTCAAATATTAATGAGCTTATATGGTAAGAAAGTGGTGACCAAGTGGTGTGTTCAATCGGTAGTGCACGGTACACATCGGTTCGCACCGTTTTTCCTTAAATCACACGTACTAGGATTTTTACTTCCTATTCACTAACTTTTTATCATTGCTTCTAATCACATATTATTTCTCACCTAAAAGTCACTCTTAAGCACCAAATTTGATCCCCACTCCATACCGAAAAATCAACCTACGGAAAAACGTGAAAACCCTAACTTGCTCCAACTTGAAAACGATAAGTGAAACCCTACTTTCTAGGTTCATTTGCACTTATTGTGGAATGATTGGGTCGGGGGCTATAATAAATGAATAATTTCCAAATAAAAGGACATTTTTGAGAAACATATAAGGAATTTACGAGTCCTCACAGCCATATAAGCCAATTGAGCAGATTCTTCTTTCTCTTCAATTTCACTATCGGAATTGCACTCATTCCATGTGAATTGGAAGTTCTTCAATCTTGATTTTCTTTCAACTTTCCTCTTCTTCATTGGGCACTCACTCATGTAGCGTCCAAGTTGGCCGTGTTCATTGTGACGACCCCACTTCTCCCAAGGGCGAACCCAAGGGTATCGGCGGGCGGCCTGCCTAGCTCGCGCCAGGACTCAAAACTTACAATAATAAAACTAGATAAATCAAAAGAGCACTATATACAATATATACAATCCCCAAAAGTGTTCTAATTACATTCTTCAAAGGTACCTGCTCATACTATTACATCCTTATAATTATAACCAAAACCAAAGAGTAAACCCTAAGGAGGGTCCTTATACAAACCACCAAAACAAAAACAAACATCCTAACTGTTCAACTATTATAAGCCAATCTAACTATACTAGCGTATGTACCAAAAGTTCCCCGCGTCGGTCCTTGCTAAGGAAAACAAAAGGAAAGGGGTAAGCTATATGCTTAGTAAGTAAACAGGGGCGAAAGCGTAAATTTCACGTAACAACAGTTACACAGTAAGAGTAAAGCAAAAGCAGAAAAGTAGCATCACATAATAAGGATACAGGTGGCTCCAAAGCCAAATCGTTTGCCATGTGTGACCGCCTGCCGACACTCCGTCGACAACAATTAATGGTCCGTAGAACTTCACTTGTACTCCCACCGTACACGTTATCACTCTCTCTGGTCAGACACCTCACAAACTTGCTCGAGCGAACGAAATTGAGCTTGGTTCACAAGGTCGGGTCACAAACTTGGTCCACATAATCGGTGAACCGGATTCACAAACTTGGTGACCTCAAACCAGGTTGGACTGACTTCGACCAAACCCTAACCGGCTCGAATAGTCCATCTAGGTCATGAGATCGGGCCCCAAACTCACAAACTTCACAAAATTTATTCAAAAGTCATCCCGAGCCACAAGCTCAAGGGGTTTAGTTCCAAAATGATTCATATACATATGTCATGTACAAATATGTGCGCAAACTAGGGTTTAGATCGAGTGCGATAAAGTACACCCTCGCCTTGGTACCCTTTTCATACATATCAAAACACATAAGCAACTAACACGTAAGAGCGGCCTGAATACTTACACAACGAACAAAAGAGCAAAAGTTCGAAATTTGTGCCGCGAGGAGTAGCTAGTAGGCCCCACCGGCTCCACCTAGCTCACCACCGTCTGAAATAGAAGATTGCATCACATAATATCATAAACGGCTACTAGTATGCCTAAAACAAGCAAAACAGCAAAATCGGCACATACGAGTGCAGAAACGGCACACGGAAACGGGAACGGCAGCCTAGCCATTTTGCCGTCAAAACTGTTTTGAGCCTAATCGAAGCTATGAGTGTCGGATCAAGGTACATGAGGTGCCGTTGTGAAGCTAAGAGAAAAGTCTATAACTTTCATGAAGACCCCTAACTCCGGATCTGAACAGAGATGGGTCGAAAGTGCAGAAAACCGTTCCAGGAATTCGCACTCCAAAGTAACGGACAGGGTATGTTTGCTGGACTATAACTCCCAGCTCACAAATCCAAATCATGAAATTCCAAAGGCATTAGAAATCTGAGACATAAGGCTAAAACTTTTATGTTTTGGCTAAGACCTGAATCCACTCAGAACAGAACAAAATTTGAGTGTCAAAGTACCCGTCAGAACTGTCCAGATTCAAAGGCAGTTCTGACGATCGATCTTGTTTTGGTCATAACGGGAGCTACGGAACTCGGATTTCGACGCACTTTATACCGTTTCGAAGCTAAAACCAAGATCTACATTTCTTATGAAGGATTCAACACCTATATTGTACGGTATCAAAACCAAAAAAGTCACGGGCAGAAGCTAAACTAAAAACGCACAGAATCTGATGTTCAAAACAGGCTTGAGTATTTCATATATAACTCAGGATACGCTAATCCGTTTGATCTGAAATTTTACAGGCATATATAGGACTTAAGAGGCTACAATATTGAAGAAGGCCACTCAGTCCAATTTCGAGTGTAACTACGTCAAAAATGTAATATACTACACCAGAATCGCAAAACAGGTTCACAAACCGTATTCTAGTACAAACATCATAAAACAGCCTACATAAGTCCAAATCCAGAAATTCCAAATCCATACGAAAGCTTAGAAACAGGGATACATTTCATTAGAAGACTGGAACAACCAATTCTGAAGCAATTCCAGCCAAAACAACCAATTACAGGCGCAATTCTTACATTCGGGTAAAACCAGGACAGCAAGGGTAATTTCGACTTTTCTCATTCTAGGCTACTCCGATTGACCTGAAATTTTGCAGGAACCTCTAAAATGTCATTCCCTACAACTTTCATGTTCTAAGATAAGGCCAATTTGGCCTCTAACCAGGAGATACAAAATCGGACAGAATTGAAGGGTATGAAACCCTAGTCTTCCAAATTTCCCTCCAAACCAAAAAGTGCTTGCAATTAACAATCATTTACACCTACTAGCCTCATTTTAGGCCATTGCCAATCATCATACAAGGCCACACCATCAAATTCATATATAAACAGAAAAATCACCAATAAATGGAAAACTTCACCACTTCATCCAAAATCAAGAAATAAACCACAAAATTCAACATTTTAACTACCACTAAGCACAAATTAAGCTTCATTAGGTGAAGGAGAAGGTTCATTCACTACTCACCTAGTAAAACAAGAGAGGGAGAGTTGCTTGTCACCTTAGCTTCCCCAAACACTTCACCAAACAACTCACTAACACCTAATGAAGAGGTTTTATGGAGTAGAAACAAGTTTAAGTGATTGTTTTGGAGGATTTGAGCTAGATGGAAGCCAAAACTTTGAAGAGTTTTCTTTCTTCCTTTGCTAGAGAAGGCCGGCCAAGATGGAGAAGAAAAGAGTGAGTTTTTGGTAATTTTTGAGATATTTTAACCAAATGGTAAGACAAGAAATAGTAGTCTTACTTAAGGACTAATCCAAGGGTGACACTTGTCACCTTCATTAATGCAAGTCTATCACTTTGTTCCCTCTCACTCTAATCCATAAAGTATCCTCTAATTATCTCTTAGCACCCGATAAATTAAACCCAGTAGCCTCATGCTTTCCTTTGTTTCTTACATTATTGAATTGATTAGAATCTGAATTACTTGATCCTCCTCTTCTAAGTCTCCTTTTGTTGAGGATTCTCTTGAAACTTTGTGTGATGAGAGCAAGATCATTGTCATCAACATCCAAATCTTCTCCATCCAATGAAACAGAATCATCTTCATCTTGAGATGCTTTTAGAGCAATGCTCCGTTTTACCTTCGCATCTTCTTCTTCCTGTACTTTGGTTTTAAGTTTCAACTCATAAGATGTTAGAGAATTTACAAGAGATTCAATGTGCATAGAATTTAGATCTCTTGCCTGTGACGCCCCCACATCTCTCTAAGGCAAACCAAAGGGCATCAGCGAGACACCTGCCCAACTCTCGTCAGGATTCGGTACAATTCTCGTTCAAGTTTAATACAATAATAGCTAATACGACGAGACAAAGTAAGAAAGTGAAGTCGCTTCCATATATAAATATCCGATCTTACACCACAAGTTCAAAATACATCAATTTTCCAAAATATACAACTGCTAAAAGCTGTCTAATCGATTACAATTGAAACCCTAATACAAAAGTTCATCCCAAATTTCTCCGAGTTTCACTCCATATCTGTTCCTGTTAAGGAAAACAAATTTACGGGGTGAGTGATTGCTCGTGAGGCCAAGAAACACACATGCAAGCATGTTGTCCAAGTAACAATCCCATTTAACAAGCACAACAATAATATTCAAGTAAATAACAATTCGGGCGAGAAAAGTAAACAGAAACAATTCAAAGATATAAGAGCTCTCAGGAGCTATTTTCCACTTACACGATCAAGAACCTCCACGAGTTGACACTCCGTCAATCGGGTAGGTTATAATCCGTAGAATTTCACTTACTCGTTCCCTGTTCACCGTTACTCCCCTTGCTCCGGGCCCGCACGTTCTTTTGTTATAGGCGATATTGCTCAAGTATGTCAAACAAGATCTCTCCATTAGATCAAACTTATACACGTTTCTCATAGCTCACCAAGCTTCTCGATCGAGTCCATGCAGGCTCGAATCACAAGGTCGGCCGATGAGATTTGGGCGTCCCCCACTAGTATCACTAGAAGTTGAGGAGATTCACTCCAATCAATTTATGCAGTCATAGCATAATTAATCATTGAAACACTTCACTTAATTTACTTAACAAGTCACTTCATGTAATTCACTTCAAGTAATTCAAGTACACTTCACATAAATATTCATTTCTAGTATTTCATGTCAAGTAATTCAAGTATACTTCACTTAAATGAGAACGAGTACGGTAAAGTACACACTCGACTCAGCATTTTCAAAATACTCAATCATTAATAACGATTAAGCACGTAACAAGTTCACATACACTTGACACTCACTTAGTCGAATGAGAGAGTCGTGCATAATTCAAGGGTTTAAGCGTCCGTTGTGAGGCCCTCTTGAAGGTCCCCTTGAATGCTTGAGCAAACAATAATTATCTATCACACACTATCGCTTAAAACCCCACATTATCAAGAAAGATTGTACTCTTGTACAATCTAAGAGAATATCATGAAATTGAGCCTTAATTACTCGTAAATTTAGGCTCTAAAGTGGGGTTTAATAATACAAGGAAAATCTGATTTTTCTCTTTGAAATCAAGTGTAAAACGGTCAAGCAATATCGAAGGAAAATGGAGAGTTCTAAAAATTCAATTTCCTTTAAGTTCAGAAATTTCAGATTTGAGGTGCATTTTTTGAAAAATCATATCTCACTCTCTGTAGGTTCAAAATTGGAAAACTTGGTACCGTTAGAAACTACTTCCAAAGAACTAAAAGTTCCTAGAAGACACTTTTCCATGATTCTAAATGGAAGACACTCAAATTTCGGCTTAAAGCTACTGACTTGCACTTCCAAGACAGATTCGGGGTTGGTTTTTTGGCAAACTTTGGAAATTCGGAAAAATTCACAGAATGTGAACTAGTCTCTAAAATTTGAAATTCAATTAGAGTTACAATCAAATTTTAAAATGCAACAAATTGAACAAGAATCAGAGTTTTGAGCGCCAAGATATAGCAGCTCAAAGTTGGTTCAAAATGAGGGCTGTTGGGCAATTTTCCAGATTTGGAAGAATAAGTTTGGTAACTTATTTGTACATCAAAATAGTCTTAGAATAACACCAAAATTGGTAAAATTCAACTTCCATATGAGGACTACTCCTCTACCAAATTTTGCTTAAAAATTCACAAGGGAAGGTAGTTAACTAAACTACCAAAGTTTAAGAAAATGCGAAGACAAAGCTGCCTTCATGCTTCCATATTTCTTTTTCGAAACTTTGGCCGATGAAATCATCTCAAACATGGTTCATTTATAAAGAAAAGGTCTAAGAAACATCTAACATATATTTGGTAGGTGATTGACACCAAAAGTTTCAAAATAACAAGTTCCGATTCGAGCTAAGTCATGCGGCTAGCCAAAATTAGGGTTTTCTATCACTGGTGCAGTTCTGTAAATAGGTCATAACTCGGTCAATTCAACTTAGAATTGGACATGGTTGGTGGAGTTGGAAACTACATTCATAAGGATACATTTCATCAGAAGAAATCATTTTGAAATTCAGTTCATAGCTAGTTCAAATTCAAGCAACAAACCTCAGCTCATCACTGACTCTCGAGCACAGCAATAAAACAGAACAGGTAACTTTGAAGAACTGGTACGGCTCACTCAAGTTGAATCAGGGGATGCATTTTATACCGTTAGAAAATTGGAAGTGTCTATTTTCAAATGCAGCAAATGTCACTTGATTTTGATGTCTGAGGAAAGAGTTATGATTGTTTAAAGATTACTGCCAGCACATCCCTGTTACGCAAATTTCCAGTTTGTTCTTGTTCAAAACTCAACTTTTTCTTAACCAAATGAAGTAATTTTTTGTGAAAACTTTTCACACAACCTATACAACATATCTACATCAAATTAAAGGTCATTTGATCACCAAAAAATTGAATTAAGGTCTCGGCAAAAACAGGACAGAACTGGTTAGCTAGCAATAGAAATTTTCCTCAACTTTCCTTTGGTTTTCCTTCCACTTTTTCAACTTATATCCACTTGTTTAACACTTAATCAACATAAATAACACCCATAATCATCATATCATTCCAACATGTCCATTTTAGAATTTCATAGAGCCCACTCCAAGCATTTTCAACTAAATAACAACACCCACATGAAGCTACAAGCTCCAAGGCCAAATTTAATCCACTAGAACCAAGTTTAGAGGGTTGGTGATTACTACCTCTTAGATGATGAAAAATCAGAATTTTGGATCACCAAAAGCTCCAAGAAACCATGAGAAAGATGCTCCCTTCCTAGTCCAAGTGAATCTCCAAGTTGTTGTAAGTTTGTGTGGTGATTTTGGAGTGAAATGGTGAGAAGATTTGGAGTGAAATGAGAGAGCTCTTGCTCTTCTTCTTTGCTTGAGGATTTTTGGCAGCTTGGGAGGAAAGAGAGAGAGTGTAGCTATTGGTAAAGCTTCTCTTGGAAGCTTGATAAAACTTGGGGCCAAAGTTTGGTGAAAGTCAACTATCAATAGTAATCGCGCGCGCCTGTTTCGTGTCCGTTTCTCTCGGGTTTGTTTCACTTGTGCACTAAACCTCTAATGCACTTCCTTAAACATTATGATTATTCACTCTTAGTAGTCTAGATTAAGTTTCTTAAATCTCCACTTAGCTGCTCCGGCTCAATTTATGCGAATTTTCAATTCGCGTGCGATAAAGTGAAACTTAAAAGGAATTCTTGTAACGATAATATAAGTAACTACTACTTGGGTAATTAATCATAATATAGTTATTTTAGAAATAAAACTATGAGTACTCACACATTTTGATTCCTCAAGCCTCCAATTTGTCGCGTGGTGCGATTTTCGAAAACTTTAGGCGTGAACACGGTATAAGCTTAATTAGAACTCATTTACCTCTAATTCCTCAATTAACTTTTCTTAATCTACTATTGATCATTCTTAATTCTCCAAGATAATTTACACTCTCGGATAAATTTCACCTCGAAACACGTGTACTCATTATTCCTCATTTAAACAAACCTCCGAAAAATTAAATTTGCTAACGGGACGTTTTAAAAACATAAGGAAGACATTGTTCCATACGAATGGACTTAAAATGGTTGAAATAAATTATTCGGAGAAGACGGGCAAATAAATCTTTAAATAAACCAATAATATTCCATAAAAATAAGAAAATTTTCGGGTCTTCACATTGCCTCTTCAATAGCAGTCACTTTACTTTTCCAATTTTTAGACAGAGCATTCAAGATTTTTCTGTTTTTCTCTCCTAAGATATATTCTTTTTTCAGAACCTCTAAATCTTTAATAAGATCATTGAATTTACAATATATTTGATCAATATTTTTCATGAGGTTCCATCTTAAATGATTCATATGTAGTAATCAAGATAGATTTTTTCTGTTCTCTAACATTCTCGCTGCCCTCATGAATTTCTCTCAATTTGTCCCAAATCTGTTTAGCAGACTTACAGCCTTTGACCCTAATAGATTCATTTGAATCTAAAACACTATATAACACATACATAGCATTTGCATTTAAGGTGAGGTGGTTTCTATCATCACCAGTCAATTTATTTTTTATTTTTGGTCTTGGTCTATGAGTAACTTCATCTATTATAGAGGCATCATATGGGCCTTCATTAACTATAAACCACAATTCAATATCAATCAATTGCAAGAAGATAATCATTCTTTCTTTCCAACTCACATAATTTGATCCATTAAACATGGGAGGCCTAATCACAGATTGTCCTTCAAAAAACATGGCATTGTTGGTTGTCATTTTTACTCCTAAGCCGATTGAACTTAATCTCAAGGAAACTAAGCTCTGATACCAATTATAAGGATCAAAAACAACCTAAGAGGGGGGTGAATTAGGTTGATTATAAAACTAATCAAGCTATGGACACTTTTTGCTCAATATGAAATTTACCCTCTTTTCTTAAATGATCACACAATGAATCAATCAATGAAGGAACAATATCACTTGAGAGAAGTAGAAGATATAAGCAATTTAATGATCACAAGATAACAATAAATAAATAAGAAAGGAAGAATTGCAAACCAATTGACTACCAAGCTCCTCTTGAACTTGTAGATCAATTCAAATAAGGTTCTTCAAATTGATGAAATACAACCAATTTTGTGTACAAAGGAAGGCTTACTTTCTCCTTGTCCCAATCTCCACTTGGTCAAGTGAGAAATTTTACTATCCCTCAGGACAACCCTCACAGAACTACACTATTGAAGTATTCACTCACAAATGAAAAGTTTACAATGAATTTCACACCACCAAAACTACAAATCTTCCTTGGAGAGTGTTTTCTCACTAAAACTATTCTATATCTTTTGTATCTTTAGTGTGCAAAAGTTATTTGAAGTTTCTGACCATACTCTATTTATAGGAGATCAAGAAATTTCTTCATTAATGCTTCCAACGGATAGAAAGTAGCTGAAGAGTCAACTAGCCATTGGGAGTGTCGGACGTCCGGTACTCCTATTTTTTGCATTTGACAGCAGGCAGTGAGTTTGAGAAATTTTCTTCAATTCTATCGGACGTCCGGTATTGTTTTGGTGAGCGTCCGACAGCTTTTGTCGAGTTTGAAGGATCCTATCGAACGTCCGGTACTTCCGTCCGATAGCAGACAAAGAGTTTGAAGGATTCTATTAAACGTCTGATGCTTGCGTCCGATCGAGGTCAGTAAGCTAGGGTGAATGTCTTATTTCCTTCGGACGTCCGGTGATGGAGTTCTTCATGAGTCTGAAGTCGCGCAATGATTATCGGACGTCCTATCCTGTCTTCACAAGCGTCCGACAGCTTTCAGCAACCTTTGTTTCTTTCAATTGCACTTGATCTTTGAATCTGATTTGCTTCATAACTGAAAGATATCTTGAAGAGATATTAGTATCATCCATTGTTTTGTAAACATCAAAAGTTAGGGACAAAGATCAACATCCATTAAGTGAAAACCAATTATGAACCATTTATCCATATTGCCATCTCTACCTACAACTTTGTAATAATTAACCGATAACACAAATCATTCACAATAACTAATGAGTACTTGTTATGTCTTACCATTTTATTTCCTAGCCAATTTTATTCTCATTCGTCAAAAAGAGGGAGAAAAAAATCAACACTACGTCTCATAGTCTGACCATGGAGGAAACCTACCTACAAGCATTTTAATGACACCTCAATTCCAAATTAAATTGCAAGATTTCAAAGGAGAAAATAACTGATCACAAAATGAATCCTATACCATAATGATCTCACATAAGTGTTCAAAAGATTCAACAAGGACCTTCAAGAAAGACAAGTCCCATGTCAAATGCAATGGATTAAACCCTAGCTATATTGATTGAAGTGTCGAAGCCATCAAATTATAATTCCTGGTATTTTTTTTGTTTTCCAAATATTATTGACATTCATGTTCAATTTTTTGAATCTTTAGAATCAAAGGGCTGAAATTTCTATCTATATATAATGAGGCCATGCATAAACTACATATTTCATTCATCAGTATTGGCAATGATGTTCTCCTAAATAAATAAATAAAAAGAAATGTTTGTTGAGACAAAACTTATTTCACTGAACCTATATCAATTTAGCAAGTTTTTTACATCGATATATCTGTCATTAGTATTTCTAAGTTTTGGTTTATTACATCTGGGGGAAAAAGAAAAAAGGGAAAAAATTTAATATTGGCAATTGTTTGGTGCAATTCGTATTTGACTAAATCAACATGGCTGGTTGGTCAAGATAGAAAATTTTAATCAAAGCATGTTGTAGACATTTGATTAGGAAAGGGATGCTATCAATGAGTTCAAAGGATGGGAAAATGCAACCACTTTGAAATTTAGCCAACAAAAAATTGTTTGTATGCATTTGTAGGCTTATTCATTTTTGAGAAAAAAAAAACTTCTTTCACTGAATCTATAAAAGGAGCACTCATCAATTTATCCACCTTTTTACACTGGTATATCAGTCATTAGTATCTTTGATTTTAGTTTATTACACCTGGGGGAAAAGGGAAAAAAAGGAAAGAAAACGATATTTGAATACTTGCTTACATTTGGAACATTAGCATAGACAATATGTTTTATGAGCTATGCACAAATTGTGGATGACCATGTGAATCTCATTTTGGAAAACAGTGTGTATTCATTGTAATGATGTAGTCGACACTATCATTAGGTAATTAATTTCATATACCTTTAATTTCAATATATTTTTCTATATTGTACATCATATTTTCTTCTAAACAAAAGCAATTGTAGACACCAAATTTTTGATTTTTTAACTTTATTTGTTTAATTAATTTAATCTTAGCTTTATTTATTATTAATTATTTTTATTATTATTATTATTATTGTTATTTTATTATTTTATTTATTTCTATTATTGTTATTTATTGTATTTTTGTTCTAGTTTATTTTTGGCTTTACATTAAATTTCAGGAAAAACAAAAGGAAAAGAGAAAAGGAAAAAGGAAAAAAGAGTGGAAATGACAAGTGGGACTGCATGCACTTGGACAAGTGTCTTTTCTATGTTTTAGACAACTAAGCACCTAAAGGTTGAGGTGTTAGGGACACTTGGAAAGTTAAGGAATTTTTGGGGGTCAAGGTAGAATTTTGTGAGGGCTAAAAAATAAAAAACAAGGCAATTGGGGGAGGACTTCATCTGAGAAAGAGGAAACAGAGAGATGAGAGGATTGCAACGTCTGGGCAGAGAAAAAAAAGAGAATAAGCAAAAAAGAAACAGGGCAGCGGCGCATAAAAAAATTCAGACTGGCGGCTAGGGAGAGGGTAAGAGAGGGAGTGAGAGGGAACGGCGGATAAAAAAGAACCGAAAAATCAGAAAAGGGAATAAGAAGAAAAACCAGGAGGAAGGCTTGGGCTGGGGACCGGAAAAAGAAATCAGAGAACTGGCAAGAAAGGAGGCGGCGGACAGAAGAAAAAGAAGAAAGAATTGAGGGCGAAATTGGGGAACCAAACGAGAGATTGGGGCAGGAAGGCTCTCGGCTGAAGGGAAAAACAGCCGGGGGGGGAAGCTTCGTGGGAACGGAGGAAGGCGAAATCTTTTTCCCTGGGCAAAACCCTCAACAAAGAGCCAGAAGAAAACCTCCGTTCTCAACCCCACATCACCGCCGCCATCGATGAATTAGAAGAGATTAAAAACCTCTGGCCATTGCCGTTTCTGAAAAAATCAGCGCCGTCAACCTCTGCCACAGCCAGTCCTCAGCTGCCGCTGCTACTCTCCACCTCTGCCACCACTTTTCAACCTCCATCGCCGCCTTTGTCGCCACCAGAATTTTCCCTTGCAATTTGCGAAATCTGGCCTAGCAAGAGCACTGTAAGTCTTTCTTTTCCTCTCTTTAAGTTTCAGTTCTGGTCAAGTCCACTGAAATGGGTCTACCGCAGCACTAGTTAGTGCAGTTTTCCTGTTAACTGTCTGAGATTGCCGAACATACATGTTTTATGTATCGATTAGATTGAATGTTATTGGGTTGCTGAATAAGTTTTGGACTGATTGTCCTTGGTTTGACAAATTTCTGGGCCGATTATGATTTCAATTAAGCAAAGAATCATTGAATTTTCTTTTGCTTGTTTGCTGCTCGATGAAATGCCCAACCGGGGGTTTAACTTCAAAGACAAGTTAAATTCTGTTTTTGTATACATTCGGCCAAATCACTTTCCTCACATTTGAAAATTTATGATGCATTTGCTGTATTTCATTTCTTTCCGTTTCGTATGATTCGGTTGAATGAACTCGAATTGATATTGTATGAGAAGAGTTTTTGGGTGATTTTTGTTTTTGATTGAGAATGGCTAGAATTTTGGTTTTGCTCTGGTTCTAAGAGCGACAGAAATGGCGAATTGATGTCTGTGTTTGGGAGAGAAGACCGTTGGTCTAAAATGGCCATTTCAGTTCCTCTATTGTCGTTTTGTTTTGCAACTTGCCTGAGGATTGCTAAACTTCATAATTTTACCCCCCAAACTGTTATAATTCATTCAATTGGGTCCCTGCTTTTGTTATATTTGAACCCCTCAGGCTGCCCTTTGTTCTGTCTTGGCCCAGAAAATTAGATACTTTAATCAATTCTGTCCCTTTATGTTTTCTTCCATGATATAAGTTAATGTGTTTTTGGATAGATTAATTCTGGGGATTTAATGCTTAATCAAAGTTTTTAATAATTTTTAGTGGGGATTTCATCTTGATTGGGTTTAGTAACATTTGTTTGGGTTTCTTGTTGGGCCTAAGAAGGTTAAAATTCAAAGCTTTTGGTTGGGTTTTAGGATTGGGTTGTTGATTAATGTGGTTGTGTTTTACTTGATAAAAATGATAGACTGGCCTATCTCATTTGTTTTGGATCTTCGGTTGGGCTAGGGAAGTTTGAGCCCAAAGAAATAATAAAATGGCCCAATGGCCTGTTTGAATAGGAATCTGGTCGAGAAATTTGCAAATCAGCCCCTGGGTTTCTCCTTAACTCTACTGTGGCCCTGGACATTTTCATCTCTTTTCAATTGGGTCCTTAACTTAATTGCAAATAAGCCCCTAAACTCTATTTTTCTTCAATTTTGACCCCAAAGCTTTGTTAATTTGTGTAATCAAGTCTTTTCTTCTTTTGACCTTTTGAATGTGGGTTGTTTACATGATTCAATTGATTCAATTCCAAGTTTACCATTCTATTTTTTTTATGATTATTTGTTAAATAAAGTGATGCCTTAACTCGTTTATTATTTTGGAGGATAAATAAGTGACTTCACCCCATTGGAGCTCCATTTCAAGGGAGGTATAACTTCTTTTATCTTTTTGTCTCTCCCCTACGTGATCCAACGTGTTAAGTGAATTGCATGTCTACTTTGCTTTTCTTGCCTTTCCCTTAATTCCTTGCATTTATTTCATCTACTTTTACTTTTATTTAAGTTATTCATTATGGGGTATGTGTACACCTCTTGGTTTGTAATAGATAGGGCTTGGCGAGCTTTCTTGTCCATTTTCCCTTTTCCCCCTTTGTTTTAGTTAGCAAATGTAATAAGTTCATTGCTTGCTTTCGTTGCTATGTGTTTAATCGCTTTATTAGGTCCTGGCATCTAGTCAAGCATGCTAAGTGTTATGTGCTACGTGTTTATAAGTGATTTGCATGTCTACTCGCTTTTTATAGTCATGAATGAATGTGATGGATGAATGGACGTCACCACACTAGTCCAATGCTAGTTGTGGCCCCTTTCCCGTCACCACACTAGTCCAACGCTAGTTGTGGTTCATTGTTCCGTTTTCACTAGTCCAATGCTAGTAGAAATTCATAGAAAGGGCTAGTCCAATGCTAGACCCAATTGTAGACACCAAATTTTGAACAATTTTATGTAGCATCTATTTCATGATTTTCATTTTAGATTGCTTGCATTTTAGTTCGTTATTGTGTGTTTTGTACTATTAGTTGTTATGATATTTTAGTTTTATTCATTTTCGCCCTTTTAGTTGACCTATTTCATTTGCTATTTATTCTTATTTACTTTTAGTTTTAGTTTTTAGTTTCAGCTTTTAAGTTTAAAATTAGCATAGAGTTTTTAGAAAAAAAAAAAGGAAAACATCAAAAATACGTTTTAGTCATTTTGTTTTTATTCAATGCTTTCTTGAAAGAAAAATGAAAATGAAAAATCATAAAAAAGGAAAAAAGAGAAAATTAAAGAAAAAGAGGAAAAGGAAGAAAAAATTCAAAAAAAATAGGCTTTAGTTGGATTGGAAAAATGAAAAAAAAAGAGAAAAAGAAAAAAAAAAGGAAAATTTGTTCACAAAATATGTTTATTTCTTTAAATTCAATCTTTGGGCGCTTTAGTTATTTTTATTAAGTTATTTTGAGAAAAAGAAAATGATGAAAAATGAAAGTTTGAAAAATTAAAAAATGGCCATTGTTGTTTAGTTTTTGTTTAAAATTATTTTTTTGTTTTGTTATTATTATTATTACCTGCTTTGTGTATTTTGTTATTATTATTATTTATATTTTATTTTATCATTTCTGTAATTATCAAGTTGTGTTAAAAAAAAAAAAAAATAGCGGAGCATGCACGCTGCAATTTTTTGCAGCGTGCAAGGTACAACTTCAATAGCCATCGGATGGCTGGATGGAAAGGGAAGGACAAGCCTTCATCCTCACCATTGAGAGCAGGTTTAGGAGATTGGGAGATGGTATAAAAGGCAACAAGAAGTAGCAGCCGCGGAAGGAAAAAAGGAGGGAAGGGAGTGAACGGCAAAAAGAAAGAAACAAGAGAAAGGTTTGCAAGGAAAAGGGGACAGGGATAATTGGCGGCATAGGTTCTGGGCAGAAGAAAAGGGCTGGGTTCATAAAAGAAAGGGTGAAAGAGAGAGACCAGAGAAGGGGGGATCAACGGAGAGGTTTAAAAGGCAAAACAAAACAGAGGGGGGACGGCGGAGAGTGAGGAAAGTTAAAGGTTGGCGGCCAGGGAAGAAAGGAAGAGCAAGCAGGCTACGGGGTTTCTTGGGAGGAAAGGAGAGCAACGGAAAAAAGAAAAAGGCTGAGAGTGATAGTTAGCGAGTGGACAAGGGAAGAGAGGAGGAGTAAGGGACGAAAGCTGAACGGAGGAAGCTCACCACCACCAGCGACGGTCTTCTTCATCGAACCCAAGCTTCAAGTCCAAAGGCGAAGCAGGTAGTCTTCAACCTTGTTCTTGCCTATTTTCTTTTCACATAGAATCTGGTTTGTGTAACCAGCAACCCTGGGTTTTTGCTCGTATTTGGATGATGAATTTTTGTGTAAAGTTGGGTGCTTTATTTGAGTCTCTGGACATGAAAACCACGGAACTTATGAAGCAAAAAGCTTTCATTTGTTTTTTTGTGAAATCAAAGGGGTATGGCCCATGTGTCGCAGGTGTTGTTCCTGTTATTCCGTTTGTTATTGTGATTCAGATATTAGGTTGCTTTCTCGAAGTTCTGGTTTAGGAGCTGAGAAATGTTTATATTTCCTTGCGCTACTGCTGAACTTCGTTTGGGGTTGGGATGAATCTGTTTTCTTTTTTGCTTTATCCTGTGTGTTGTGAAAACAAAGGCATAAGCAGTTTGAGTCTTCGTTAGCAATGAGACTGCTAGTATGATCCGTGCATTTGATAAATCAGACTTAAAGTCATTTTGGACCCAAGTTTAGCATACACTCAGTCTGTCTTGTTGCATTGTGCGGCCAAAAGCTGCATTTTTTTTTATCAATTCGGCCAGGTTGCATTTTCCTTCTTTTGGTCGTTGCTTGTTTTGAAATACCATGACTATTTCTGTTCAGTTTAGGAAGTGTCCAGAGTTGTGTTATTTGGCATAAATACCTTTGAACTGGATAAGGAAGACATGAATTGGTTAGCTGCAAAATTTGCAGCAGAGCAAAGGCTCTGCAACCCGTTTGGTTTTCTTTTCTTGTCCGCAAACACTCACAAGTTTTAGCCTCCTAATTTGCTGTTAATCTCGTACCTGGGTTATGATAAGAGTGGTAATTTGTAGATTTATATGTTTTGGTTGGCAAATAATGAGTTTGTTGGTTTCTTTTCGTGAGAGATCTATATGGGTTCTAGCTGCATTTTTGCAACAGAAATTTGCCGAAGGTTTCTTCATGATCTTGTACGAAAGTTTTCCTAGAATTTGCATGATTTCTTTCTATGCTTGTTGTTTGTTTGGATTATGATAGGGATGTGGTTGTTGCCTAGTTCAAAGCTGTGCATTTGGGTTTGGAATCTGGTTTGTTGTTTTGAAACAAAGCCGTGCGTTGGAGTCTCAATATCGGTGTTTGAAAGTAGAAAATGCAGCAGTTTGGTTTGTTTTGTTGCAGAAGCTTTTGTCTTCTTTTGTTACATGAAACTTTGCATGGAAATGTCTCACGAATCTGATTGTTATTAAGTTGTAGCCCATATTTATGAAATCAAGGCTGTCCGAAAGTTTCTTGGAGCTGCAAAAATTGTTGAATGAAAAGTGCAGCAAGTTTTTTTTTTCTTTCTTTCGTAGTGGCAGCCGCTTCATCCGTGGGTCTTGCATGATTCAGATTCCATGTTTGCATGATTTCTTTCCATGTTTTGCTTGTTGGATGTCAAGTTTGTGTTGTGTTTGTTTAGTTTGCAGTTTGGATGATTGGTTTGGGTCTAGACTCAGTACTTGAATTTGGAACAAAATTGCGGTAGAAATGTTAGATGGAAATTGCAGAAGCTGTATTCACGTGAGGTTGCATGGTTTTGCATGGAAAATAACTTCCAAAAATTGCACTCTAACCCTTTGGCTTCCATCTAATGCATCCATGGCCCAATTAATTGGAAAACTTAATTAATTTTGTCCTCCTAACATGCCATTCCCTCTTTAATTCATCTTGATTTATTTTGGGTAGATACTTAAAGAGTTGTAGAATGAATTTGAAGGGTCTAATAATTTCTTTTTCCTAGACTTGTAGTTAATTTGGTTTTTCTTGGATTTTTTGGCATTTTGTTGCTTAGATACTAGTAAATTGCTCCTCATTTACTTTTTTTTTTTTTTTTTTTGTTAATTTTCTCGTTTGACTTGGTATGTTTCACCTTAGATTTCTAATTTTATTTTATGTTTCTTAGTCCCTTAGTTTTTTTAGTCCCTCTTTAATTTTTTCAAATGGGTCTTTGTTTGTCTTAATTGGTTAAGTACAAGTGATTCAATTTGGCGTTTATTTCCACTTTCTCTGATTTATTTGATAATTTAAGTGGTACCTTGACCTTTTTATTATTTTGGAGGGTAAGTTAGTAATTTCACTACGTTAGGGCATCGCTTCAAGGGAGGTACACTCTATCCCTTATATTGGCACTTCATTTGACCCTACGTGCTCCTACGTGTTATGTGAATATGCATGCCTACTCCGCTTTCCTTACCTCCTTGCATGCATTTACTTGCTTTTACTTTTATTAAAGTTTTATGGGGTATGTGTACACCTCTTGGCTTGTAATAGATAGGGCTCGGAGAGCCTCTGGTCCATTTCCCCTTCCCCTTTATGTTTTATGGGGTATGTGTACACCTCTTGGCTTGTAATAGATAGGGCTCGTAGAGCATCTGGTCCATTTCCCCTTCCCCTTGGTTGCTTGCTTTTGTTGTTACATGTTAAATTGCTTTAGTAGGCTCTTGCATCTAGTCGAGCATGCTAAGTGCTACGTGCTACGTGTTTACGAGCGTTTTGGCATGTCTACTTGCTTTCATAACCATGAATGAATGGAATGGATGAATGTACGTCACCACACTAGTCCAACGCTAGTTGTGGCTTCTTTTATCGTTTCCACTAGTCCAACGCTAGTCGGAATTCATAGGATGGGCTAGTCCAATGCTAGACCCAATAGGTTTTTTTTTTCCTTTTTCATTAAGTGCATGATCACCACATATCACGCATTTTTCCTTAGTTTATCATTTGGTATGTTCCTCAAACCCCTTCCCCTTCACTTTAGGACTTGCATCTCATGCTAGTTAGGGTTCATTTGCGTGAAAATCCCCTTCCGATAAGGGAAACGAGCGAGTGTGGCTACTTGATAGCCTTAGCACGCTAGTTTCGCCTTCTAATCCGAGGGAAAATCAAAGTCGAAGAATTAGGCGTCATCCCCGTACCCGACTTGTTGCATTCCCCTAGGGTCATACTTTCATTTTTATCACTTCCATACTCTTTTAATCACATTTCTCTTACATTTCTCAATCCATATTTTTTCACTACATCTTTATCATTTATTTACTTTACTTCACAAATGAAATTCAAGTTTCACTTATATATGTACTATTCTATCTTCATTCATTTGCACACACTTATACTTTGATTTTTCATCCAAATTCACACGTGCACTTTCTTTACACACTCACACACTAATACTTTGATTTTTCATCCAAATTCACACGTGAACTTTCTCTTCACATGCGCACACAAACACTTTGTTTTTTTTTTTTTTTTTTTTTTTTTTTTACACCATTTCATACATGAATCTTTTCATACCCTTGCACACTTGCACTTGAGTCACCATTTGCATCAATCGACCTCTATGAGGTTTCCCTTTATTGGCCGCCACAATTCATGTGGTTTGGGACCAAAAACCTCACGAGAGACATCGTAGAATTTAGGATTGCATTTTTTCGTTTTCGCATTCATATAGGCATAATCCAACATGCAATACATACCCTGGGTAGGGAGTTTAGGAAAGGTAAGGTTAAGTCGCGCAACTAGCCTTGGCTAGGTCAAAGGGGTGCCTTGGATTCTATCCTTGCCTTCCCCTTTGTCAAACGTGACTCCCGAACCTTTTTCTTTGGCTTACGTGGACTAGGAGTCGTTTTAAAAAGGGTTTATTACTACTTGGCTTTAAATCTCATTTTTAGGTGACTTGGTACACCTTAAATCATTACCAAGTGGCGACTCCAAACTTTTCTTTTCAAACCCTTTTTAAAACTATTTTTTGGGTTAAATCGTCGCTTTCCAAGTCCCATTGAGACCCATGTCTTTTCAACTCACAAAAATCATTTTCCAATCACAATTGAATTAAAAACATCTTTCTCAAACCATTTATTTTTCTTATCAAAAAATGGGGCGTGACAGTTGGCGACTCCACTGGGGACTTCCTAAGTGGGTCCAAGCATTTTTGACTTAACCATTCGTTTCCTTTTTCTACCCTTTCTATGCATGGCATGTGGATATTAGGATTGCATTTTTCATTTTTTTAGGACCTTTTGTCTTATATACGTAATCAAACCAATCCCTCGACTCACGAATGTATGTTTGAATGAATGTTTATTTGTTATCTCGCGCTTGCATTGCATTTTGGGAGGTATGGGTCACCCTAGAGCCTCGCGTTGGTTCTTGACCCTTCCCCTCCAAACGAGCACTAGCATACGAGCATACGCTTTACTTCTTTTTATCCCTTTTATTTTTCTTTAGTGGCTTGTCACGCCACTCCACCCTATTAGGATTAGGTGACTCACTTGGACATGTGATCACGACACGATGTGTGTGTAGCATGTTCCAATGGGTCACTCAATCTTCCGCTTAAAGCTATTGGTTGATAGCCTTTAGCTTTTGGTCGAAGATTGAGGTTTTGATAGATTCACTCAAACACGTAGCCGTGACACGATGTGTGCGTAGCGGTGTTTGGGGAATCGCTCGAGCCACCGACAAAGAACCTTGGGATTGATGACCCTTGGTTTCTAAGTCTGAAGGCTCGGGGGCCTATGACCTATCGAGTCTAGATGCATTAGTAAGCCAAGCCTCATGCATCCATATTAGAATTGCCTAGGGTAGAGTCAGCCTTATCCTGAACTAGGGACACTATTCACGAGGGGAGGGGTCCCAACCCTCTTTCCTTATTTATCTTTATTGCCTTTTATATTATCTAATTGTCCAAATGTGTTATGTGTTATGTGTTGAACTCACGTTTCCTTGTCTCTTGTCTTTTGCATTCACAAACATTAGGAAATAAGAGGTCCGGCATGACTTTCTTTTAGAACCTACCCTTGTAGATAGGCTATTGCACGTCTAAAGATTTTTGTATATTGCATTCATAGATTAATGATTGCATATCATTCTAGGCCTACCCTGGCAGATAAAGGATTCCTTAGGTCACGTTTCATTTCGAATTGCATTTTTTCCTGCTTTAATAACTGGCATCATGCATAAACCCTAGAAAGGGAATGCCACTTAGGGGATCCCGTGTTAGGAATAAGCCACCTTGTGTCTCGGATACTTAATCCAACGAGACTTGCACGTTTACATTTTGTACCATCCAAAGGGGTAGTGCACAAGGTAAGGTAGGATCCAATCATTTTCGTAGAGTGATCTTTGGAATATGAGCATCTAATAATCACTTTTTGGCCATTTTATCAAAAATTGGTAAAAATCCCTTGCGTGAAGGACATTAATTTGAAGAAATTCACAAATGATTCCTCCTATTGAGACGATAAATAAATTGAGGCCAAATAGTGATTTTAGAAAGCTCATAGACTAATTTTCTGAAACCACCAATGGCCGGCCGATTCAATCGATCCATTTTGTCAATTCATAATCAATTTTGAATAAACCATTCATTTGACCAATTTACCCTTTTAGGGTCATCCGGTCAATTTGGAATAAGTCGTCAATTCATTTGACCAATTTACCCTTTTTAGGGTCATCCGGTCAATTTGGAATAAATCGTCAATTCATTTGACCAATTTACCCTTTTTAGGGTCATTTGACCAATTTACCCTTTTTAGGGTCATCCGGTCAATTTGGAATAAATCGTCAATTGAGATAAATCGTCAATTTATTTGACCAATTTACCCTTTTTAGGGTCATTTGACCAATTTACCCTTTTTAGGGTCATTTGACCAATTTACCCTTTTTAGGGTCACCTGGTCGATTTTGAATAAATCGTCAATTCATTTGACCAATTTACCCTTTTTAGGGTCATTCGGCCAATTTTTGAATAAATCACTAATTTAATTTCATTCATTTGATCAATTTACCCTTTTAGGGCGATCTGGTCAATTTTGAATAAATTCTCAATTTCATTCAATTCATTTGACCAAGTTCTTTTTTTTTTAGGGCGATCCGGTCAATTTTGAATAAAATTCTCAATTTCATTTAGTTCATCCGATCAAGTTCCTTTTTTAGGATGATTCGGTCAATTTTGAGTAAGTTTTAAATTTCACTCAATTCATTTGACCCGTTTCCCTTTTTAGGGTAATCCGGTCGATTTTTAATAAATTGTCAATTTCATTTGACCAATTAGGGTTTCAATGTCGGATTTCGAATTGAGAAACCTAATCAATTTTGAGAAAATCATCCATTGCATCCAGCTATTTGATCAGTTGGAATTTTGATCCGCGCTTCATTGAGAAAATTTGTCAGCGAATTCCAATCTCTTCGATAGGAAGTTCGTCAAGGTCAAACACGTGCGTTTTTGCAAAATCTTGTATCGATCAAAAGTGATCAATCCGTTCGAACGTTGACCTCATTTTTAACAAATGACTATTGCCATTCCAATTGATCGAATTTTTCAAAATTGTTTTTCACTCAAGGAGTTGATCAGATCCATCAGGTATTGTATAGTACCTACTCTAGTGGATTGCATTTTCATGCTAGGCCTACCCTTGGCACAAAAAGGGTTCCCCCATAGGACATGCATCCGAATTTCTTGGATATCTACTAACTCTTGCCTTTTTCTCTTTCTTTTCTTTATTTTTATTGTAATAACTAAGCGAGGGTTAAATCTAAAGGTAATCTTTCAAAAATTCTCAGGTAATATTTAAACATAGCTTCTCGTCGAAGCCCCATCATAACACGATCCCGTAGTCAAGCTCAGAGGAGTCGTGTAAACATGAGTTCACAACCGGAACAAGCAGATAGGTCTACTACTACCGCTCAACCCGAGACTGCGAGTTTGGGGGTTCAGTTGACTGAGATGCTTACTAAGTTTGGTGAAATGGCATCTGAAATGGCATCGTAAAAGAAGTTAATCGACGAGTTCGTTAGTAGCGGAGTGCAGCCCGAACTTGCGCCCATCAAACAACCGGAATCCGAACCATTCATCATCCCTCCTACTCAAACCACCGTTACTCCACCTTTCCTTATACCACCCGAAGGAACTTTCACATATCCCACCATACATTTGCCATACACTTACCCTCCTGGTCCTTCATTTTTCCCTGCTCATATGCAAGGCCCACAACCCCAACTTACTTCAAACATACCACCAGAGCTACATACTTTTTGTCACACTGCTGCTGAGCCATTCCTACCAGACCACGCTGCTCAAACCAAGCCAGAAATGGGGGAATCTTCCGCTCCCATTGATATAAAGCTGCTCAAACGCCTGGACCGTTTTGATGAGTTTATGAGGAGGAGTCAGGGTTTGAACAAACAAGGAGTGCTGGACTATGATGAGCTTTGTCTCTTTCCAAATGTGCAATTGCCTGAGGGGTTCAAAACTCCGAAGTTTAATAAATACGATGGTACGGGCAATCCCAAGACACACCTCCGATTGTTCGCCAACAAGTTGGGTAGGCCAACAGATGATGAAAATCTGCCTTTGAGGCTATTCCCAGAAAGTCTGGAGGGGGATGCACTCGATTGGTATTCCAAGCTGAAACCCGAAGAAACGAAGACCTGGCTTGACTTGTCCAACGCTTTTGTAAAGCAGTACGAGTATAATTGCGAGCTGGCTCCAACACGAACCACGTTGGAAGGGACAAAGAGGAAGCCATCTGAAGATCACAAGACTTATGCCAAGAGGTGGAGGAAAGTAGCTGCAAAAGTCGAGCCACCAATGACGGAGGACGAAATCATACGCACTTTCATTAAGGCACATGATCCGCCGTACTTTGAAGAAATTTTCCGCATGACTGGATGCTCATTTGCCGCAATTGTTAATAAGCTTGAGGAATTTGATGATTTTGTGAAGGCTGGGAAGATTGTTAATGTCTCTGCCCTCAAATCCCAGTTGGATGCCTTGCAAAGCCAAGGTAGTAATGGGAAGAAACAACAATCCAAAAAGCAAGAGGGGGAAACTGCTTTTGTCTGGAATCGAAACCCTGTTCCAAGACCCAGACCTCGACCACACTTTACCTACTCAAACCCTTACCCTTACTATTCAAGCCCTCAATCTGTTTACCACACCAATACCACTCATCCTCGACCTTGCCCTAATTACAATAACTCGCCTATGGCCCCTTTTCAAATATCTCAATCTCACTTCCAACAAGTTCGACCCCGACCCCCTTACAATCAACAATTTCCTCCACCAAATAGACCCACCTATAATTACCCTCAATCCATTGAACCCCAAAGTCGAAATCGTTCTCGCACCTTCACTAACCTAGGCAGGCCTCTGGACCAATTGTATGAACAATTAAAAGCCGCTGGTAGAATCAGTGTACTTCCTCCTCCAGCTCACCCTCATGGTGTTCCTGCCGACTACAATTCGCAGTCCACTTGTGCCTATCATTCGGGAGCACCTGGACACTCAACCGCCGATTGCAGAGCCCTTAAGCACAGAGTTCAAGACATGATTGAGGCAGGGGAAATAGTGTTAAGGGGAAAAGGTGAACAAGAACCAAGTGTAAATACAAACCCCTTTCCCAAACACAAGGACACCTTTGAAGCATCCACTACAAATGACGAAATTTGAAAATCCCGAAGGAGCTCTGCGCAATTTGGATAGCTGACTATCTTCCCTTACGAAGGGAATTTCGATAAATCTAAGGGTTGTCATTTACTAAAGTTCACGAAAACTTTTTCTTGCATATGTAAATAGTTTCATGAAAGCGTTTTTTTTGCAATCGAATTTTGTTTCGTTTCTACTTTGATTTGGAGTTTCATGAAATGCTCATTTTGATTATTTGTTTGTCTGATTATGATTCTGATTTTTGAGCTGGCCAAAGGTGAGGTTATTTGACTCTTTGAATATCACTGTTCTGGAATTTGATGAAACCCTTTTGAAAATTCCTCCATTAAAAAACCCTCATTGAGAAATTCCTTCATTGAGAAATCCTTCATTGAGAGAGCTTTCATTGAGAAAAACCATTGAAAAATCCCTTCATTGAAAATCACTTCGCTGGAAAAACCCTCATTGAGAAATTCCTTCATTGAGAAATCCTTCATTGAGAAAGCTTTCATTGAGAAAACCATTGAAAAATCCCTTCATTGAAAATCACTTCGCTGGAAAAATCCCTTCATTTGGAAATTCCTTCATTAATAAATCCCTTCATTTGAGAAAATCCCTTTCCAGCCAGGTTGAAAGTTGATTGGTTAAAGCAGTATCATTAACGATTGATTCTGATTGATGAAAAGCAGTTGAATGCTATGTATTATGATCAACGTTCGCCACCGATTTTCTGAAGAAGGAAACAAAGTGCTAAAGCGATGAAAAACGAAGTCGAAGGCAAATTTGCTTCAAATTGACAAAGCTTATTGGGTATTCAAAGGAGAGATGGAAGGACAGACATTCCCTCAACCTATCAACTCGGATATGTGTAAGATGTTCTTTATTTGATTATGCAAAGTTTCTTTTAGGAAATCATGCAAGAGACGAGGCTAAAGTCAGGCCATCTTCCTTTCCAATCAAAACATTTCATCCCTAGTCATCCCCTTTGAACTATCAGAACAATAATTTTCGTTTGGCAACCCCTGAGAATTGCAAACCCCACACTGGGGCAAACTCATTTTGAAAAGTGATCAGAAAGAAAAGGAAAACCCCACACTGGGGCAAATTTATCTTTGAAAGAGATATGGGAAAAGAAAGAACCCTACACTGGGGCAAACTTATTTTGAAAGAAAAGTGAAAAGGAAGAAAGAACCCTATACTGGGGCAAATTTAGTTTTTTTTTTTTTTGAAGAAAAATGCAATGAAGAAAATGCAATGAAGAAAAATTCAAGCAAGCTGGGGCAAATTTTCCTCGGTTTCGTTCAAAATTAGAGATAATTTCAAAATGATGCAATCTCAGGTTATTTCACACCTTTCATCAAACCTGCTTTCAAGCCTCAACTTTTCTTGAAAAACACCCCACCTGACCTCATTACAAAAGCCCAAAGTCCTGGCTTTCGTCACTTGCTGCATTTCTATTAGGGATTTTGCTAATCAACTGGCAGGTGATGTCCATAATGCCTTCGTTTAAGTTTATAAGGGAAGCGCATTTTACTGATGCCAGCAATCTTCAACTTACATTCCTGAGTCGACTATGGTTGAGCTCTTCCATTATTTCATTAGGTGAAAACCCACAAGGGCACCTCAAGAGAGAAAAAAAAAAGAAGAAGAAAAAAGAAAAAGAAAAAAAAAAAAAGAAAAACCAACAAAAAGGGTGGGGGGGCAACCTTGGTGAAAACCCGAATGGGCGCCAAGGTAGGTTTCTGCAATGAGAAAGCACAAAGAGGAACAACTGGTGGTTTGGTCCATTTAGATTTTCTTCTCATTTTTGTCATACCTCTGACAACATTGAAATCCGGAGCTAAGATATCCAAAGATTTGAATATGACATCTGTTGGCCAAAAGCCGTGTCATTTTGTAAAAAATATTCTTTTGTAAATACATTCTTAGGAAACTCGTTTTTTCCAAATTACTTGCATTCATGGCCATTTTTTGTAGAATTTAAGCACAAATGGTTAGGTGTGCATTCTTGTGCATATTCATTTTTACATGACATGTGAATTTTCTTGCATACCTCATTCTTTATCATTGAATTGTGGTAAATGACAATCCCTGTGGTTTATTTCAAAAAGTATACTTGGATTCAGTCATCCTTTGGGAACAGTTGAAATCCAGCCAAGCCAGCTACACAAACTTCATAATATCGCAAAGCATATACCTGGTCAGTTTGAAAATCGGAAAAGCCTTAGGGCGAGGAATCCAACTCAATCGGCTGTCGTAGCAAAAGTTGAAAATGGCATCGGAAGACTCATGTTTACACGATTCTCAAAGGAAAACGGATCAAATGATGGTGGCAATTTCTTTTTCATTTGCAGAAAATTGCAGGCACAGATGAAAGTAATCACACTTCACACCGAAATCGATGTCGGAAAAGTCCTCCGGTGAACAAAGGCAGATCGAAAATGTTGCAAGCAAATTTGATCAAAAGGTGCAACAACATGGCGATACAAAGTCAACTTTGGATTCAAATTGCAAAAATTCAACATACTGGGGCAAATTAATTTTTTGGAAAGATTCTCAAAAGTCAAAAAGAAAAGCAAAAAGAAAAGAAAATCATCAATCAAAAAATCAAATCAAATTTCATCACGACAGGCTCAAGTTTAATCCCACTGTCTGATTGTCAAAGCATTTCATTTTCATTGCCACCAGCCGTTGGGTTTGTCCCACTGGTGAGCCTTTCATTTTCATTGCCACCAGCCGTTGGGTTTGTCCCACTGGTGAGCCTTTCATCTTCATCGCCGCTAGCCGTTGGGTTTGTCCCACTAGTGTGCCTTTTAATTGCATTTGCCACCAGCCGTTGGGTTTGTCCCACTGGTGAGCCTTTCATTTTCATCGCCGCTAGCCGTTGGGTTTGTCCCATTAGTGTGCCTTTTGATTGCATTTGCCACCAGCCGTTGGGTTTGTCCCACTGGTGAGCCTTTCATCTTCATCGCCGCTAGCCGTTGGGTTTGTCCCACTAGTGTGCCTTTTCATTGCATTTGCCACCAGCCGTTGGGTTTGTCCCACTGGTGAGCCTTTCATTTTCATTGCCACCAGCCGTTGGGTTTGTCCCACTGGTGAGCCTTTCATTTTCATTGCCACCAGCCGTTGGGTTTGTCCCACTGGTGTGCCTTTTAATTGCATTTGCCACCAACCGTTGGGTTTGTCCCACTGGTGAGCCTTTCATTTTCATCGCCGCTAGCCGTTGGGTTTGTCCCACTAGTGTGCCTTTTGATTGCATTTGCCACCAGCCGTTGGGTTTGTCCCACTGGTGAGCCTTTCATCTTCATCGCCGCTAGCCGTTGGGTTTGTCCCACTAGTGTGCCTTTTAATTGCATTTGCCACCAGCCATTGGGTTTGTCCCACTGGTGAGCCTTTCATCTTCATCGCCGCTAGCCGTTGGGTTTGTCCCACTAGTGTGCCTTTTCATTGCATTTGCCACCAGCCGTTGGGTTTGTCCCACTAGTGTGCCTTTTCATTGCATTTGCCACCAGCCGTTGGGTTTGTCCCACTGGTGAGCCTTTCATCTTCATCGCCGCTAGCCGTTGGGTTTGTCCCACTAGTGTGCCTTTTGATTACATTTGCCACCAGCCGTTGGGTTTGTCCCACTGGTGAGCCTTTCATTTTCATCGCCGCTAGCCGTTGGGTTTGTCCCACTAGTGTGCCTTTCATCTGCATTCGCCGCTAGCCGTGGGTCAGTCCCACTAGTGCACATTTCATTTTGTTCAGCCATTGGCCGTGGGTCAGTCCCACTAGTGCGCACTTCCTTTTGTTCAGCCACAGAGATCAAATCTCCCTCTTGGTACAAAATTTGAACTACCCCGAGGTAAAAACTCAATTTATTGTTTAAACCTTCCCAGTGAAGTCCCTTTTTAAATTTCCGTTCGGGCCAGTCCCGTTTAAACTCCTGTTCGGGTCAGTCCCGTTTAAATTCTTGTTCGGGTCAGTCCCGTTTAATTCCTGTTCGGGTCAGTCCCGTTTAAATTCTGTTCGGGTCAGTCCCGTTTAAATTTCTGTTCGGGTCAGCCCCGTTTTAAATTCCTGTTCGGGTCAGTCCCGTTTCATTTTTCATATTCGGGTCAGTCCCGTGTTAGAATTCTTGTTCGATAGAATCTTTTGCAGCCCAATAACACAGGTAAGTATTTGGTGTCTACTTCTTTGTCTCAAGTTTTTTCAAAACTCAGACAAAGAGGGGCAAACTGTAGACACCAAATTTTGAACAATTTTATGTAACATCTATTTCATGATTTTCATTTTAGATTGCTTGCATTTTAGTTCGTTATTGTGTGTTTTGTACTATTAGTTGTTATGATATTTTAGTTTTATTCATTTTCGCCCTTTTAGTTGACCTATTTCATTTGCTATTTATTCTTATTTACTTTTAGTTTTAGTTTTTAGTTTTAGCTTTTAAGTTTAAAATTAGCATAGAGTTTTTAGAAAAAAAAAAGGAAAACATCAAAAATATGTTTTAGTCATTTTGTTTTTATTCAATGCTTTCTTGAAAGAAAAATGAAAATGAAAAATCATAAAAAAGGAAAAAAGAGAAAATTAAAGAAAAAGAGGAAAAGGAAGAAAAAATTCAAAAAAAATAGGCTTTAGTTGGATTGGAAAAATGAAAAAAAAAAGAGAAAAAGAAAAAAAAAAAAAGGAAAATTTGTTCACAAAATATGTTTATTTCTTTAAATTCAATCTTTGGGCGCTTTAGTTATTTTTATTAAGTTATTTTGAGAAAAAGAAAATGATGAAAAATGAAAGTTTGAAAAATTAAAAAATGGCCATTGTTGTTTAGTTTTTGTTTAAAATTATTTTTTTGTTTTGTTATTATTATTATTACCTGCTTTGTGTATTTTGTTATTATTATTATTTATATTTTATTTTATCATTTCTGTAATTATCAAGTTGTGTTAAAAAAAAAAAAATAGCGGAGCATGCACGCTGCAATTTTTTGCAGCGTGCAAGGTACAACTTCAATAGCCATCGGATGGCTGGATGGAAAGGGAAGGACAAGCCTTCATCCTCACCATTGAGAGCAGGTTTAGGAGATTGGGAGATGGTATAAAAGGCAACAAGAAGTAGCAGCCGCGGAAGGAAAAAAGGAGGGAAGGGAGTGAACGGCAAAAAGAAAGAAACAAGAGAAAGGTTTGCAAGGAAAAGGGGACAGGGATAATTGGCGGCATAGGTTCTGGGCAGAAGAAAAGGGCTGGGTTCATAAAAGAAAGGGTGAAAGAGAGAGACCAGAGAAGGGGGGATCAACGGAGAGGTTTAAAAGGCAAAACAAAACAGAGGGGGGACGGCGGAGAGTGAGGAAAGTTAAAGGTTGGCAGCCAGGGAAGAAAGGAAGAGCAAGCAGGCTACGGGGTTTCTTGGGAGGAAAGGAGAGCAACGGAAAAAAGAAAAAGGCTGAGAGTGATAGTTAGCGAGTGGACAAGGGAAGAGAGGAGGAGTAAGGGACGAAAGCTGAACGGAGGAAGCTCACCACCACCAGCGACGGTCTTCTTCATCGAACCCAAGCTTCAAGTCCAAAGGCGAAGCAGGTAGTCTTCAACCTTGTTCTTGCCTATTTTCTTTTCACATAGAATCTGGTTTGTGTAACCAGCAACCCTGGGTTTTTGCTCGTATTTGGATGATGAATTTTTGTGTAAAGTTGGGTGCTTTATTTGAGTCTCTGGACATGAAAACCACGGAACTTATGAAGCAAAAAGCTTTCATTTGTTTTTTTGTGAAATCAAAGGGGTATGGCCCATGTGTCGCAGGTGTTGTTCCTGTTATTCCGTTTGTTATTGTGATTCAGATATTAGGTTGCTTTCTCGAAGTTCTGGTTTAGGAGCTGAGAAATGTTTATATTTCCTTGCGCTACTGCTGAACTTCGTTTGGGGTTGGGATGAATCTGTTTTCTTTTTTGCTTTATCCTGTGTGTTGTGAAAACAAAGGCATAAGCAGTTTGAGTCTTCGTTAGCAATGAGACTGCTAGTATGATCCGTGCATTTGATAAATCAGACTTAAAGTCATTTTGGACCCAAGTTTAGCATACACTCAGTCTGTCTTGTTGCATTGTGCGGCCAAAAGCTGCATTTTTTTTTATCAATTCGGCCAGGTTGCATTTTCCTTCTTTTGGTCGTTGCTTGTTTTGAAATACCATGACTATTTCTGTTCAGTTTAGGAAGTGTCCAGAGTTGTGTTATTTGGCATAAATACCTTTGAACTGGATAAGGAAGACATGAATTGGTTAGCTGCAAAATTTGCAGCAGAGCAAAGGCTCTGCAACCCGTTTGGTTTTCTTTTCTTGTCCGCAAACACTCACAAGTTTTAGCCTCCTAATTTGCTGTTAATCTCGTACCTGGGTTATGATAAGAGTGGTAATTTGTAGATTTATATGTTTTGGTTGGCAAATAATGAGTTTGTTGGTTTCTTTTCGTGAGAGATCTATATGGGTTCTAGCTGCATTTTTGCAACAGAAATTTGCCGAAGGTTTCTTCATGATCTTGTACGAAAGTTTTCCTAGAATTTGCATGATTTCTTTCTATGCTTGTTGTTTGTTTGGATTATGATAGGGATGTGGTTGTTGCCTAGTTCAAAGCTGTGCATTTGGGTTTGGAATCTGGTTTGTTGTTTTGAAACAAAGCCGTGCGTTGGAGTCTCAATATCGGTGTTTGAAAGTAGAAAATGCAGCAGTTTGGTTTGTTTTGTTGCAGAAGCTTTTGTCTTCTTTTGTTACATGAAACTTTGCATGGAAATGTCTCACGAATCTGATTGTTATTAAGTTGTAGCCCATATTTATGAAATCAAGGCTGTCCGAAAGTTTCTTGGAGCTGCAAAAATTGTTGAATGAAAAGTGCAGCAAGTTTTTTTTTTCTTTCTTTCGTAGTGTCAGCCGCTTCATCCGTGGGTCTTGCATGATTCAGATTCCATGTTTGCATGATTTCTTTCCATGTTTTGCTTGTTGGATGTCAAGTTTGTGTTGTGTTTGTTTAGTTTGCAGTTTGGATGATTGGTTTGGGTCTAGACTCAGTACTTGAATTTGGAACAAAATTGCGGTAGAAATGTTAGATGGAAATTGCAGAAGCTGTATTCACGTGAGGTTGCATGGTTTTGCATGGAAAATAACTTCCAAAAATTGCACTCTAACCCTTTGGCTTCCATCTAATGCATCCATGGCCCAATTAATTGGAAAACTTAATTAATTTTGTCCTCCTAACATGCCATTCCCTCTTTAATTCATCTTGATTTATTTTGGGTAGATACTTAAAGAGTTGTAGAATGAATTTGAAGGGTCTAATAATTTCTTTTTCCTAGACTTGTAGTTAATTTGGTTTTTCTTGGATTTTTTGGCATTTTGTTGCTTAGATACTAGTAAATTGCTCCTCATTTACTTTTTTTTTTTTTTTTTTTTTTGTGAATTTTCTCGTTTGACTTGGTATGTTTCACCTTAGATTTCTAATTTTATTTTATGTTTCTTAGTCCCTTAGTTTTTTTAGTCCCTCTTTAATTTTTTCAAATGGGTCTTTGTTTGTCTTAATTGGTTAAGTACAAGTGATTCAATTTGGCGTTTATTTCCACTTTCTCTGATTTATTTGATAATTTAAGTGGTACCTTGACCTTTTTATTATTTTGGAGGGTAAGTTAGTAATTTCACTACGTTAGGGCATCGCTTCAAGGGAGGTACACTCTATCCCTTATATTGGCACTTCATTTGACCCTACGTGCTCCTACGTGTTATGTGAATATGCATGCCTACTCCGCTTTCCTTACCTCCTTGCATGCATTTACTTGCTTTTACTTTTATTAAAGTTTTATGGGGTATGTGTACACCTCTTGGCTTGTAATAGATAGGGCTCGGAGAGCCTCTGGTCCATTTCCCCTTCCCCTTTATGTTTTATGGGGTATGTGTACACCTCTTGGCTTGTAATAGATAGGGCTCGTAGAGCATCTGGTCCATTTCCCCTTCCCCTTGGTTGCTTGCTTTTGTTGTTACATGTTAAATTGCTTTAGTAGGCTCTTGCATCTAGTCGAGCATGCTAAGTGCTACGTGCTACGTGTTTACGAGCGTTTTGGCATGTCTACTTGCTTTCATAACCATGAATGAATGGAATGGATGAATGTACGTCACCACACTAGTCCAACGCTAGTTGTGGCTTCTTTTATCGTTTCCACTAGTCCAACGCTAGTCGGAATTCATAGGATGGGCTAGTCCAATGCTAGACCCAATAGGTTTTTTTTTCCTTTTTCATTAAGTGCATGATCACCACATATCACGCATTTTTCCTTAGTTTATCATTTGGTATGTTCCTCAAACCCCTTCCCCTTCACTTTAGGACTTGCATCTCATGCTAGTTAGGGTTCATTTGCGTGAAAATCCCCTTCCGATAAGGGAAACGAGCGAGTGTGGCTACTTGATAGCCTTAGCACGCTAGTTTCGCCTTCTAATCCGAGGGAAAATCAAAGTCGAAGAATTAGGCGTCATCCCCGTACCCGACTTGTTGCATTCCCCTAGGGTCATACTTTCATTTTTATCACTTCCATACTCTTTTAATCACATTTCTCTTACATTTCTCAATCCATATTTTTTCACTACATCTTTATCATTTATTTACTTTACTTCACAAATGAAATTCAAGTTTCACTTATATATGTACTATTCTATCTTCATTCATTTGCACACACTTATACTTTGATTTTTCATCCAAATTCACACGTGCACTTTCTTTACACACTCACACACTAATACTTTGATTTTTCATCCAAATTCACACGTGAACTTTCTCTTCACATGCGCACACAAACACTTTGTTTTTTTTTTTTTTTTTTTTTTTTTTACACCATTTCATACATGAATCTTTTCATACCCTTGCACACTTGCACTTGAGTCACCATTTGCATCAATCGACCTCTATGAGGTTTCCCTTTATTGGCCGCCACAATTCATGTGGTTTGGGACCAAAAACCTCACGAGAGACATCGTAGAATTTAGGATTGCATTTTTTCGTTTTCGCATTCATATAGGCATAATCCAACATGCAATACATACCCTGGGTAGAGAGTTTAGGAAAGGTAAGGTTAAGTCGCGCAACTAGCCTTGGCTAGGTCAAAGGGGTGCCTTGGATTCTATCCTTGCCTTCCCCTTTGTCAAACGTGACTCCCGAACCTTTTTCTTTGGCTTACGTGGACTAGGAGTCGTTTTAAAAAGGGTTTATTACTACTTGGCTTTAAATCTCATTTTTAGGTGACTTGGTACACCTTAAATCATTACCAAGTGGCGACTCCAAACTTTTCTTTTCAAACCCTTTTTAAAACTATTTTTTGGGTTAAATCGTCGCTTTCCAAGTCCCATTGAGACCCATGTCTTTTCAACTCACAAAAATCATTTTCCAATCACAATTAAATTAAAAACATCTTTCTCAAACCATTTATTTTTCTTATCAAAAAATGGGGCGCGACACCAATAAGCCATTTCCCCCTTTCGTTAGTACATGATTTGCATGTTCATTACATATCATGCATTCTTTTAGTATATTATCATTTTGCATGCCCCTCGAACCCCTTTTTCCTCCATTTTAGGATTTTTGCATTTCATGCTAGTTATAGGGTTCATTTGCTTGAGAGTCCCCTTAAATATGGGATATAGACGAGTGTGGCTTTTTCTAAGCCTTAGCACGCTTGTATTCCCTCTATAAAAGGGCAAATTGAGTCACGATTTAGGTCTCCCCGTACCCATTATGCATGAATTCCCAAGGTTCATGCATCCACTCTATCATTACACTTTCATTTTTTCCTCCCATTTGCACACGTACACCTTTTATCCCTTCACTTGCACACGAACACTTTTGTCTCATTTTGCACACGTACACTGTGACGGCCCCACCTCCCCCTAAGGCGAACCAGAGGGTTCGGCGGGCCGCCTGCCCGGCTCTCGCCGGGACTCAGTCGTTCACTACAATCCTCAAATATATTACAAGAATAAACCTCAAATATTACAATGTAAATCTCCAATATTTAACCATTAAAATCAGTAATCAAATATCTTTCACAATAATTCATTTCGAGGATGTCATGATGTCATGATTCAAGTATCAAATGCACGTATTTTTGCTCTCGTGAGCCAGTGAAATCATTGAAACTAAACACCCAACGCTCAAGCAGATCACGAAACCATAAACATTAAAGGGGAGCAGCATCGGTGCTCCAGATCATATCACAAACTCACGAAAGTGGTGGAGACGTTGGTGTCCAGCACAAGACTCCTCAAGAACTCATTAAAGCCAAACCATGTCAAGAACTCGTATGCGCGCACACATGATATGCAAACCAAAGAAACAATGCAAGGAACATTTCAAAAGTAATTTTGGAAACAGTTTAGGGTCACTCACCTCCATGGCTCAGAAATCATCCATCATATAACATTGCCTTGCTCAAATCCAAGTCTTAGATCACAAACTCAAAGCAATCAAACCCTTTAAAAGTTCGGACAGCACTTCCCCTAAATTTGCTTACTTTTCCAGCCATCATGGCTTCATTATTTCCTCAGCCAGTCCCAAAGGTACACACACAACAACAGGTTTATCCAATAGTCATTCAGCAAGCTCCAAGTAGTACAAAGACAAGTCAAGCTAGGAAGAAGTCCGGAAATGAAAGTTAAGCTCAAAACCAAAAAAACAGGTTTTGACGTCATTTTGCGGTAATGGTACCAAAGGCACTACGATTGTCGGATGAAGGTGTAAGATACACCGTTTCGAAGCTAAGAGATATTTTTACAATATTATAGAAGGTCACTCAACCCAGTTTCGAGTGTAACCAGGTCAAAAATGCAAGATACCACACCAGAATCACAAAAACAGATTCACAAAATGCATTCTAGCGGAAACATCATAACTCAGGCTCTCCAAATCCAAATCCAGCAATTCCAAAACCAGATGAAAGCTAAGAAACAGGGATAAATTTCATCAGAAGGCCTCAACAACTAATTCGGAAGCAATTCCAGCCAAAACAACCAATTACAGACGCACTTCTCAGTTTCGGGTAAAACCAGAACAGCAATAGAAATTTCGACTTTTCTCATTCTACACTGCTCCGATTGACCTGAAATTTTGTAGGCACCTTTAAAATGTCATTCCCTACAACTTTCATGTTTTAAGCAAAGGCCAATTCGGCCTCTATCTAGGACCTAAAAATTCGGACAGAATGTTCATCACAAAACCCTGATTTTCTGAAATTTCTTCCAAAACAGAAATTGATTGCAATTAATCACTTTTTCCACCTCATAGAGTCCTTAAACATCATTTCCAATCATCATATATAGCCACACAATCATATCCACATGAAAACAGAAAAATCCCCAAAAATAATAAAACTTCATCATTTTCAACCAAAATCAGGAAATCAACCATAAAATCACTTATTCAACCACCACCAATCACTAATTGAACATTATCAAGATCAAAGGAAAGGTTCCTTAGTCACTTACCTTACAAACCCAAGAAAAGACCCAACTTAGCACCTTTGCTTCTCAAACCACTTCACTACACACCTTAATACTACCAAGAGAAAGGTTTTTATGGAGCAAATCCAAGTTTAATCGGTTAAATTGTTTGATTGAAGCAAGAAATGAAGAAGTAAGATGAAAGCTTTCCTTTCTTCCTTTCTTGAGAGAGGTTCGGCCATGAAGCTTGGAAATGGAGCAAATTTTTGGTAAAGTTTTAGTTTATTAAGTCAAATGGTAAGACATGGCATAAAAGTCAAAAATTCCACCCAATGGCCAAGCGACACTTGTCACTTAAATAATGAATCTCTATCTCTTTGTTCCCTCTCACACCAATCCATAAATATCTCTTAACACCTTGTAGAAAAATATCACTTAGCACAAAACTCCAACAAGTTATCAAAAATATATTACATTTACCGCACTTGCGGGTCCCACGTTCAAAATACGCTCTTAATTTCTCAAAAACTAACCGATACTAGAAAAATCATTTTAAAACTATTTTTGCTCATAAACTTTATCTGGAAAATTTTTCTAATCAAGAAAATGTAGAAAAGGCGGGCAATTAAAAAAATAAACCCTAGAAAATTAGAAAATTTCCGGGTTCTCAAACTCATTTTTTTCCGGGGCGTCACAATCTCCCCTCCTTAAAAGAATGTCGTCCTCGACATTCCCTCTTGTACCAATCAAGTCAAGACATCCCGCAAGAATCACTACTATTGCAAACCAAACCCACAGTCCGCCATCCTAAACTTCAAGTCTAGGATACACTACAGAGATCTGAAACCTAAGCTCTGATACCAACTGTGACGGCCCCACCTCCCCCTAAGGCGAACCAGAGGGTTCGGCGGGCCGCCTGCCCGGCTCTCGCCGGGACTCAGTCGTTCACTACAATCCTCAAATATATTACAAGAATAAACCTCAAATATTACAATGTAAATCTCCAATATTTAACCATTAAAATCAGTAATCAAATATCTTTCACAATAATTCATTTCGAGGATGTCATGATGTCATGATTCAAGTATCAAATGCACGTATTTTTGCTCTCGTGAGCCAGTGAAATCATTGAAACTAAACACCCAACGCTCAAACAGATCACGAAACCATAAACATTAAAGGGGAGCAGCATCGGTGCTCCAGATCATATCACAAACTCACGAAAGTGGTGGAGACGTTGGTGTCCAGCACAAGACTCCTCAAGAACTCATTAAAGCCAAACCATGTCAAGAACTCGTATGCGCGCACACATGATATGCAAACCAAAGAAACAATGCAAGGAACATTTCAAAAGTAATTTTGGAAACAGTTTAGGGTCACTCACCTCCATGGCTCAGAAATCATCCATCATATAACATTGCCTTGCTCAAATCCAAGTCTTAGATCACAAACTCAAAGCAATCAAACCCTTTAAAAGTTCGGACAGCACTTCCCCTAAATTTGCTTACTTTTCCAGCCATCATGGCTTCATTATTTCCTCAGCCAGTCCCAAAGGTACACACACAACAACAGGTTTATCCAATAGTCATTCAGCAAGCTCCAAGTAGTACAAAGACAAGTCAAGCTAGGAAGAAGTCCGGAAATGAAAGTTAAGCTCAAAACCAAAAAAACAGGTTTTGACGTCATTTTGCGGTAATAGTACCAAAGGCACTACGATTGTCGGATGAAGGTGTAAGATACACCGTTTCGAAGCTAAGAGATATTTTTACAATATTATAGAAGGTCACTCAACCCAGTTTCGAGTGTAACCAGGTCAAAAATGCAAGATACCACACCAGAATCACAAAAACAGATTCACAAAATGCATTCTAGCGGAAACATCATAACTCAGGCTCTCCAAATCCAAATCCAGCAATTCCAAAACCAGATGAAAGCTAAGAAACAGGGATAAATTTCATCAGAAGGCCTCAACAACTAATTCGGAAGCAATTCCAGCCAAAACAACCAATTACAGACGCACTTCTCAGTTTCGGGTAAAACCAGAACAGCAATAGAAATTTCGACTTTTCTCATTCTACACTGCTCCGATTGACCTGAAATTTTGTAGGCACCTTTAAAATGTCATTCCCTACAACTTTCATGTTTTAAGCAAAGGCCAATTCGGCCTCTATCTAGGACCTAAAAATTCGGACAGAATGTTCATCACAAAACCCTGATTTTCTGAAATTTCTTCCAAAACAGAAATTGATTGCAATTAATCACTTTTTCCACCTCATAGAGTCCTTAAACATCATTTCCAATCATCATATATAGCCACACAATCATATCCACATGAAAACAGAAAAATCCCCAAAAATAATAAAACTTCATCATTTTCAACCAAAATCAGGAAATCAACCATAAAATCACTTATTCAACCACCACCAATCACTAATTGAACATTATCAAGATCAAAGGAAAGGTTCCTTAGTCACTTACCTTACAAACCCAAGAAAAGACCCAACTTAGCACCTTTGCTTCTCAAACCACTTCACTACACACCTTAATACTACCAAGAGAAAGGTTTTTATGGAGCAAATCCAAGTTTAATCGGTTAAATTGTTTGATTGAAGCAAGAAATGAAGAAGTAAGATGAAAGCTTTCCTTTCTTCCTTTCTTGAGAGAGGTTCGGCCATGAAGCTTGGAAATGGAGCAAATTTTTGGTAAAGTTTTAGTTTATTAAGTCAAATGGTAAGACATGGCATAAAAGTCAAAAATTCCACCCAATGGCCAAGCGACACTTGTCACTTAAATAATGAATCTCTATCTCTTTGTTCCCTCTCACACCAATCCATAAATATCTCTTAACACCTTGTAGAAAAATATCACTTAGCACAAAACTCCAACAAGTTATCAAAAATATATTACATTTACCGCACTTGCGGGTCCCACGTTCAAAATACGCTCTTAATTTCTCAAAAACTAACCGATACTAGAAAAATCATTTTAAAACTATTTTTGCTCATAAACTTTATCTGGAAAATTTTTCTAATCAAGAAAATGTAGAAAAGGAGGGCAATTAAAAAAATAAACCCTAGAAAATTAGAAAATTTCCGGGTTCTCAAACTCATTTTTTTCCGGGGCGTCACATACACCTTTTATCCCTTCACTTGCACACGAACACTTTTATCATCACTTGCACACATGCACTTCATATTATCATTTCACATACCGTACTTTGCCCACTCACGTGCACATTTTCACTTACATATTATTGCCCTTTATTACTTTTTCAAACTCATGTCCTCACATTGCATACATGCATTCCATTCATTTGCATCCCACTCGCATTATTCGTGACTTCTTCAAAGGATCGTTATTGGGCTTCACAATTAATGTGATTGGCACCACTCAACCTTTGAAGAGAAATTTCCCCCAATACCCCTAGGTCTAGGGTTTGCATTCATGTAGTGCATCCAAATGTAATAAATTCTTTGGTTAAAACAAGAAAAACTTTGATTAAATCACGCAACTAGCCTTGGCTAGGTCGAAGGGGTGCTTTGGATTTCTATCCTTGCCTTCCCCTTCGTCAAATGTGACTCCCGAACCTTTTTCGTTGGTTTACGTGGACTAGGAGTCGTTTAAAAGGGGTTTCTTACTACTTTTTCCTATTTTTCTTTAAAAATTTATTTTTAGGTGACTTGGTACACCTTAACTCATTACCAAGTGACGACTCCGATTTTGATTTCAAAAACCCTTTTTAAACTACATTTTGGGTCAAATCGTCGCATCCTCAAAACCCCATTTAGACCCATTTTTCTTTTAAATCACAATTCATTTTTTCAATCACAAATTGAGTCAAAAAATACATTTTTAAACCATTTATTTATTTATCAAAAAATGGGGCGCGACAGTTGGCGACTCCACTGGGGATTTTCGAGAGTCCGAGCAAATTTGATTTAATCAACCTTTTTCTTCTTTTAACCTTTTCATATATCACATTTGGGTGTTTTAGGGTTGTATTTTTTTCCTTTTTTAGGATCTTGCATCACTCGCGTCTCAAATTACTCCCTCGCTCGCGAATGTATGATTGGTTGATTGAATGTATGTTTACTTGCTTATCTCGCGCTTGCATTGCATTTGGGGGGGTGTGTGTCACCTTTAGAGCCTCGCGTGGTTCTCAACCCCTTCCCTCAAAATAGGGAACACTTCATACGTGCACGTTTACTTATTGTTATCCCATTTTATTTTATTTTCGTGGGCATTTCCCACACCGCCTTGTAGGATTAGGATCGATCGCCTTGGGTAGGCGGATGGTGTGCACTGCGCCCATAGCGCTACCTAAGGGATCACTCGAGCCACCGATCGAAGGCCTTGGGAGTGATGACCCTTGGTCTTGAGGTCTGAAGGCTTGGGGCCTTTTAAACCTTATCGAGTCTAGTTGCATTAGCGAGCCCCCAGCCTCATGCATCCATGTTAGAATTTTCCTAGGTTAGAGTCAGCCTTACCCTCTTTTAAGCACATTAGGCACGAGGGAAGGGGCTCCACCCCTTTTATTTATTTTATTGTATTTCCTTTCTTATTTGCTCCCAATGTGTTATGTGTACTATCAATTGTGCTAACCATTTCATTGTTTCCTTGGCTTGCATTCATATGCCTTAGCAATAAGAGGTCTCTTCGGCATTCTTTTAGTGACCTACCCACTAGATAACTCACATGTTTAATTTCAGTCATTACACTTAATTTTCAATAACTACATTTCATTTTTAGACCTCTTTCCCCTCGATGCATTATTTATGCCCTTTAGGCCATATTTGTTGCATATTTTACTGCTTTAAATAACTGGCATCACGCATTAACCATAGGAAGGGAATGCCATTTAGGGGATCCCGTACTAGGAATAAACCACCTTGTGTCTCGGATACTTAATCCAAAGAGACTTGCACGTTTACATTTTGTACCATCCAAAGGGGTAGTGCACAAGGTAGGGTAGGATCCGATCATTTTCATAAAGCGATCTTTGGAATATGAGTGTCTAATAATCACTTTTTGGCCATTTTATCAAAATTGGTAAAATTCCCTTGCGTAAAAGGACATTAATTTGAAGAAAATTCACAAATGATTCCTCTTGTTGAGACGATGAATAAATTGAGGCCAAATCGTGATTTTAGAAGGCTCATAGACTAATTTTCTGAAACCACCAATGGCCGGCTGATTCAATCGATCCATTTTGTCAATTCATAATCAATCTTGAATAAACCATCATTTGACCAATTTACCCTTTTTAGGGTCATCCGGTCGATTTTTGAATAAATCATCAATTCATTTGACCAATTTACCCTTTTTAGGGTCATCCGGTCGATTTTTGCATAAATCGTCAATTCATTTGACCAATTTACCCTTTTTAGGGTCATTTGACCAATTTACCCTTTTTAGGGTCACCTGGTCGATTTTGCATAAATCGTCAATTCATTTGACCAATTTACCCTCTTTAGGGTCATTCGGCCGATTTTTGAATAAATCACTAATTCAATTTCAATTTACCCATTTTTAGGGCAACCGAGCCGATTTTGAATAAATCAAGTTTCATTCAATCTATTTGATCAATTTACCCTTTTTAGGGTGATCTGATTAATTTTGGATAAATTAAATTTCATTCAATTCATTTGACCTGTTTCCCTTTTAAGGGTAATCCGGTCGATTTGTAATAAATTGTCAATTTCATTTGACCAATTAGGATTTCAATGTCAAATTTCAAAATGGAAAACCTAGTCGATTTTGAGAAAAACATCCATGGCATCCAGCCATTTGATCAGTTGGGGTTTTGACTCGTGCTTCACTGAGAAAAGTTGTCAAAACGAATTCCAATCTCTTCGATAGGAAGTTCGACAAGGTCAAACCCGTGCATTTTTGCAAGTTCTTATATCGATCAAAAGTGATCAATCCCTTCGGACGAGATCCTCGTTTTGACCAACGTCTCTTCTCATTCCAATGGGCCAAATTTTTCAAATTATTTTTCACTCCATGAGTTGATCGGATCCATCAGGTATTGTATAGTGCCTATTCTAGCGGATTGCATTTTCATGCTAGGCCTACCCTTGGCACAAAAAGGGTTCCCCCCATAGGACATGCATACCGATTTTGCAGTTTTGCCTACTAACTCGGGGTATTTTTCTTTTGTTTTCCCCTCCCCTGCATTCATAAAAATGTTTCAATAGGACGAAAATATTTTTCTATATCTGATGATAATTTTAATCCAATAAAGTTTGAAGATTACAAGTGTTATTTGATTCTTGGGCAGATCCTACAATGAAAACATAAATGATCTATCTGGAAGCTCTACGCTAAAGCCTCTGAGAGATGTTGTAATTGTTTTCCAAAGGGAAATTCTGTTTATTTGATTTGTTAATAAATTTTGTTCCAAAAGAAAAGGAGACAAAAAGTGTATATGCGGAACTCTTTACAAGTTTCTCTCTTCTCATTTGTATCATAATTGAACGAGAAATTTTGTTTCAAATTTTTTTCAGCAATAAAATTTTTGGACAATTTTTGTTTTGTGTATATTTATGTACATTTCATTCTTTATTCTTACTCATTGGAAATTTCATGATGAATTTTGAGAAATAAGACCAAATTAAGATTTTTCAACCTCTAGCTCGAATATTCACAAGTGTATACTTTCTAAAATCCTCATGTACACTAGGTTGGTGACCCGAGCTATATAATAAGAATGCTCAGAAAAGAGGTGAATGATCCCTCAGAAGGCCCATGAGATACCTTTCTCCTTCACTTAACCCCAAAATAAAAATCAGTCACATTGATTGATAAGTTGCAAATTGGAGTAACTTTTTGCTTGCAAATGTTCATTGTGTTTAACCAGATTCAATTCACATCTAAGTGAAAGCAAAAATGTGCATTATTCTTGTTTGTTTTGAAAATTTGGAATGATATTTCGAGCATTCTTTTCTCTACCTATACACATTTTATCATTTGCTCTCCCATTTGAGCCTTTGAAAGAATATTTTCGTTTCAAATAAGAGTCTTGATGATCACTACCCTTTATGGGAAAATTTTCAAATATCAAAAAGGGGAATGGATTTTCAATAACCATTTCGCTACTTTGGTTGTCATGAGGTGTAAGAATGATACTTTGGCCATCGTTTCTACAACCTAAACACTATTTATCCCTTGCATCCTCATTTGAGCCAAAATTGGAGGTTCTTTTCAAAGCATCTATGATCGCACCCCACATTGGGGAGGGAGATTGGAAAATTTTTCAGAAAAAAAGAGAAAAGCAAAAATGCTAAGAGAAAAAGAGGGAATCACAAATTGGAGAAATTTGAATCTATCTGGGCTTCAATTTTGGAAAAAGGGAAAAAGGAAGGGTTTTGTCCGACGAACCACTTATGGAGAGTCTTCCTCAGTCAATTAATTCAGATACATGCCAGAAATTTCCCATTAATGAAAGTTTCCTTTCAGAATTATTGTAAGGAACAGAATAAAAGTCAGGCCCTCTTCTTTTCCGATCAAGCATTCTATCCCTAGTTATCCCTTTTGAGCCTTCAGAATAAAATACTTCATTTGGCAACCCCTGAGAATCGCCAACCCCACACTGGGGGCAAGTTTGAGTTGAAAAGGAAAATTTCAAGAAGTGAAAAATGATAATGCCGCAAAATCAAAAGCAAGAGGAAAAAGAGAACCTCAGTTCAAAATTAAACTGGGGCAAATTTTGTGAAAGTTCAAAGGAATGGCAGAAGGCCGAAAAATCAAAAGAAGAAAGAAAATGAAAGAGAAAAAGCCTCAATTGAGCATAAACTGGGGCAAGTTCTGATTTAGCCCTAAAATATGATTGGCGCAACAATGCGATCTCAGATTCTTCAAACCATTTTTAAAATTTGCCTTCAAGCCTTAACTTTTCTAAAACATCACACCTGACCCCATTACAAAAATCGAAAGTCCTGACTTCTGTTCTTTGCAATGGCCCTGTCAAGAAAATTTCTGATGCTGGAAAATTTTAGCTGTATTTCTGAATTGCTTGAGAATGGGGGCTGACGCTACTCACCATGGAAAACCCACCAGATCAAAGAAAAGAAAACGGAAAAGCAAAAAGGAAAAATGAAATACAAAAGATTCGATGGTGAAGTCCCTATTGAGTGATCAAACAAAGTTCAGAGTCTTCGAGTTCAAAATAGGGGCAATTTTGGAAAAATGCGATCTGTGGTGCAATGTCCTTGACTTATCCTTCAACTATCGTTTCAAGCCACATTACAAGCTAATAAAGTCCATCGTTGACTTATTCCTTCATGACAATCCAAAGTGAGTATTATGCTCATAAGAAATCCATCAGTCATTCGTGGTCATAAGGCTATGACCAGTTTTCACATGTTTAGCTATCGTTTCCATCCATATTGTTGCAAGCCTATAAAGCTCATATGTGGACTGCGTTTTCTTAAGAAATAAGGGTGACAAACTCTTTGCTTTCGCTGAGATGTGATGTTGAATGAATTACATACAATTTTGGGCGCAAGAACAAAACAAATCTTGACTTCTCATTTTCCTTAGCCACCTCCAAATCAGAAATAACGCCTCACTTGATTGGTCTTGAAAGAGAGCCAACAGGAAATGGTGACCCATTACCCAAAGCATCGATGCTAAAGTGAGGGAGAAATCTTTTGTAATTTGGCATTATTTTGAGAAATTCATCATGAAATTTCGGCATGAGTTCAAACTCAATATTCAAATTTCTTTACGTTGTATATATGATTACTTTCTGAGTTTTGAAAAGCGCATTTTCTCTTGGTTCAAATAAATGGAGAGACATCCAAACCAATTTTTGCAATCAAATGGGCCCACATTGGGGCAAAATTTTTATTTGCAAGATTTCGCAAAATCAGCCCAGACAGGGGCAAATTTTTTATAGTCCATTTGAGGATTTCATCAAAGAGTCAAGCCCGACTTTCAAATCAATCACGCTGCTCTTTCCATGAGTAGTAGTTGCAATATTTTAAAAAATAAATTGCATGTTGTACTTTGGCAAGCCCCGTGCAGGTATCCATGGCTGAAATCGATGAAGAAGCGTAAGTCAGAATCTTACGAATCAAGGCCTCAAGGACGAGCAACCATGCCGTAATGCAAATCAATTGATTGATGGAAATTGGGGCCAATTATTTTTGAAAAATTCTCAAAAATCAAACTTGAATTTAATTTCTTATTCCTCGACAAATTTCAATTTCTTGTTAATGAAATTTCAGCGCCCGCCGCGCACCCTTCCATTCCCCATTCTTGACAACCACATTTGATTCTACCACCGTTAGCATCGAGTCTATCTCACTAACATGTGCGTTTTTACATTCTACCACCGTTAGCATCGAGTTTATCACACGTTAATCGAGTTTATCTCACTAACGTGTGCGTTTTCATTCAACCGCCGTTAGCATTGAGTCTATCTCACTAACGGGTGCGTTTTTACTTCAACCGCCGTTAGCATCGAGTCTATCTCACTAACGTGCGTGCGTTTTCATTCCACCACTGTTAGTGTGACGACCCCATCTTCCCCTAGGGCGAACCGGAGGGTTTGACGGACCGCCTGCCCAGCTCTCGCCGGGACTACGGGTCGCAAAACAATCAAGTCGGATTTAATTCATAAAAGAAAACTCGACAAAATGAACAATTTTCCCCCTTAAGGTGTTATTAGAACAATAATATCATTGTACAAGAAAGTACAGTGCTCGAGCACTTCCATCGGACTAGAAAATGGAAAACGAAAATTTTGCCGCGGATGAACAGTGACCGGCCACGTCACTATCCGGCCAGAATCTGGCCGGATTCTCGGCCGGATAGGAGGCCGAGGCTAAACCAAAATTTTCGAAATGTCCCCTGCCAATCCGGCCAACAATCCGGCCGGAAGTTGGCCGGATTGCTCTGGCCGGATTCTGGGCAGTAGCCAGAGTCCAATTTTTTTCTTTTTTTTTTCCTTTTCCCCTGCCTATCCGGCCTTATATCCGGCCAGAAACTGGCCGGATTCTAGGCCGGATTCCAGGCAGTGGTTTTCCAAAATTTCCTGCTTTCATTTTTAAAACCGGCGATTGTACACATACACCAAATAACGAATCCAAGACTTGGTGAACCATACATACATGTCATCTATACATAAGAAAGTGTCCTTATACAATTCAAACACAAACACTTGACTTCAAATACATCGAAGTTTCAAATGTTCGAGGAGCTTTCAAAACTAACTATGTCACTAGCTCAACTCATCTCAAACTGTGGTTCAACATCGCTCCTGTAAGGAAAACAAAACAACGGGGGTGAGCTTACGCTCGTGAGGTACCAAATGCACAATTTCATGCTACAACTATTAACACATATACATAAACACCTTCATACAACAGACACATGTAAAAGGATACATGCGACCCACAAGGGCCGATTTCCGATTGCCATACTTGATCTCACACGTTGACACTCCGTCAACCATTTAAACAAACCAAGATCCGTAGACACCACTTCGCACCATTTCCTTCCACCATTCACCCCCTATTCGGGCCCGCCGCCTCATAGTTCCAAAAGGGTAATACTCGAGTATACCACAAGGTCGAGGAGTTAACACTCCACTCGCCTATCAAGAACCCAAAGGCTCATTAACGAATCGCCCAAGCCCTTGCCGGCTCGACTCGAATAACGGTCTAAGGGCATGAGCTCAATTTCACATTAACATTAAGGCATTGCCCCATCACATGTCAAATCATGAACATATACCATTTCACATCCAAACAAAAATGGACAAATGCAAGTAAGTGGTCAAGAGCGATCAAGTACACTCTCGACCCAAATCAAGACATTTAAAATCACATAACAAGTATGTTCATCATATACTGGTACACTCACCAAATTTTCAAGCAAGTCACACGTTTGAATCAGGTGTAGGTCCCGGCCCACCGGTACGACCTAAAACAAGCAAATAACCATATTGAAGACTCAAACACAATTCAACGTACAAGTTTAACTTACTAATGCAAGTTGCTCAAAAGCCAATACAATGAAACATTAAGGTGTGGAATGTGAGTAAAAACCCAAAACTTATCCATTTCTACTCAAATCCTTCTCAATACAAAACCATCTATATTTCTAACCATTTGGACGGCATAACCCCTTAATTTCTTCACATTTCCAACCTAACCACAACCATTCAACTTATACCAATACACTTATATATCACAATTTAGTCCATTCATCCCATTTAAGCCACAATATAATCAAATACACATCAACTACTAGCATATATACCATACATAGGAAAACCCCAATTTATACCAAAACCTAAAAACCGAAAATCCTACAAATGCTGAAATTTTCTACAATTAAACACCATTAACACACCAAGGCTCTAAATCAAGCCATATAAATCCACCACACCCAACTCAACCATAAGTTATCATATAAAACAAAAAATTCCTCAATAAATAGAAAATTTTCATAACTCAACCACAAGTCTTGAAATAACCCATAAAATGGCATCTATAACCACTAACATGTACTAATTTCATCTCACAACCAACAAATAAACATTTCCTAACTTGCTTACCTTACAAATGTGGGATACAAGGTAGAGGATAGCTTTTCTCTTCAAACAAAAACCACCAAGTAGTTCAATCCTTCCTAGCAAGCAAGTTTTGTGGAGAAATTTGAAAGATTAATGGTTGGTTTGCAAGATTTGGCCAAGAAATGAAGCAAAAGTTGAAGAGTTTTCTTTCTTTCTTCCTTCAAGGTTGGTCGGCAATGAGCAAGAGAAAAATGAGTAATTTTGGATCAATTTTTCTCTTAATAAGAAAGGTAAAGTGAAAGTCAAAAGTCCAACTTCCAATAAGATCTCAACATGTGTTTTCCAAGCTTATCCAACATCTTTGTCTTGTAAAACTTAATTATACTAGCTAACCACTAATTAGCTCATAACACTAGGTACTAAAGCTTCCGTATAGAAAATTTTCCAAAGTCACATTTACCGGTACCGATTACCCTAGTGGGTCCCACATGCACTGTACACCTCTATAAGCACAGAAATTGACCTAAACCCAGAAAATGATGCAAAATTCATATTTTCTCATAAAATTCCCCAGAAAACCTACATATAAAATAAAACCCCAAAAATAGACTTAAAAGTCCCAAAATAAATACCCGGAAAATAAGAAAATTTTCGGGGTCTCACACTCTCTCCCCCTTAAGTAATTTCGTCCTCGAAATTTCTCACCTGAGTCAGTAAACAGTTCTGGATATTTGGTTTCCATTTCACTCTCCATTTCCCAGGTTGCCTCCTCAACTCCGTGATTTTTCCACAGAATTTTCACCAGTGGAATTTGTTTATTCCTTAACTCCTTAACTTTTCTATCGAGCACTTGCACAGGTTTTTCTTCGTAAGTGAGGGCCTCGTCAATTTCAATCTCTTCCGGCTGAACAATGTGAGCTGGATCGGGGTAATATCTCTTGAGCATAGACACATGAAATACGTCGTGAATCCGTGACAAGCTCGATGGCAACTCAAGCCGGTAAGCTACTTTTCCAACTCGCTGAAGGATCGGAAAAGGGCCTACGAATCGGGGTTGGAGTTTCTTTCCTTTTCCAGCAGTAAGACTCCGTAATGGTGTAATCTTCAAGAATACCCGGTCTCCTACTTCAAACTCCAGATCCTTCCTTCAATTATCGGCATAGCTCTTCTGGCGACTTTGGGCTGTCTGAAGTCTTTGCCGGATTAACTTGACCTTTTCTTGAGCATCCTCCATCCAAGGGATAATGGTAGGGTCTAAGATCCTTTTCTCTCCAATTTCATCCCAATAAATTGGTGAACGACACTTTCGCCCATAAAGGGCTTCGTACGGCGCCATTTGGATTGATGAATGGTAGCTGTTATTATAGGCAAATTCTACTAAAGTCATGTGTTGTCCCCAATTGCCCCCGAAATCTTGGATACACGTGCGTAACATATCTTCGAGGGTCTGAATCGTCCGCTCCGACTGTCCATCCGTCTGAGGATGATAAGTAGTACTCAAATTCAGCTTCGTCCCCAAGGTATCCTGAAACTTTTGCCAAAATCTAGACACGAAACGAGGGTCTCGGTCAGAAACGATACTCACGGGCACTCCATGTAATCGTACAATCTCCTCCAAATATACTTGGGCTAACTTATCCATGGAATACTTCATATTCACAGGCAGGAAATGAGCCGACTTGGTTAATCGATCAACAATCACCCAAACGGCATCATGTCCTCTTTGAGTCCTAGGTAATCCAGAAACGAAGTCCATAGTGATATGTTCCCATTTCCATTCAGGAATTTCCAAAGGTTGTAGCAATCCCGAAGGCTTCTGATGTTCAGCCTTAACTTGCTGACACACTAGGCAGGTTTGCACGTACTGAGCTAGCTCTCTCTTCATCTTGTCCCACCAGTACAATTGCCGCAAGTCACGATACATCTTGTTACTTCCTGGATGGATTGTGTACTTAGATCGATGAGCTTCCTCCAAAATTTCCCTTCTCAAATCTCTATCATCAGGTACTACGATTCGATTTCTAAATCTTAAAATCCCTTCAGAGCTCAAATTAAAATCGGAAATTTCCCCTTTCTTCACCTTTTCTATCCAATTTTGAACCGTCGGATCTTTAATTTGAGCTTCCTTGATCTTTTCTAAAAACACAGACGTCACTTGGATGTTCCCAAAGATTATCCGATTAGGCTCCAGCTTTGGATTCCATTCTCCTACAGCTCCCAATAATTCCCATTCTTTCACCATCAATCCAGAAATCTGAGCCTTTCGACTTAAGGCATCGGCTACCACATTGGCCTTACCAGGATGGTAATTAATCGTATAATCGTAGTCCTCCAAGAATTCCATCCAACGGCGTTGTCTCATGTTTAACTCTTTCTGGGAAAAGAGGTATTTAAGGCTCTTATGATCGGAATAAACTTCAAAAGTCACTCCGTACAGATAGTGTCTCCACTTCTTCAGAGCGAAGACAACTGCGGCCAATTCTAGGTCATGGATGGGATAGTTTTGTTCATGAATTTTCAATTTCCGGGAAGCATAAGCTATCACATTTCGGTGTTGCATTAGTACACATCCCAATCCTTCTTTGGAGGCGTCGGTGTAAACGGTAAAACCGTCTGGGCCGTTAGGTAAGGCTAAAATAGGGGCCATTGTCAATCTCCGTTTCAGCTCTTGAAAGCTAGTTTCACACCTATCGCTCCACAAAAATCGACCACCCTTCTTTGTTAGATCAGTCAAGGGACTGGCAAGTTTCGAAAAATCCTTAATAAATCGCCGGTAATAACCTGCCAACCCTAGAAAACTTCGAATCTCAGTAGGGTTCTCGGGTCGCTTCCACTCAGTCACGGCCTCCACCTTAGCCGGATCTACCGTAATTCCCTCCTTTGATATCACGTGCCCCAGAAAAGACACTTTGTCTAGCCAAAATTCACATTTGCTAAATTTGGCATACAACTGGTGCTCCCTCAGGGTTTGTAGGACCTCTCTCAAATGTTGTTCATGCTCCTCACGGGTTTTTGAGTAAACCAATATGTCATCGATGAAAACAACAACAAATCGGTCAAGAAAGGGCTTGAAAATTCGGTGCATAAGGTCCATGAAAGCAGCAGGGGCATTGGTCAATCCAAAAGGCATCACGGCAAATTCGAAATGCCCATACCGGGAATTGAAAGCAGTTTTGGGCACATCTTCTTTCTTAATCAACAGCTGGTAGTACCCCTGTCGAAGGTCTAATTTCGAAAAGACCACCGCACCTTGCAATTGGTCAAATAACTCATCAATGTGGGGTAAGGGGTACTTATTCTTAATCGTCACGTTGTTCAACCCTCGGTAGTCAATACAGAGTCTCAAAGTCCCGTCCTTCTTCTTGACAAAGAGAACGGGCGCCTCCCAAGGCGATCCGCTCTCGTGAATAAACCCCCGCTCTAAAAGGTCTTGCAACTGTAGTTTTAACTCTTTGAGTTCCGCGGGTGCCATTCGGTAAGGGGTTTTAGAAATAGGGGAGGCCCCTGGACAAAGGTTCACTTCGAACACCACTTCTCTCTCTGGAGGCAAGTTCACTAACTCGTCAGGAAAAATATCAGCGTATTCACTCACTATCGGAACATTTTCTATTTTCAGCTTGTCAATAGGAGTGTTAATAAGAAGAGCTAGGAACCCCTGTGCCCCTCTACTTAATAATTTCCTAGCTCGAATACCCGATATCATAGCAGATGAGGCTAGACTACCCCTCACATCTAACCTCAAAGTCGCCTCCCCAGGAATGCGAAATTCAATAGTTTTCCTCTTACAATCTAGCTGTGCATCGTACCGAGCTAGCCAATCCATGCCTAATATCACATCGTATCCCTTTATGGCTAGACTTATCAAATTCCCCAATAATTTCCGCTCACCTATCCAGATCTCACAATTCGTATACATTTTACTAGAAATCAAGCTTTGGTCCCCCGTAGGTGTACTAACTTCCAACTCATAAGGGAGAGTGACAGGATTTATATCAATTCCACACATAAATTCGGGGTTAACAAAAGAATGGGTAGCTCCAGGATCTATCAAAATTCTAGCTAGGCGGTGGAAGACAGGAATCGTACCTTCCACTACCTCTGCAGAGTCAGGAACTGGCCGTTGTTCAATGGAGTACACCCATGCAGGTACCTTTGGTTTGGTACTATCTACCCTCGATTGACTTGAGGTAGCCTTGGATGTCGCCGGGGTAGTTCCTCTCGTCTCGCGTGCCTGGACCGGACAGTTGGTGAACCGGTGCTCCGCACTTCCGCACCGCAAACACTTATTCTGCTTCCTCCAGCAGTCGTCCTCCGTATGATTGGGTTTTCCACAAAAGTTACACGGCCCACGTGCAACAGGAGCTGAACTCCCTTGTGCGGTGCTCCTCGGCGGCCCTCGCCCTGGTTGGCTTCCTCGAGAAGGAGCCCCTCGAGCCGGACTCGTGAATCGTCCCCCTCCAGCTCCCCGTCCAAACTTAGGAGGGGAAGGGGCACTCTTATCACCTTGAGTTGAGGTACTTCCAGCAGCTCCACGCTTTCGATTTTGGAAGTTCCTCACCTGGAGCCTAGCGTTCTCGGATCGTAATGCCTTCTCAACGGCATCACTAAAAGTAGTGATTTGGGCAACGGCCAAATCCTTCTGGATTTCCACATTAAGCCCCTGAAGAAAACGCCTAACCCTCCTTTGTTCGGTTAAAATGAGCTCAGGAGCAAATTTGGATAAACGTGTGAATTGGCTCTCATATTCGGCTACCGATTGCGTTCCTTGGCATAGACGAATAAATTCATCCTCTTTCTTCTCTTGAACCAGCGGCGGAAAGTACTTGGCATTGAATTCCCGTACAAAATTCATCCAGGTCCTTGGTGTCTGTTCTCGCTCCCACTTCGTCCGGATAATATTCCACCATGAGCGAGCGGCACCTTCAAGTTGAAAAACCGCAAAGGTCACTTGCCTCTCTTCCGAGTAATGTAGAGCGGCAAAAATATCTATCATCTTTTCTAACCATTGTTCGGCCACATCAGGATCGGGCCCTCCAAGAAATTTGGGCGGTGAAAATTTTTGGAATCGTTCGAGAGCTCGATCTTCGCTCTCGACATGATTTCCGGGGTTTCCAGGATTGCCAACTGGTGGATTAGGGTTGGGGCCCTGTTGTTGTACCACCTGGGCTAAAAGATCGGTCATCCGCTGGATAGCAGCGGCTACCTGCACATTGGGATCGATTTGGGGTTCAGGAGTTGGTTCGGGTACTGTAGCTCCCGTACCCTGTTCAGTCGTGGGATGTCTACCCCCACGTCCGCGCCCCCGGCCACTACGCGTGCTTTCCATCACTCTAGTTCAATCTATAATCAAAATATACCCATGAATATAACTTTAACACTAAAGGGCACACATCCCTGTACTTAACAAGAAATATGGCCACAAAATCAAACAATCACTTCATAACACACTTGAACACATAACACATAGTCATAGCATTCATAACAAGATCAAACATTTACACCAAAGTAGTCAGTCAGGTACAAACAGGAAACGTCTTACGGAAAGGGCAATACAAAAGTAATATATACAAAACTGGTCCTATATACAACACCACTAGCTAAGAGTCCTCCCCGGCCTACCATTCCGTGTCCCTTATATATATAAGTCAAAATCATCCAAAATGGCTTAAAAGCCATTCCCTAGCCTACCGTGGGACTAGAGGACCTATTCGCTTGGGAGGGTTCACTTCCAACCCCACCTCCTACACTAGAACTCTCGACACTCTCGTCCCCTAGTAGGTCTTCACACAAATTTAACATTGTTCCGGCGTTCTCCCTCAGTTGTCTCGCCCTCTTGGTCATACGTTTGCGCATCTCCCCAAGTTGCGTACACAAATCATCCACCCTATCTTGACCTTCGCTCAGGTCATACTCCAACTCCTTAATACGCTCCGCTTGCCTCTTGTTGGCCTCTCTTAATTGTTTCACTTCGGCTTCAATCTTAGCATAATCCTTGGCAAACTCTTTTCGTTCTTTGTCCACCGCAAACACAAGAGTATTGGGGTAGGTAAACTTGTGACGGCACTCACAACGTCGAAATCGACTCGCCGGACTCCAACGTAGAGTCGCCCCTCTCGGCCGGATTTGGTACTTGATCATAGGAAGTACTCCACGGCCTTGCTTCGCGGTCGATCGCACACGGGAGCCACTAGGCACGTCCATCCTACACAAAAGTATCATTAATCCCCAACACCCTTAGGAAAACAATCAAATACAAATTCCAAATCAAGTAAGTTCTAACATGCCCAGGTTAATCTAAACCTAGGCTCTGATACCACTTGTGACGACCCCATCTTCCCCTAGGGCGAACCGGAGGGTTTGACGGACCGCCTGCCCAGCTCTCGCCGGGACTACGGGTCGCAAAACAATCAAGTCGGATTTAATTCATAAAAGAAAACTCGACAAAATGAAACAATTTTCCCCCTTAAGGTGTTATTAGAACAATAATATCATTGTACAAGAAAGTACAGTGCTCGAGCACTTCCATCGGACCAGAAAACGGAAACGAAAATTTTGCCGCGGATGAACAGTGACCGGCCACGTCACTATCCGGCCAGAATGTGGCCGGATAGGAGGCCGAGGCTAAACCAAAATTTTCGAAATGTCCCCTGCCAATCCGGCCGGAAGTTGGCCGGATTGCTCTGGCCGGATTCTGGGCAGTAGCCAGAGTCCAATTTTTTTCTTTTTTTTTCCTTTTCCCCTGCCTATCCGGCCTTATATCCGGCCAGAAACTGGCCGGATTCTAGGCCGGATTCCAGGCAGTGGTTTTCCAAAATTTCCTGCTTTCATTTTTAAAACCGGCGATTGTACACATACACCAAATAACGAATCCAAGACTTGGTGAACCATACATACATGTCATCTATACATAAGAAAGTGTCCTTATACAATTCAAACACAAACACTTGAGTTCAAATACATCGAAGTTTCAAATGTTCGAGGAGCTTTCAAAACTAACTATGTCACTAGCTCAACTCATCTCAAACTGTGGTTCAACATCGCTCCTGTAAGGAAAACAAAACAACGGGGGTGAGCTTACGCTCGTGAGGTACCAAATGCACAATTTCATGCTACAACTATTAACACATATACATAAACACCTTCATACAACATACACATATAAAAGGATACATGCGACCCTCAAGGGCCGATTTCCGATTGCCATACTTGATCTCACACGTTGACACTCCGTCAACCATTTAAACAAACCAAGATCCGTAGACACCACTTCGCACCATTTCCTTCCACCATTCACCCCCTATTCGGGCCCGCCGCCTCATAGTTCCAAAAGGGTAATACTCGAGTATACCACAAGGTCGAGGAGTTAACACTCCACTCGCCTATCAAGAACCCAAAGGCTCATTAACGAATCGCCCAAGCCCTTGCCGGCTCGACTCGAATAACGGTCTAAGGGCATGAGCTCAATTTCACATTAATATTAAGGCATTGCCCCATCACATGTCAAATCATGAACATATACCATTTCACATCCAAACAAAAATGGACAAATGCAAGTAAGTGGTCAAGAGCGATCAAGTACACTCTCGACCCAAATCAAGACATTTAAAATCACATAACAAGTATGTTCATCATATACTGGTACACTCACCAAATTTTCAAACAAGTCACACGTTTGAATCAGGTGTAGGTCCCGGCCCACCGGTACGACCTAAAACAAGCAAATAACCATATTGAAGACTCAAACACAATTCAACGTACAAGTTTAACTTACTAATGCAAGTTGCTCAAAAGCCAATACAATGAAACATTAAGGTGTGGAATGTGAGTAAAAAACCAAAACTTATCCATTTCTACTCAAATCCTTCTCAATACAAAACCATCTATATTTCTAACCATTTGGACGGCATAACCCCTTAATTTCTTCACATTTCCAACCTAACCACAACCATTCAACTTATACCAATACACTTATATATCACAATTTAGTCCATTCATCCCATTTAAGCCACAATATAATCAAATACACATCAACTACTAGCATATATACCATACATAGGAAAACCCCAATTTATACCAAAACCTAAAAACCGAAAATCCTACAAATGCTGAAATTTTCTACAATTAAACACCATTAACACACCAAGGCTCTAAATCAAGCCATATAAATCCACCACACCCAACTCAACCATAAGTTATCATATAAAACAGAAAATTCCTCAATAAATAGAAAATTTCCATAACTCAACCACAAGTCTTGAAATAACCCATAAAATGGCATCTATAACCACTAACATGTACTAATTTCATCTCACAACCAACAAATAAACATTTCCTAACTTTCTTACCTTACAAATGTGGGATACAAGGTAGAGGATAGCTTTTCTCTTCAAACAAAAACCACCAAGTAGTTCAATCCTTCCTAGCAAGCAAGTTTTGTGGAGAAATTTGAAAGATTAATGGTTGGTTTGCAAGATTTGGCCAAGAAATGAAGCAAAAGTTGAAGAGTTTTCTTTCTTTCTTCCTTCAAGGTTGGTCGGCAATGAGCAAGAGAAAAATGAGTAATTTTGGATCAATTTTTCTCTTAATAAGAAAGGTAAAGTGAAAGTCAAAAGTCCAACTTCCAATAAGATCTCAACATGTGTTTTCCAAGCTTATCCAACATCTTTGTCTTGTAAAACTTAATTATACTAGCTAACCACTAATTAGCTCATAACACTAGGTACTAAAGCTTCCGTATAGAAAATTTCCCAAAGTCACATTTACCGGTACCGATTACCCTAGTGGGTCCCACATGCACTGTATACCTCTATAAGCACAGAAATTGACCTAAACCCAGAAAATGATGCAAAATTCATATTTTCTCATAAAATTCCCCAGAAAACCTACATATAAAATAAAACCCCAAAAATAGACTTAAAAGTCCCAAAATAAATATCCGGAAAATAAGAAAATTTTCGGGGTCTCACAGTTAGCATCGAGTCTATCTCACTAACGTGCGTGTGTTTTCATCCTACTGCCGTTAGCATCGAGTCTATCTCACTAACGTGCGTGTTTTCATCCTACTGCCGTTAGCATCGAGTCTATCTCACTAACGTGTGCGTTTTCATTCGACCGCCGTTAGCATTGAGCCTATCTCCTCACTAACGTGTGCGTTTTTACTTCAACCGCCGTTAGCATCGAGTCTATCTCACTAACGTGCGTGTTTTCATCCTACCGCCGTTAGCATCGAGTCTATCTCACTAACGTGCGTGTTTTCATTCCACCGCCATTAGCATCGAGTCTATCTCACTAACGTGCGTGTTTTCATCCTACCGCTTTCATCCTACCGCCGTTAGCATCGAGTCTATCTCACTAACGTGTGCGTTTTCATCCAACCGCCGTTAGCATCGAGTCTATCTCACTAACGTGCGTGTTTTCATTCCACCGCCGTTAGCATCGAGTCTATCTCACTAACGTGCGTGTTTTCATTCTACCGCCGTCAGCATCGAGTCCATCTCACTAACGTGTGTGTTTCATCCTGCCACCGTTAGCATCGAGTCTATCTCACTAACGCGTGTGTTTTATTCTATCCTCGGCAGGACCGGGTTTTATCCCGCTGACCGCTTACTTCGGCAGGACCGGGTTTTATCCCGCTGACCGCTCACTTCGTTGGGACCGGGTTTCATCCCGCCAATTCTCTCGGCAGGACCGGGTCTATCCCGTGGGTCTATCCCAATTTTAAATTCTGTTTGGGCCAGTCCTGATTTTAAATTTCCTGTCTCGGGTCAGTCCCGATTAAATTTTCTGTTTAATTTTCTTGTCTGGGTTAGTCCCATTTCACAGTTTGATAAAGGGGTCAGTCCCCATCGTTTGAGTAATTCGCAGTCGAATAACACAGGTAAGTATTTGGTGTCTACTTCTTTGTCTCAAGTTTTTTCAAAACTCAGACAAAGAGGGGCAAACTGTAGACACCAAATTTTTGATTTTTTAACTTTATTTGTTTAATTAATTTAATCTTAGCTTTATTTATTATTAATTATTTTTATTTTTATTATTATTATTGTTATTTTATTATTTTATTTATTTCTATTATTGTTATTTATTTCTATTATTGTTATTTATTTTATTTTTGTTCTAGTTTATTTTTGGCTTTACATTAAATTTCAGGAAAAACAAAAGGAAAAGAGAAAAGGAAAAAGGAAAAAAGAGTGGAAATGACAAGTGGGACTGCATGCACTTGGACAAGTGTCTTTTCTATGTTTTAGACAACTAAGCACCTAAAGGTTGAGGTGTTAGGGACACTTGGAAAGTTAAGGAATTTTTGGGGGTCAAGGTAGAATTTTGTGAGGGCTAAAAAATAAAAAACAAGGCAATTGGGGGAGGACTTCATCTGAGAAAGAGGAAACAGAGAGATGAGAGGATTGCAACGTCTGGGCAGAGAAAAAAAAGAGAATAAGCAAAAAAGAAACAGGGCAGCGGCACATAAAAAAATTCAGATTGGCGGCTAGGGAGAGAGTAAGAGAGGGAGTGAGAGGGAACGGCGGATAAAAAAGAACCGAAAAATCAGAAAAGGGAATAAGAAGAAAAACCAGGAGGAAGGCTTGGGCTGGGGACCGGAAAAAGAAATCAGAGAACTGGCAAGAAAGGAGGCGGCGGACAGAAGAAAAAGAAGAAAGAATTGAGGGCGAAATTGGGGAACCAAACGAGAGATTGGGGCAGGAAGGCTCTCGGCTGAAGGGAAAAACAGCGAGGGGGGGAAGCTTCGTGGGAACGGAGGAAGGCGAAATCTTTTTCCTTGGGCAAAACCCTCAACAAAGAGCCAGAAGAAAACCTCCGTTCTCAACCCCACATCACCGCCGCCATCGATGAATTAGAAGAGATTAAAAACCTCTGGCCATTGCCGTTTCTGAAGAAATCAGCGCCGTCAACCTCTGCCACAGCCAGTCCTCAGCTGCCGCTGCTACTCTCCACCTCTGCCGCCACTTTTCAACCTCCATCGCCGCCTTTGTCGCCACCAGAATTTTCCCTTGTAATTTGCGAAATCTGGCTTAGCAAGAGCACTGTAAGTCTTTCTTTTCCTCTCTTTAAGTTTCAGTTCTGGTCAAGTCCACTGAAATGGGTCTACCGCAGCACTATTTAGTGCAGTTTTCCTGTTAACTGTCTGAGATTGCCGAACATACATGTTTTATGTATCGATTAGATTGAATGTTATTGGGTTGCTGAATAAGTTTTGGACTGATTGTCCTTGGTTTGACAAATTTCTGGGCCGATTATGATTTCAATTAAGCAAAGAATCATTGATTTTTCTTTTGCTTGTTTGCTGCTCGATGAAATGCCCAACCGGGGGTTTAACTTCAAAGACAAGTTAAATTCTGTTTTTGTATACATTCGGCCAAATCACTTTCCTCACATTTGAAAATTTATGATGCATTTGCTGTATTTCATTTCTTTCCGTTTCGTATGATTCGGTTGAATGAACTCGAATTGATATTGAATGAGAAGAGTTTTTGGGTGATTTTTGTTTTTGATTGAGAATGGCTAGAATTTTGGTTTTGCTCTGGTTCTAAGAGCGACAGAAATGGCGAATTGATGTCTGTGTTTGGGAGAGAAGACCGTTGGTCTAAAATGGCCATTTCAGTTCCTCTGTTGTCGTTTTGTTTTGCAACTTGCCTGAGGATTGCTAAACTTCATAATTTTACCCCCCAAACTGTTATAATTCATTCAATTGGGTCCCTGCTTTTGTTATATTTGAACCCCTCAGGCTGCCCTTTGTTCTGTCTTGGCCCAGAAAATTAGATACTTTAATCAATTTTGTCCCTTTATGTTTTCTTCCATGATATATGTGAGGCCCCAGTCCGTTCTATGTTAATATATTCATTAGTTGGGCGGTAACGTTTGGTTTCGGGAGTATTTCGAAAACCCTAAGTAGGGATTTAAGATTTAAACCCTAGTTATGTATTGGTTACAAGTTCGAGTGGTGATTAAAGTTAGTAAGATTAATGTGTGTCTTAGTGTGGGTAAGAATAGGTTTAATCCATTTTGTATAGATTAATTAAGTTTAAGAAGGTTAGAAACCCTACGTGAGCAAAATCCCTAATGTTATGATTTATTAGAAGTTTTAAGTGGGTTTAAACCTAATTTTGCCCTTGACAAAAAGGTTATTGTTTAACTACTTTTATGTGGGATAAAGTATGCTTAAGTGTAAGTGATTAAGATGAGAAAGTGATTAGTGAAATAATTAAGCGTGATTATATGTTTTAGATTAGATTAAGTTATGACTTATGGAGTAAATTGAAAGGTTATCAAATGTTTGAGGGAAAATGTATATGAAAGAGAAACTTGAAGTGCAAGGGTGAAAACAACAAATAAAGCATTTATGTGATTGGCTAGCCATAAGAAATATCTTCCAAAGCTTTGACTAATATGTTGTCTTACAACTTATAAGAAACAAGACAAAACAAAACAAAAACAAAACAAAAATTGAAGAGAAATTTGAGAGAGAGGGCCGGCCACCTTGAAGAGAGAAAGTGAGAAAATTTCTTCAAAAATCTTCAAGTTTTAGCTTCCATCTTGGGTTTGGATCTTGGAGCAACAACTTGGGTGCTTGATTAGTGAAGGTTAATCATCTACAAAGCTTAATTGAAGGTATGCCTCTTACTTGAAAGTTAAACTTTTGGGGTTTTAGTTTCTAAGCCATGGAAATGATGTATTATGTTATGATTATGGATTTATTTGATGGATTTGATGTGTATAGTGTAGTTTCATGGTTAATTTTAGTGTTATTTGGTTGCTGAAAATTCGGCCAAGAAGAGGAAAAAATTTGGGTTTCTTGCTAATGCTTTCCTTATTTGTTTTAGTTGAGAAATGGACTTGTAGTGGTTATGTTTGATGAATTGCCTCACTTGATTTGGTTGGTTACTTGCAAAAATCTGATTTGGGTTAAGAAACCCTAAACTCCATTAGGCTAATTTAGTTTAGCTTGTGGTTAGTGAGATAGAGTTTAGTTAGTGAGAGGTTGGATTGAGTTCATTGGTGCAAATGAAATTTGGTTAGGGATTGTGGTTGATGTTTGTTAAATTTGGACTGATTTGGGAAGAGAATTTCGGACCAATTAAGAACTGAGATATATAAGGATTATTTGGTATCAAAATGGATAAAAATCTGGTATAAGAATCGTAGGAACGGACCGTGCGACTTCGGCGCGCGATAACGGCAAAACTGGGAAACAGGACAGTTTAACAACTGAACTTCGGCTTCATTTTTCTTAATGCTATATACGGATTTAGGAATTCCTCAAAACATGAAAGTCGTAGTCCCTTGAGTCTTGTTTATGCCTGTAAAATTTCAGGTCCATCGGATTAGCGTAGCCTGAGTTATCGACGAAATGCTCAAGCCTGTTTTGACCCTTTGATTCTGCTCGTTTTTCTAGTTTAGCTTCTGCCGTGATTTTTCGGTTTTGATCCCATTCGATCTGGGTGTCGACTCCTTCATAAGAAGTTTAGATCTTGATCTCAGCTTCGAAACGGTATAAAGTACGTCAAAAACCGAGTTCCGTAGCTCCGGTTATGATCAAAACAATATCGCTCGTCAGAACTGCCTTGTATTTGGACAGTTCTGACGGGTACTTTGGCACTCGAATTTTGTTTTGTTCTGAATAGATTCAGGTCTTGGCCAAAAACATGAAAGTTTTAGCCTTATGTCTCAGCTTTCTAATGCCTTTGGAATTTCTTAATTTCGATTTCTGAGCCGTGAGTTACGGCCTTGCAAACAGGGCCTGTTTGGTAACCCGCAATGAAACAGCTGGCACTATTTCGTGCATTTTTGACCTATACCTAGTGAGATCTGGGTTGAAATGTCTTCACGAAAATTGTAGGACTTTCTCTTAGCTTCGAAACGGTGTCTCACCCACTTTGATCCGACACTCCTAGCCTAATTTTTGACCAAAATGGTTTGAGATGGCCGATTTGGCCATTTCCGTTTGCCGTTCCCCGCGGACGTGTGCGGCCGTTTTGCCGTTTCCGCACTTGTGCGTGCCAATTTTGCCGTTTGGCTTATTTCAAGTACGTTAGTTGCCGTTTGTGATATATTGTGACATAATCTTCGATTTCAGACAGTGGTGAGCTAGGCGGTGCCGGTGGGGCCCACTATTAGCCAACACACAAAGTGAATTCCGCCTTTATACTACTGTTGGTATTTTGAGTAAGTATTCAGGCCGCTTTTATGTGTTAGTTGTTTATGTGTTTTGTTATGCGTAAAAAGAGTACCTAGGCGAGAGTGTACTTTATCGCGCTCGACCTAAACCCTAATTTGCGCACATATTTGTACATGGCTTATGTATATGAGCAATTTTGGAACTAAAACCCTTGAGCTGGTGGCTCAGGGTGACTTTTGAATAATTTTGTGAATTTTGTGAGTTTGAGGTTGAACTCAATACCTAGAGGGACTATTCGAGCCGGTTAGGGCTTGGTCGAAGTCAGTCCAACTTGGTTTGAGGTCACCAAGTTTGTGAACCCGGTTCGCTGAGTATGTGGACCAATTTTGTGACCCGAGCTTGTGACTCAAGCTCAAGTTTGTGATTTCGTTCGCCTGGGCAAGTTTGTGAGGTGACTGACCAGTGAGGGTGATAAGGTGTCGATGGGTGTACAAGTGAAGTTCTACGGACCTTATTTATGGTCGACGGAGTGTCGACAGGAGATCAAGCATGGCAAATGAATTGGCTTTGGAGCCACCCGTATCCTTATTATGTGATGTTACTTTTCTGCTTTTGCTTTATTCTTACTGTGTAAATGTTGCTACGTGAAATTTACGCTTTTGCCCCTGTTTACTTACTAAGCTTTTAGCTTACCCCATTCCGTTTGTTTTCCTTAGCAGGGGCCGACGCGGGTACGTTTGGGGCTCATACACTAGTTTAGTAGATTGGCTTGTAATAGTTGAACTTTTAGGATGTTTGTTTTTATTCTGGTGGTTTGTATTAGGACCCTTCTTAGGGTCTCCCTTTTGGTTTTGGTTGTAATTATACGGATGTAATAGTAAGAGCAGGTACTTTTGGAGAATGTAATTATAACTCTTTTGGGATTGTATATAGTATGTATAGTACTCTTTTGGATTTTCTGGCTTTTATTGCTTTAAGTTTTGAGTCCTGGCGCGAGCTAGGCAGGCGGCCCGCCGATACCCTTGGGTTCGCCCTTGGGAGAAGTGGGGTCGTCACAATATAAGTTAATGTGTTTTTGGATAGATTAATTCTGGGGATTTAATGCTTAATCAAAGTTTTTAATAATTTTTAGTGGGGATTTCATCTTGATTGGGTTTAGTAACATTTGTTTGGGTTTCTTGTTGGGCCTAAGAAGGTTAAAATTCAAAGCTTTTGGTTGGGTTTTAGGATTGGGTTGTTGATTAATGTGGTTGGGTTTTACTTGATAAAAATGATAGACTGGCCTATCTCATTTGTTTTGGATCTTCGGTTGGGCTAGGGAAGTTTGAGCCCAAAGAAATAATAAAATGGCCCAATGGCCTGTTTGAATAGGAATCTGGTCGTGAAATTTGCAAATCAGCCCCTGGGTTTCTCCTTAACTCTACTGTGGCCCTGGACATTTTCATCTCTTTTCAATTGGGTCCTTAACTTAATTGCAAATAAGCCCCTAAACTCTATTTTTCTTCAATTTTGACCCCAAAGCTTTGTTAATTTGTGTAATCAAGTCTTTTCTTCTTTTGACCTTTTGAATGTGGGTTGTTTACATGATTCAATTGATTCAATTCCAAGTTTACCATTCTATTTTTTTTATGATTATTTGTTAAATAAAGTGATGCCTTAACTCGTTTATTATTTTGAAGGGTAAATAAGTGACTTCACCCCATTGGAGCTCCATTTCAAGGGAGGTATAACTTCTTTTATCTTTTTGTCTCTCCCCTACGTGATCCAACGTGTTAAGTGAATTGCATGTCTACTTTGCTTTTCTTGCCTTTCCCTTAATTCCTTGCATTTATTTCATCTACTTTTACTTTTATTTAAGTTATTCATTATGGGGTATGTGTACACCTCTTGGTTTGTAATAGATAGGGCTTGGCGAGCTTTCTTGTCCATTTTCCCTTTTCCCCCTTTGTTTTAGTTAGCAAATGTAATAAGTTCATTGCTTGCTTTCGTTGCTATGTGTTTAATCGCTTTATTAGGTCCTGGCATCTAGTCAAGCATGCTAAGTGTTATGTGCTACGTGTTTATAAGTGATTTGCATGTCTACTCGCTTTTTATAGTCATGAATGAATGTGATGGATGAATGGACGTCACCACACTAGTCCAATGCTAGTTGTGGCCCCCTTTCCCGTCACCACACTAGTCCAACGCTAGTTGTGGTTCATTGTTCCGTTTTCACTAGTCCAATGCTAGTAGAAATTCATAGAAAGGGCTAGTCCAATGCTAGACCCAATAAGCCATTTCCCCCTTTCGTTAGTACATGATTTGCATGTTCATTACATATCATGCATTCTTTTAGTATATTATCATTTTGCATGCCCCTCGAACCCCTTTTTCCTCCATTTTAGGATTTTTGCATTTCATGCTAGTTATAGGGTTCATTTGCTTGAGAGTCCCCTTAAATATGGGATATAGACGAGTGTGGCTTTTTCTAAACCTTAGCACGCTTGTATTCCCTCTATAAAAGGGCAAATTGAGTCACGATTTAGGTCTCCCCGTACCCATTATGCATGAATTCCCTAGGTTCATGCATCCACTCTATCATTACACTTTCATTTTTTCCTCCCATTTGCACACGTACACCTTTTATCCCTTCACTTGCACACGAACACTTTTGTCTCATTTTGCACACGTACACCTTTTATCCCTTCACTTGCACACGAACACTTTTATCATCACTTGCACACATGCACTTCATATTATCATTTCACATACCGTACTTTGCCCACTCACGTGCACATTTTCACTTACATATTATTGCCCTTTATTACTTTTTCAAACTCATGTCCTCACATTGCATACATGCATTCCATTCATTTGCATCCCACTCGCATTATTCGTGACTTCTTCAAAGGATCGTTATTGGGCTTCACAATTAATGTGATTGGCACCACTCAACCTTTGAAGAGAAATTTCCCCCAATACCCCTAGGTCTAGGGTTTGCATTCATGTAGTGCATCCAAATGTAATAAATTCTTTGGTTAAAACAAGAAAAACTTTGATTAAATCACGCAACTAGCCTTGGCTAGGTCGAAGGGGTGCCTTGGATTTCTATCCTTGCCTTCCCCTTCGTCAAATGTGACTCCCGAACCTTTTTCGTTGGTTTACGTGGACTAGGAGTCGTTTAAAAGGGGTTTCTTACTACTTTTTCCTATTTTTCTTTAAAAATTTATTTTTAGGTGACTTGGTACACCTTAACTCATTATCAAGTGGCGACTCCGATTTTGATTTCAAAAACCCTTTTTAAACTACATTTTGGGTCAAATCGTCGCATCCTCAAAACCCCATTTAGACCCATTTTTCTTTTAAATCACAATTCATTTTTTCAATCACAAATTGAGTCAAAAAATACATTTTTAAACCATTTATTTATTTATCAAAAAATGGGGCGCGACAGCAATGTTAACATACAAATAAGAGATTCCAGAGGTAACTTGCATCTCAACCTGTAAGATAGGCATGCACAATTTATATTTCATTCTAATGCTTCTTATCTTGAAGATTTGCAAAGAAATGTAGAAAATCTATATATATGTGTGTATTTGTGTAGAAATTCTCCATATATACTTATGCATATACATATATCTAATACTATGTGACGACGCCACTCCACCCTGGGGTGAACCATAGGGTTTAGTGGATCACCTTGGATCCGACCACTATACCCTGGGTTGAGAAAACATGTGAGAAAGTAAAGATAGTCCGAGAACGGCTTCAAACTTCTCAGAGTAGACAAAAGAGTTATGCGGATAATAGAAGAAAAGACTTAGAATTCGAATTGGGGAATAAAGTCTTCTTGAGAGTTAAACCCATGAAAGGAGGAGTTGTATCAAAGAAAGGGATGAAATTAAAACCAAGGTATATTGGACCTGTTGAGATTCTTCGACGAATTGGAAAAGTGGCATATCAATTGGATTTGCCAGCTAGTATGTCTAAGATCCATAACATTTTTCACGTCTCTATGCTCAAGAAGTATCATCCAGATCCAACTCATGTGATACAGCTGGAAGATAATGAAGTAGATGAGTTGCTTTCATATGAAAAACATCCTGTGAAGATTATTGATCGAGAGGTAAAGTACTTGAGAAACAAAGAAATTCCTTTGGTTAAGGTCTTTTGGAGAAATCATGACATCAAGGAAGCGACTTCAGAGGTAGAAGAGGAGATGCAGAAAAAGTATCCTGAGTTGTTCGTTTAGAAAGGTGAGAATTTTGAGAATAAAATTCTCTTAAGGGGGGAAGGATGTGAGGACTCTAAAAATTTTATTATTTTTAAAAGGTAAATAATAATGATGAAAATATTTATATTATGCGATTTTGCCAAATTTTTTGGTATTCTCATCTATTAAAATGTCATTTTACAATTTAGTTGAAATTCTTATTATTTATTGCCCGGTTACCATTTGGCTAGCATTAAGTGTGAAACTTTGGAGTAGTGACGTGGAATTTAGTCTTAAGTTGAAGTTTAGTGCATGTAGAGACTTTAAAGAAATAGAAAATGATAAGATAATGTTGACTGAGGGAAATCTAGTTAAGGATAAAATGTCGCACGAGATCGCGACAAATAAGCGAGTAGGTAAGGTGGTTCACCTACTACACTTTAAAGGAAGAAACTAGACTTGAGAGTTCATTTTCTTTCTTCCTCCTTGAGCTACCCGAAATTTAGAGAGAGAGAAAGAGACTTGATAGCTCTCCATTTCCTCCTCCATCTTGCTCTTCAAGATCACTTGGAAAACCATCAACCACCACATTTTTTCTTCTTCTTCTTCTTCAATTCTTGTTGAGCGGAGAGAGAGAGAGAGAGAGAGAGAGTTCAAGAAAGAGAAAGAGTTTGGGAGAGAAAGAGGGTAGTCAAGAGTGAAGGTGTGATGACCCCACCTCCCCCTAAGGCATACCAAAGGGTTTGGCGGCCCGCCTGCCCAACTCTCGTCAGGACTCACTCAGTCGTATCTTATGCATACATCCATAGACAAGAAATAACATCGCAATTCAAACTTATAATATAAATCGATGCACAAATTCAGATACAAGGCTTCTATACATCCAAAGTACTTAAAAGTGTATACAATCCAAGTACAACGTATCCTAAGCGAATGATAGCGTGAGTACAATTCAAAAGTCAAAACAACTAGTCTATACTATTCTGTACACGTCTCACGCCTCGCTCATACCCCTGTAAGGATAATAAAACTAAAGGAGTGAGTTAAAGCTCAGTAAGGTTCCAAATATCAAATTGTTCATCAAATAAATTAACAGTGGCATAATGGCGAAATAGCGAGCAAAACAAGTCAAGAAATGAGTAACAACACTTCATATAGCCAAACACGAAATTTTTCTGCATTTCACATATAAGGATACAATTGCTCGTATATTGGCTCCACCATAGCTTGATTGATTGGTAGTTGACACTCCATCAACTTTCAATTGAAAAACTAGGCCAGTAGATCACTACTTAACTCCAATCTCCGTCCACCGATCAAACCCCTTACCGGGCCCGAACTCTACAATAAACACTGGTGGTAATACTCGAGTATACCGATTAGTCGAGGAGATAACACTCCACTTGACATCACCAACTACCCAGGGTTCGTTATCTAATCGACCAAGCCCTTTGCCGAATCAACTCGACTAACTAGCCACAGGGTTTCTGGAATTCCAGACAAGTTACAAGTCATATGCACGTATAGCAAGTCAATTGCATTTGATGAGCAAGAACAAATCACATTAGGGCAAGTGCGATAAAGTACACTCTTGCACTAGCAATTCACTTATGTATCATGTAATCACATTGGACAAGTGTTAAACACAAATGTCAAGCTCAATCAGATATTTGGAAGCACTCACCAAAATATAGTGCCTCAGTGATCCCGCCCGGGTTGTACTGCGGGCTTGGAGTCCAAATCTGCGATAAAACTTTGTTTAAGAACTTTGAAAAGCAAATAAGGTTCAAAACTTAAATGTTTCATTCAATAAGAATCAAGTAATTGAAATTAGTTTGGAGAATATTCGTAAAACACTTGCTCGCTTTTCAAACTGGGACATTTTGTAGCAGTTATACTTGGAAATACCATTTGAGTTGAAAGAACGAGGAAAATGTATTTCTAGTAGTCGTTATTTCATTTCCCAAGGGTACAAGTTCTAACTTATATACCTCGATAAAAGAAGACGCAAATATCCTAGTGGTTCAAGTGGCATTCGCTCTCAAGCCTTACTCAAGTCGCAAGTGTTTCTACCTAGTCCTCAAGCGTAAATTTGGACAGCACGCCCTTTATTTTTACCTATTTCCAGCCATTTATGATTTCATTCATTTCCTCAATCAGCCCCAAAGTCACATACAAAATAATCTCATTTCAATAGGCTCAAAGTCATGCAAGTACCAAACCAAGTTAGGAACATGTGCAGAAATGAAGTTTGAGTCAAGAAACAAAAGACAGATTTGATGTTGTTTTGTGTAACGGACATGACTAAGGCTACACTTATCAGATTGGTGTGAAATTTATACCGTTTCGAAGCTAAGATAAAGGGCTACAACTTTGATGAAGACCACTCAGTCCAGTTTGTAGTGTAGCTAGGTCAAAATTTCAATGTACAAAACCAGAATCTCACAAACAGGTTAGCTAACTGCACTATGGTTAAACGACAATAACTCAGGCTACCAAAGTCCGATTGAGGCATTTTCAGGGGTGTTAGAAAGCTAAGACATAGCAATACAACTTTTATGTTTTGGCCAAACACTAAGTCAGTACGTATCAGGGTGAACAGATGCAGTCAGATTGATGCAATGTCAAAACTGTCCCTCAAGTTCTACCTATGGCAGTCAGGGGTATTTTCATCTTTTCACATAATACAGTGCTCGGATTGAGCTGACATTTTACAGGATGCTATAAAACATCATGCTCTACAACTTTCATGTTTTGTGCTAAGCCTAATTCGGCCTTTAACCTAGTCAAACAGAACCGATCAGAACAGGGCAGGTGAAAAACTGAAATCTGGAATTTGAGGTTTCAAAGGGAAATCTCTTCATTTCTTGCTTAAATTACTACCACAACCTCTTATACAAGCTTACATATACCATATACCATCCAAATAATAGAAATTTCAAGTGAACCATTCAAACCTGAACCCAAAATTCATCACTACAATCATCCAAAGGCAGATGAATTAAGCATCACAAGCAAGATTACAAGTCACTACTCAACTTAGACAAGACTAAGGGAAATAAATGTGACGGTCAGCCCATATACCTCTCAAAGATGCTTAGAAGAGTTATCCACCACCTCCTCTTGTAAACCTCTTGCACACCAAGCCTTCCAAGTGCTCAAAGAAGGTTTTAATCGGTTTAGAATCTTGTTTTTTCCACTCAAATGGCTCAAACTTAAGATGAATTGAAGTTGTTTTCTCTTGCTCTCTCTCTCTCTTGCTCATGGCTGGTAGGAAGAAAATGAGGAGAAATTGTGTTTTTTCTGATGATAAATATGGAGGAAAATTAGTTAGGCAAGAAGCCATGGATGGCCGCCACTTGTCGCCACCACAAACCATCTCAATTTTGTTTCTTTTCCTTGCATTTTTGGGTCAACATTTTCGGCCAAGAGAGCTGAGGATGAGGGAGATATTTTACAATAATATCAAGGACATGTGATGGTAGGGAAGTGGTAGTCAGGTGGGGTGTTCAATCGGTAGTGAGCGATACCCGTCGGTTCGGGCCGATTTTTCTTAAATCGCGTATACTAGGGTTTTAACTTATAATTCACTAACTTATTATTATCACTTATAATCACACACTTAATATCATCTAAAACTCACTCTTAATCACCAAATTTGATCCACACTCCGTACCGAATAGTCACACTACGGGTAGATGTAAAAACCCTAATTCGCACTATCTTGAAAACAAAAGGGAAATCCCTGAATTCTATGTTCATTTACACTTATTGTGGGGTGATTAAGTAGTAAGGCTATTATAAAGTAATATTTTTCAAATAAAAGGGGATTTTTAAAAAAATATATAAGGAATTTGCACGTCCTTACACTCTCTTCCCCTTAAGAGAATTTCGACCTTGAAATTCATACCTTGAGCTGTAAACAGGTCTGGATACTTCTCTCACATGTCCTTCTCTAGCTCCCAGGTGGCTTCCTCCGCGTCATGGTGTTTCCATAGAACCTTAACCAGTGGAATCTACTTATTTCTCAAATCCTTCACCTTCCTCCAGTACTTGAATGGGTCGTTCCTCATAAGCTAATGATTCATCGAGTTCAATATCTTCTGGTGGCAAAATGTGAGTCGGATCCGGATAGTATTTCTTAAGCAGAGAAAAATGGAAAACGTCATGGATCCGAGACAAACTAACTGGTAATTCTAGTTGATAATCCACCTTTCCTATCCGTTGGAGTATATTAAAGGGTCCTATGTACCTCGATTGCAATTGTATCCCTTTTCCTCCTTTAATCTTTCCTTTCAATGGAGTAACATGAAGAAAGACTTTATCCCCTATGTGACGGCCCCACCTCCCCCTAAGGCGAACCAGAGGGTTCGGCGGGCCGCCTGCCCGGCTCTCGCCGGGACTCAGTCGTTCACTAAAGTCCTCAAATGAATTACAAGAATAAACCTCAAATATACATCACATGGTCCACAAATATACATTCAAGTCTCCAATAATTACATGTCACAAATGCAGCGGAAACTAATTCCCAACTATACATCAAATGATTCCAAATCCAAAACTGTACAAGATATAGGCCATCCATTCATGTGAATAAGCACAACAAGTTCTGCCTTCGCCTTGAGCCCTGTGGAGGGGAATAAAATATTTTTGGGGTGAGCGAGAAGCTCAGCGAGTAACCAGAAAATCAGTAATTAAATCGGTTTAACAATATTTCTTTTCAATGATGTCATAAATCAAATGATAAGTCCAGAAACGATTACAGCATTTACAAAACATTAAATATGGAGTATCAATAATTCAAGAAACATGTACAATGGAAAGCGAGAGTAACATTCATGAAAAGGATACGTTCATTTTTTTTATAAATAATCCATCGTTCATCTTTTATTCGTTCATCTTTTTTTTTTCCGGACGTTGGCCGGTCTCCACCCATCCGGACGTAGCCGGACTCCACCCATCCGGACGTAGCCGGACTACAAGGTAATACTCGAGTATACCAAATTCACCCAGGGTCACCATATCGCCCGACCGAATCCGCTTCTGGCTCGAGTCGATCGGTAACGAAGGGCAGGGCCCAATTCAGCCAAACGGCTTACATTCATGCGCAACTAGCATTTAATCATTAATCATTGAAAATTTCATATTTATTTAGGTCGAGTGCGATAAAGTACACACTCGCCTAGAAAACTCGTCTTAACAATCATTGAAAGCACTTAACATATTATCAATCAATAATAACAAGCCAATAAATCAAGTGATATAGCAAACAAGGAACACTTATATGCAAGCACACATGATATGCAAGAAAACAGTTCAAAAGTAACATTGGAAACAGTTTAAAGGTAAATAATGAAAAAAAACGGTTCATAAATAACTTTAGACATAGTTTGAGGTCACTCACCTCAATGGCTCAGAAATTATCCATCATGTATCATTGCCTTGCTCAAACCCAAGTCTTAGATCACAAACTCAATGCAAACCAATCCTTTAAAAGTTCGGACAGCACTTCCCCTGATTTTGCTTACTTTTCCAGCCATCATGGCTTCATGATTTCCTCATTCCAACCCAAAGGTACACACACAACAACAAGTTCATCCAATAGCCATTCAGCAAACTCCAAGTAGTACTACTACAAGTCAAGCTAGGGAAAAGTTCGGAAATGAAGGTTAAGCTCAAAACTAGAAAAATAGCTTTTGACATCCTTTTGCGGTAATGGCACCAAAGGCACTACGATTGTCGGATGAAGGTACAAGATACACCGTTTTGAAGCTAAGAGATAGGGCTTCAATATTCCAGAAGGTCACTCAACCCAGTTTCGAGTGTAACCAGGTCAAAAATGCAAGATACTACATCAAAATCACAAAAACAGATTCACAGAACGCATTCTAGCGGAAACGTCATAACTCAGGCTCTCCAAGTCCAAATCCAGAAATTCCAAAACCAGCTGAAAGCTAAGAAACAGGGATAAATTTCATCAGAAGACCTCAACAACCAATTTGGAAGCAATTCCAGCCAAAACAACCAATTACAGGCGCAAATCCCAATTTCGGGTAAACCAGAACAGCAATAGTAATTTCGACTTTTCTCACTCTACGCTACACCGATTGACCTGAAATTTTGTAGGCACCTCTAAAATGTCATTCCCTAAAACTTTCATGTTTTAAGAAAAGGCCAATTCAGCCTCTAACTAGGAGCTATAAAACCAGACAGAATGTAGCTTCACAAAACCTAATTTTCTGAAATTTCTTCCAAAACAGAAATTGATTGCAATTGACCACTTTTCCCACCTCATAGAGTCCTTAAACATCATTTCCAATCATCATATATGACCCCATAATCATATCCATATGAAAACAGAAAAATCCCCAATAATTATAAAACTTCACCAATTCAACCAAAATCAAGATATAATCCATAAAACCATCTCTTTAACCATCACAAGTTACTAATTCACCATTATTTGAAACAAACAATGAATCTTTACACACCATACCTTGATACCTCACAAAAGATAGTAGCTTAGTGGTTCCTTCTCCAAAATAACTCCACCAAGACCTTGGAATCTCCTTAGTAACCAACTTTTATGGAGTGATTTGCAATTCCATCGGTTAAAACTCAAGATTGAAGTAAGAAATTGGAGTGAAAGATGAAGGTTTTTCTCTCTCTCTTGCTCTCCAAGTTTCAGCCATGAGAAGGAAGAAATGGCTTGATTTTTGGTCAAATTTTGGTTTTAGTAAAGTTAAGGTAAGATGGTCAAAAGTCCAAGAGTGAATAGGATAGTGACACTTGTCACCTTTAGGTGTAAAACTTATCTTTTTGTCTCTCCAATACAAATATCTTAACACTTTGTAAAATAATATCACTCAATACAAAATTCCTACAAGTTGTCAAAAATATAATGCATTTACCACACTAGCGGGTCCCACGTCCAAAATACGCTCTTAATTTCTCAAAAACTAACCGATACTAGAAAAATCATTTTAAAACTATTTTTGCTCATAAACTTTATCTGAGAAATTTTTCTAATCAAGAAAATGTAGAAAAGGCGGGCGTTAAAAAAATAAACCCTAGAAAATTAGAAAATTTCCAGGTTCCTAGAAAATTTTTTGCTCTTAATTTCTAGGATGCCGGACTGTGGGTTTGATTTGACTCTTGAGAGATTTGTGCAGGATGTCTTGACTTGATTGGTGCAAGAGGGAATGTCGAGGACGACATTCTTTTAAGAAGGGGAGATTGTGACGCCCCGAAAAAAAATGAGTTTGAGAACCTGGAAATTTTCTAATTTTCTAGGGTTTATTTTTTTAACGCCCGTCTTTTCTACATTTTCTTGATTAGAAAAATTTCCCAGATAAAGTTTATGAGCAAAAATAGTTTTAAAATGATTTTTCTAGTATCGGTTAGTTTTTGAGAAATTAAGAGCGTATTTTGGACGTGGGACCCGCTAGTGTGATAAATGCATTATATTTTTGACAACTTGTAGGAATTTTGTATTGAGTGATATTATTTTACAAAGTGTTAAGATATTTGTATTGGAGAGACAAAAAGATAAGTTTTACACCTAAAGGTGACAAGTGTCACTATCCTATTCACTCTTGGACTTTTGACCATCTTACCTTAACTTTACTAAAACCAAAATTTGACCAAAAATCAAGCCATTTCTTCCTTCTCATGGCTGAAACTTGGAGAGCAAGAGAGAGAGAAAAACCTTCATCTTTCACTCCAATTTCTTACTTCAATCTTGAGTTTTAACCGATGGAATTGCAAATCACTCCATAAAAGTTGGTTACTAAGGAGATTCCAAGGTCTTGGTGGAGTTATTTTGGAGAAGGAACCACTAAGCTACTATCTTTTGTGAGGTATCAAGGTATGGTGTGTAAAGATTCATTGTTTGTTTCAAATAATGGTGAATTAGTAACTTGTGATGGTTAAAGAGATGGTTTTATGGATTATATCTTGATTTTGGTTGAATTGGTGAAGTTTTATAATTATTGGGGATTTTTCTGTTTTCATATGGATATGATTATGGGGTCATATATGATGATTGGAAATGATGTTTAAGGACTCTATGAGGTGGGAAAAGTGGTCAATTGCAATCAATTTCTGTTTTGGAAGAAATTTCAGAAAATTAGGTTTTGTGAAGCTACATTCTGTCCGGTTTTATAGCTCCTAGTTAGAGGCCAAATTGGCCTTTTCTTAAAACATGAAAGTTTTAGGGAATGACATTTTAGAGGTGCCTACAAAATTTCAGGTCAATCGGTGTAGCGTAGAGTGAGAAAAGTCGAAATTACTATTGCTGTTCTGGTTTACCCGAAATTGGGATTTGCGCCTGTAATTGGTTGTTTTGGCTGGAATTGCTTCCGAATTGGTTGTTGAGGTCTTCTGATGAAATTTATCCCTGTTTCTTAGCTTTCAGCTGGTTTTGGAATTTCTGGATTTGGACTTGGAGAGCCTGAGTTATGACGTTTCCGCTAGAATGCGTTCTGTGAATCTGTTTTTGTGATTTTGATGTAGTATCTTGCATTTTTGACCTGGTTACACTCGAAATTGGGTTGAGTGACCTTCTGGAATATTGAAGCCCTATCTCTTAGCTTCAAAACGGTGTATCTTGTACCTTCATCCGACAATCATAGTGCCTTTGGTGCCATTACCGCAAAAGGATGTCAAAAGCTATTTTTCTAGTTTTGAGCTTAACCTTCATTTCCGAACTTTTCCCTAGCTTGATTTGTAGTAGTACTACTTGGAGTTTGCTGAATGGCTATTGGATGAACTTGTTGTTGTGTGTGTACCTTTGGGTTGGAATGAGGAAATCATGAAGCCATGATGGCTGGAAAAGTAAGCAAAATCAGGGGAAGTGCTGTCCGAACTTTTAAAGGATTGGTTTGCATTGAGTTTGTGATCTAAGACTTGGGTTTGAGCAAGGCAATGATACATGATGGATGATTTCTGAGCCATTGAGGTGAGTGACCTCAAACTATGTCTAAAGTTATTTATGAACCGTTTTTTTTCATTATTTACCTTTAAACTGTTTCCAATGTTACTTTTGAACTGTTTTCTTGCATATCATGCGTGCTTGCATATAAGTGTTCCTTGTTTGCTATATCACTTGATTTATTGGCTTGTTATTATTGATTGATAATATGTTAAGTGCTTTCAATGATTGTTAAGACGAGTTTTCTAGGCGAGTGTGTACTTTATCGCACTCGACCTAAATAAATATGAAATTTTCAATGATTAATGATTAAATGCTAGTTGCGCATGAATGTAAGCCGTTTGGCTGAATTGGGCCCTGCCCTTCGTTACCGATCGACTCGAGCCAGAAGCGGACTCGGTCGGGCGATATGGTGACCCTGGGTGAATTTGGTATACTCGAGTATTACCTTGTAGTCCGGCTACGTCCGGATGGGTGGAGTCCGGCTACGTCCGGATGGGTGGAGACCGGCCAACGTCCGGAAAAAAAAAAGATGAACGAATAAAAGATGAACGATGGATTATTTATAAAAAAAATGAACGTATCCTTTTCATGAATGTTACTCTCGCTTTCCATTGTACATGTTTCTTGAATTATTGATACTCCATATTTAATGTTTTGTAAATGCTGTAATCGTTTCTGGACTTATCATTTGATTTGTGACATCATTGAAAAGAAATATTGTTAAACCGATTTAATTACTGATTTTCTGGTTACTCGCTGAGCTTCTCGCTCACCCCAAAAATATTTTATTCCCCTCCACAGGGCTCAAGGCGAAGGCAGGACTTGTTGTGCTTATTCACGTGAATGGATGGCCTATATCTTGTACAGTTTTGGATTTGGAATCATTTGATGTATAGTTGGGAATTAGTTTCCGCTGCATTTGTGACATGTAATTATTGGAGACTTGAATGTATATTTGTGGACCATGTGATGTATATTTGAGGTTTATTCTTGTAATTCATTTGAGGACTTTAGTGAACGACTGAGTCCCGGCGAGAGCCGGGCAGGCGGCCCGCCGAACCCTCTGGTTCGCCTTAGGGGGAGGTGGGGCCGTCACACCCTATCTTAAACTCCAAATCCTTCCTCCGATGATCGGCATAGCTCTTTTGTCAACTTTGAACTGTTTGAAGCTTCTGACGAATCACCTTTACCTTTTCGTAGGCTTCCTCAACCCAAGGTATTGTAGCTGGATCTATGATCTTTCTCTCTCCTACTTCATCCCAATGGAGTGGAGATCGACACCATCGTCCATACAATGCTTCATATGGGGCCATTTGAATAGACGAGTGATAACTATTGTTATACACGAACTCAACTAGGGTGAGGTATTGGCTTCAACTCCTCCAAAATCGACTATACAGGCTCTCAGCATATCCTCAAGAGTTTGAATGGTTCTCTCCGATTGTCCATCAGTTTGAGGATGATACGTTGTACTATAGTTCAACTTTGTTCCTAGAGCCTCTTGCAATTTTTGCCAAAATCAAGATACAAATCTGGGGTCTCTATCAGACACGATACTCACTGGTACCCCATGTAATCTCACTACTTCATCCATATAGAGTTTAGCAAGTTTCTCTAATGAATATTTCATATTAACTGGCAAAAAATGTGCGGTCTTAGTTAATCGGTCCACTATCACCCAGATTGCATCCTAACCCTTTTGAGTTTGTGGTAACCCTGATACAAAATCCATTGTTATATGCTCCCATTTCTATTCAGGAATCTCTAAAGGCTGTAATAGACCTGATGGTTTCTAATGCTTAGCTTTCACTTGTTGACACGTAAGACATTTTTACACAAACTGAGCAATCTCCGCCTTCATATTATCCCACCAATACAGACTTTTGAGATCCTGGTACATTTTACCACTGCCCGGGTGCACCGTATACCTAGAACGGTGTGATTCCTCCAAAATCTCCCCCTTTAACTCTTCATCCCTAGGCACAACGATGCGATTTCGAAACCTTAAAATTTCATCAGGACCTAGGTTAAAGTTGGGCAACTCTCCCTTCTTCACTCTTTCTACCCACTTCTGCACCATTGGTTCTTTCATTTGGCCCTCCTTAATCCGATCCAACAGTGTCGATTTCACCTCAATATTTCCAAAATAACTTTCTGTGGCTTCAGACGCGGGTTCCATTCACATACGTCCTCTAACAAGCTCCACTCTCCCACCATTGAACTTGCTAGTTGAGCCTTGCGACTTAAAGCATCTGCTACAATGTTGGCTTTTCCTGGATGGTAGTTAATCGTACAATCATAATCTTCCAAGAACTCCACCCACCGACATTGCCTTAGGTTTAGCTCCTTCTGGGAAAATAGATACTTAAGACTCTTATGATCTGTGTATATCTCAAACGTCACCCCGTATAAGTAATGCCACCATTTCTTCAAGGCAAACACAATAGTTGCAAGCTCCATGTCATGAGTTAGATAGTTTTGCTCATGAGGCTTTAACTTCCGAGATGTGAAGGTAATCACATTCCTATTTTGCATCAAAATACACCCTAACCCCTCTCTCGACGCATCGGTATAGACCATGTAGCTATCTGTCCCATTGGACAAAGCTAACACTAGAGCCATGGTCAACTGGTTCTTAAGCTCTTCAAAACCATTCTCACACTTAGCATCCCAAATGTACTTTCCTTGTTTCTTTACCAAGTTCGTTAGGGGTCCCGCAATTTTCGAGAAGTTCTTTATAAATCGGCGGTAATACCCGCTAAGCCCAAAAAGCTTCGTACTTCAGTAGGATTCTCTGGCCGTTTCCATTTGGCTACAACTTCTACTTTGGTCGGGTCTACAGTAAGCCCATCCTTTGAAATGATATGGCCTAGGAGCACCACTTTCTTTAGCCAAAATTCACACTTGCTAAATTTGGCAAACAGCTGGTGCTCTCTTAGGGTTTGCAATACTATCCTCAAGTGTTGCTCATGCTTCTCCCTTATCTTCGAATATGCTAGGATATCATCAATAAACACCACCATAAACTTATCCAAATAGGGTTTAAACACCCGATGCATTAAATCCATGAATGCCGCTAGGGCATTAGTTAAGCCAAAAGGCATTACTGCAAACTCAAAATGCCCATATCGGGTGTTAAAGGCTGTTTTTGGCACATCTTCCTTTCTAATTCTCAATTGATAATATTCTTGTCGAAGATCCAACTTACAGAACACCACCGCCCCTTGTAATTGATCAAACAACTCATCGATGTAGGGCAAAGGATACTTATTTTTAACGGTTACTGCATTCAAACCTCGATAATCAATGCATAACCTTAAACTCCCGTCCTTCTTTTTAACAAATAGCACTGGAGCTCCCCACGGTGACTCGCTCTCATGTATAAACCCCCATTCCAACAAGTCTTGCAATTGAACTTTTAACTCTTTAAGTTCAGCGGGTGCCATTCGATAAGGGGTTCTCGAAATGGGAGTAGTTCCAGGTACTAGGTCAACCTTAAATTCAATCTCCCTTTCGTGGCAGTGACCCTAACTCCTCCGGAAATACATCCAGATATTCACCGATCACCGGCATGTCTTCCAATTAAATCTTTTCTCCTGGGGTGTTAACTAGAAAAACTAAATAACCGCGTGCCCCATGGCTAAGCAATTTCCTAACCCTTATTCCTAAAATAAGTGCAGATGAGGCTAACATACGCCTCACATCTAACTTTAAAGTTGCCTCACCCGGTATGCAAAACTCAACCACTTTCATCCTACAATCTACCCGAGCGTGATAATGTGCTAGCCAATCCATGCCTAGAATAACATCGTACCCTTTAATGGCTAGACTTATGAGGTCGACTACTAATCTCCGCTCCCCAATCCAAATATTGCAATTTTTAAACACCTCATTCGCAAGTAAAGTTTGGTTACCCGTAGGTGTTCTTACTTCTAGGTCATAAGGTAGCCTTTCAACTTTCACATCAATTCCAAGCATAAATGCAGGGCTAACAAAGGAATGAGTGGCACCAGAGTCTATCAGAATTTTGGCGAGACGATGGAAAACAGGAATCGTACCTTCCACGACTTTCGTCGGCTCAGGCACCGATTGCTCCAACGAATATACCCTGGCCGGTACTCTTGACCTGGTCCCTCCTACGGTGGTCGGTTTCGGGTTTGATTTACTGGCCGACTGAGCGTCGCTGATTAGCGGGCAGTTAGCGATCTGGTGCTCCGTGCTTCCACACCTAAGGCACTTCTGGGCCTTTCTCCAGCAATTATCCTCGTTGTGGTTTGATTTCCCACAATAGCCACACAATACTCGGGGAATGGAGGTCTGGCCCCCCTGTGGACCACCTCTCCCCTGTCCTCTTCTACCTTGGCCTCCCCTCAATGTACCTCCCCTCGGAGTACCCGTAAACCTTCCATCCCCAGCCCCACGACCGGCTTTAGAGGGTGGCACACTTCGATTACTTTGTACGGGCCTTTGACTTCCACCGGGCACCCTTTTTCGTTTTGCGTAAAAATTTCTCACTTGTGCCCTGGCAGTCTCGATTCTCTGAGCCTTCTCAAAAACTTCAGTGAAAGTATTAATCTGGGCCACTGCTAAGTCTCCTGTATTTCTACATTGAGCCCTTGCACAAACCTCCGTACTCTCCTTGGTTCCGTGGCTATCAATTCATGAGCAAATTTAGACAACTTCGTAAATTGGGTTTCATACTCAGCTACACTCAAAGTTCCCTGCCGGACCTTAATAAAATCATCCTCTCTCTTCTCCTGGACGATAGGTAGGAGGTATTTTTCATTAAACTCTTGCACGAAGTTGACCCAAGTCCATGCGGTTCCCTCTCTCTCCCACTTAGCTCGAACCACATTCCACCAAGCCCTGACCGGACCTTCGAACTGAAAAATGGTGAATTGCACTTGCCTATCTTCCGCATAGTTCAGAGCGGCAAAGATATTGATCATGGTCTCTAACCACCTCTCGGCTACCTTAGGGTCCGGTTCTCCCAGGAACTTAGGAGGAGAGAACTTTTAAAATCTCTCAAGGGCTCTATCCTGTCCCATATCGGGATCTCTAGGTTGGTTCACAGGGCCTTGACCCTGTTGCTCTACTAAATGCGCAAGAATATTAGTCATTTGCTGGATCGCCGTCGCCACCTGATCCCCCCTTCCACTCGGGGTCCAGGTTGCGGCTCCACCGTTCCACCTCTTTCCCCTCTTGGTTCTTGCACTGGTTCCTGGGTCTGTCTGCCCCCTCGCCTACGATCACGAGTAGAGCCACGTCCTCGAGTAGCTCCCTGATCCTGACTCCTTCTACCTTCCATGGTTCTTGACTAGCCAACTATATAAATATAAGCAAAATAAGGTATGGCTCGGATAAAACATTTTCAATTCATAAAACAGAGACAGTAAAACACATTCAAAACAAACATGGCCTTTATATACACTACAAAATAAGGCATATAACAAGTTAAAAGTACTGTACATGTCAACCTAGTTAAGTCAAGGCTATACTAGCCAAGGGACATAGAACAAAAGAAGCACTATACAGCAACCTTAACACGTCACATTCAAAAATAAAAGGGGACGTGCCATCCTACTATGTCCCTCTCTACCTAACAAAAATCTCTCAAACCCTGAACTAGGGATCTAGCTAGATGTAAACCCAACCGACTCCGTAGGTGCAATCGGCTCCTCCTCCGGATCCTCTTCAGGATCCTCCTCGGGGTCCTCCTCTGGTTCCTCCGCAGGGGCACCAGGGACTGCCTGACCTTGACCGTCCTCGACCAAGTCCTGAACCACATCCTCTACTAGAGCCCCAAACTCAGTCAGGATACGGTCGGTCCGGTCTCGGACATCACCAAGTACCTGAGCAAGGCGATCAGTAGTCGCCTGAGCCAGCTCTTTAAAGGCATCAGTCCGCAGCTACTCCTCCAGAACCGAAGCCTCCAGCTCTCAAATCCTAGCACTGTGTACTCGGAGGGCTGCCTGGAGACGCTCTATCTCCGTCTGGCACTGACGATTGGCGCTACCCAATCGCCTCCGCTCATCATCCACGGCGAGTACTACCCGATCGGGGTAGGAATAGGTCTTCCAATAGTCGCAACGCCTGATCTTGCGTACCGGGGACCATCGACACACGGGCCCATCGGGGCTCTCCTGGTAGGTCAGCACATGACATGCAGGCCCCTCCAGGTAGACCTCGTCGGCAGGTACGGGCTGAGATGGCCCGGCACCCCCAGAAGCATCTTTACCCTCCATCCGCTACATTACAAGTAATATTACAAAAAAAAATGTTAGACATATAAATCAAGGCAAAGGGCATATTCTCAAGTACAAAACCGTAGCCTATCGTAACCAACTATAACCAAGGCATAGTAAGTATAAATCACTCAAGCTACCCAGATCAATTCAAACTTAGGCTCTGATACCACCTGTGACGACCCCAACTCCCCCTAAGGCGTACCAAAGGGTTCGGCGGACCGCCTGCCCAACTCTCGCCAGGACTCACTCACTCGTATCTTATGCATACATCCATAGACAATAAATAACATCGCAATTCAAACTTATAATATACATCGATGCACAAATTCAGATACAAAGCTTCTATACATCCAAAGTACTTAAAAGTGTATACAATCCAAGTACAATGCATCCTAAGCGAATGATAGCGTGAGTACAATTCAAAAGTCAAAACAACTAGTCTATGCTATTCTGTACACGTCTCACGCCTTACTCGTACCCCTGTAAGGAAAACAACATTAAAGGAGTGAACTAAAGCTCAGTAAGGTTCCAAATATCAAATTGTTTATCAAATAAAGTAACAATGGCATAATGGAGAAATAGCGAGCAAAACAAATCAAGAAATGAGTAACAACACTTCATATAGCTAAACACGAAATTTTTCCGCATTTCACATATAAGGATACAATTGCTCGTATATTGGCTCCACCATAGCTTGATCGATTAGTAGTTGACAATCCGTCAACTTTCAATTGAAAAACTAGCCCAGTAGATCACCACTTAACTCCAATCTCCGTCCACCGATCAAACCCCTTACCGGACCCGAACTCCACAATAAACACTGGTGGTAATACTCGAGTATACTGATTAGTCGAGGAGATAACACTCCACTTGACATCACTAACTACCCAGGGTTCGTTATCTAATCGACCAGGCCCTTTGCCGGCTCGACTTGACTAACTAGCCACAGGGTTTTTGGAATTCCAGACAAGTTACAAGTCATATGCACGTATAGCAAGTCAATTGCATTTGATGAGCAAGAACAAATCACATTAGGGCAAGTAAGATAAAGTACACTCTTGCCCTAGTAGTTCACTTATGTATCATGTAATCACATTGGACAAGTGTTAAACACAAATGTCAAGCTCAATCAGATATTTGGAAGCACTCACCAAAATGTAGTGCCTCAGTGATCCCGTCCGGGTTGTACTGCAGGTTTGGAGTCCAAATCTACGATAAAACTTTGTTTAAGATCTTTGAAAAGCAACTAAGGTTCGAAACTTAAACGTTTCGTTCAATAAGAATCAAGTAATTGAAATTAGTTTGGAGAATATTCGTGAAACACTTGCTCGCTTTTCAAACTGGGACATTTTGTAGCAGTTATACTTGGGAATACCATTTGAGTTGAAAGAACGAGGAAAATGTATTTCTAGTAGTCGTTATTTTATTTTCCAAGGGTACAAGTTCGGCCAAGTTCTAACTTATATATCTCGATAAAAGAAGACGCGAATATCCTAGATGGTTCAAGTGGTATTCGCTTTCAAGCCTTACTCAAGTCGCAAGTGTTTCTACTTGGTCCTTAAGCGTAAATTTGGGCAGCACGCCCTTTATTTTTACCTATTTCCAGCCATTTATGGCTGCATTCATTTCCTCAATCAGTCCCAAAGTCACACACAAAATAATCTCATTTCAATAGCCGTTCACTAGGCTCAAAGTCATGCAAGTACCAAACCAAGCTAGGAACATGTGCAGAAATGAAGTTTGAGTCAAGAAACAAAAGACAGATTTGACGTTGTTTTGCGTAATGGACACAACTAAGGCTACACTTATCCGATTGGTGTAAAATGTATACCGTTTCGAAGCTAAGATAAAGGGCTACAACTTTGATGAAGGCCACTCAGTCCAGTTTATAGTGTAGCTAGGTCAAAATTTCAATGTACAAAACCAGAATCTTACAAACAGGTTAGCTAACCGCACTACAGTTAAATGAGAATAACTTAGGCTACCGAACTCCGATTGAGGTATTTTTAAGGGCGTTGGAAAGCTAAGACATATCACTACAACTTTTGTGTTTTGGCCAAATTCTAAGTCAGTACGCATCAGGGTGAACAGATGCAGTCAGATTGATGAAATGTCAAAACTGTCCCTCAAGTTCTACCTATGGCAGTCAGGGGTAGTTTTGTCTTTTCACATGATACTGTGCTCTGATTGAGCTAAAATTTTACATCAAGCTATAAAACATCATTATCTACAACTTTCATGTTTTATGCTAAACCTAATTCGGCCTCCAACCTTGTCAAATAGAACCGGTCAGAACAGGGCAGGTGAAAAACTGAAATCTGGAATTTGGGGTTTCAAAGGGAAATCTCTTCATTTCTTGCTTAAATCACTACCACAACCTCTTATACAAGCTTACATATACCATATACCATCCAAATAATAGAAATTTCAAGTGAACCATTCAAACCCTAACCCAAAATTAATCACTACAATCATCCAAAGGCACATGAATTAAGCATCACAAGCAAGATTACAAATCACTACTCAACTTAGACAAGACTACGGGAAATAAATGTGATGGTCAGCCCATATACCTCTCAAAGATGCTTAGAAGAGTTATCCACCACCCTCTCTTGTAAACCTCTTGCACACCAAGCCTTCCAAGTGCTCAAAGAAGGTTTTAATCGGTTTAGAATCTTGTTTTTTCAACTCAAATGGCTCAAACTTAAGATGAATTGAAGTTGTTTTCTCTTTCTCTCTCTCTCTCTTGCTCACAGCTGGTAGGAAGGAAATGAGGAGAAATTGTGTGTTTTGTGATGATAAATATGGAGGAAAATTAGTTAGGCCAAGGATGGCCGCCACTTGTCGCCACCACAAACTATCTCAATTTTGTTTCTTTTCCTTGCATTTTTGGCTCAACATTTTCGGCCAAGAGAGCTGAGGATGAGGGAGATATTTTGCAACAATATCAAGGATATGTGATGGTACGGAAGTGGTAGTCAAGTAGGGTGTTCAATCGATAGTGAGCGATAACCGTCGGTTCGGGCCGATTTTTCTTAAATCGCGTATACTTGGTTTTAACTTATAATTCACTAACTTATTATTATCACTTCTAATCACACACTTAATATCATCTAAAACTCACTCTTAATCACCAAATTTGATCCACACTCCGTACCGGATAGTCACACTACGGGTAGATGTAAAAACCCTAATTCGCACTATCTTGAAAACAAAAGGGAAAACCCTGAATTCTATGTTCATTTACACTTATTGTGGGGTGATTAAGTAGTAAGGCTATTATAATGTAATATTTTTCAAATAAAAGGGAATTTTTAAGAAAAATATAAGGAATTTGCACGTCCTCACAGAAGGGACACCATCCATCTTGCTTCTTGTAGATTTGTGGAAGAAATCACCAAGAAACCTAGAAGATCTTTGACCTTTCTTGAGGAAACTTGAAGGGGTGAAACTTGGAAGGAAATTTTGAGGTTGAATCACACTAGATCTAGTTAGATCTTGAGGTAAGGACCGAAAATCACCCTTAATCTTTAATTTCTAGCCATCAAAATGTTAGATTCACTTCATTTAAGTAAGATCCATAGTAGATCTAGTAAATTTCTTGAAGATATACCGCTAGATGTTCTAGTGGTTTAAATACTAGCATAGCTCTTGAATTGTTGGTTGGATTTACTTGGAAATTTTCCATTGATAACCAAGAGCAAATGATTGATGAAGCCCTTAAGGATTTGGGTGAGTTTTTGTTGGTTAAATGATTGTTTTGTTGGCGAAATTCTTGAGAAATTTTTGGATAAGCTAGCCAAAGAGAGTTAATTTTCAACCTTCATTTTCAACATTTTTGTGCTCTTTTTGACTAAATTTCACTCAAGTGACTTGGTATTATGTTAAACTATGATTATATGTTGAATTGGAGTTGAAATCTAGGAATTTTAACGGTTAAAAGTCATTTTTATTTCACCATTTTTGGGCTAAGAACTATCCGGGCAGCATTGGTGAACTCGAGACTATTTTGGCCTTGATTTTGTGTTTGCACGCGTCGAATTTTTGGGAAAACTAATCTAGATACATATCATTTTCATAACTCGAGCTTTCATATCGAGTTCAAGTGATTTTGGTTTAGTTTCGCAAATTGTTGAGGCAAAACTTATTATTTTTTTCTTTACGTGTTTATAGGAGTGATTGAAGACTGTGATACCGATCCTAAATTGGATTCAGGGCTTTAATATATTGGTGAGTTTCCATGCATGTTATCTATCTTGAATTTGCAAATGTGACATAGATGTGAACTTGATGTTGTGACTGAGATGAATAGTGTTTTGAATTGTGGAAGTGTTGTGATGTCGCTTGGATTGTTACCCTATCGACGATCAGTGATTGAGTGTGCATGTTAATTCTTGAGTCCTATAGGTAAGTCTGTTGATTTGAGCCAGTCATAGGACTTGGTCGAGGAGATTTTATGAGTCATAGGAGAGTGTTTTATATTCACTAGACTTGGCATTTAGACTTGTCCTTTTTGAAGTGAAAACTATGGTATGTTCGAGCAATACCCATTTTAAGTGTTTTGGATTTCCGGCCTGGTAGGGGGAGTCATTGGAAGGAGAATGAAGTAAGTGGAATTCTACATAAGGATAAAACTTGAGAGTCGATGGTGTGAGAACCCGTAATTTTTCCAATTTCTAGGTTTTATTATATTTCTAGGTTTTCTTATTTTCAATTATTTGTTTTCTGCACTTTCTGTATCCGGAAAATTTTCTAGATAAATTTTATGAGTAAATATAATTTTTAGATGATTTTTCTAGTATTGAATAGGTTTTGAGAAATTAAGAGTGAATACCGGACGTGGGACCCACTAGTGCGAAAAGTTCGGCAATTTTCGACCAACTAGGTTAAGTTTTGGATACTGGATTTAATTTACCAGGTGTTAAGGGATAAGTAGAGGATGTTATTTGGATTGGTGTGAGAGGGAACAAAGACATAGAGATTCATTAATTAGGTGACAAGTGTCACCATTTGATTGGGCTACCTTAAGACTTTCTTACCATTGACTTAAATGACCAAAAATGACCCAAATATCTTCCAAAAATCTTCAAGAAGAGCCGGCCCTCTCAAGCTTTCTTTCTCTCTCTCTTATTCCAAGTACAAGGAAGAAAACACTTCAATCTTGCTCCAAATCGTCAAAACTAACCATCCAACCTTGAAATTACTCCATAAAACCACTTCAATTAGAGTTAGTAAGTGGATTTGTGGAGTTATTTGGAAGGTTAAGGTGACCCATAGCTCTCTCTCTCTTGTTTTAAAGGTAAGTCATGAAGTACCACTCTCCTCCCTCTAATGATGCTTAATTGATGCTTAGTGGTGGTATAAGGTGCCACTTTATGGATTATATTGTGATTTTTGGTTGAATTGATGAACTTTTGTAATTTTTGGGGATTTTTCTGTTTTAATATGAGTATGATTGTGTGGCTATATATGATGATTGGAAATGGTATATAATGATTCTAGAAGGTGGAAAAAGTGGAAGATTGCAAGTAATTTCTGTTTTGGAAGAAATCTGGAAAATTAGGGTTCCTTGGTTCTTCATTCTGTCCGAAATTTTAGGTCATAGATAGAGGCCGAACTGGCCTTAGCTCAAAACATTAAAGTTGTAGGGAATGACATTTTAGAGGTGCCTACAAAATTTCAGGTCAATCGGTACAGTGTGGAATGAGATAAGTCGAAATTACTATTGCTGTTCTGGTTTTACCCGAAATTGAGATTTGCGACTGTAATTGGGTGGTTTGGTCTGAATTGCTTCTGAATTGGTTGTTGAGGCCTTCTGATGAAATTTAGCCCTATTTCTTAGCTTTCAGATGGTTTTGGAATTTCTGGATTTGGACTTGTAGAGCCTGAGTTATGATGTTTCCGCTAGAATGCGTTTTGGTGAATCTGTTTTACGTTTTTGATGTGGTATCTTGCATTTTTGACCTGTTTTCACTAAAAAATGGGTTGAGTGACCTTCTGTGATGTTGTAGCCCTATCTTTTAGCTTCGAAATGGTGGGTCTTATACCTTCATCCGATAATTCTAGGGCATTTGGTGCCATTACCGCAAAAAGAGGTCAAAAACTGTTTTTTCAAGGCCAAAGCTAATTGCATTTCCGAATTTTCTGGTTTTCTCTAATGTTTGTATATGTTTATGGAACCCTATTGGGGTCATATTTGGCATTGATTTATGATTCGTTATCGAGTCTCATTGTACTTGTTTACATGTTTTAAGGCTTACTCTTATTCCGGTCATTTCCTAGCTAACTTTTGTACTTGTACTACTTTGAGCCTAGTGAACGGCTTTTGGGAAATGAGATGAATTTTGTGTGAGATGTTGGGACTGATTTGAGGAAATAATGAAGCCATGATGGCTGGAAAATAGGTAAAAACAAGGGATATGCTGCCGAAATTTTACTTGAAGGCTAGTTGGATTTACTTGTGATTTGAGCAAAGGGCTTTTGGGTTGTTTGCGCCTAGGTCTTTGTGACGGCCCCACCACCCCCTAGGGCGTACCCCAGGGTTCGGCGGGTCGCTTGCCCAGCTCTCGCCGGGACTCACTCAAACACTACAGTCCTCAAATGAATTTCAAGATAAATCTCAGATATTACATCCAATTCACATCACGAGTACCAGAAAGTAAAACCTAGAAAAGCTGAGAACTATAACCACCACAACAAATATATACATCTTACTAGTCAACCTAAAACAAGTACAAGTTCACTTGTCTATAATCGAAACCCTAAACACCTTCCCGAGCGATCCCCGCGTCGGCCCCCTGCTAAGGAAAACAAAAGGAAAGGGGTAAGCTATATGCTTAGTAAGTAAACAGGGGTAAAAGCGTAAATTTCACATTTAGATAAGCAATTATTTCACAAAATGCCAAGTCAAGTGCAAAAGTAACAATACAAAGGAAGGATACAGGTTGGCTCCAAAGCCAAGTCGTTTGCCATGCGTGACCTCCTGCTGACACTCCGTCGACCACAAATAAGGTCCGTAGAACTCCACTTGTACACCCACCGAACACCTTATCACCTTCACTGGCCAGTCACCTCACAAACTTGCCCGGGCGAACGAAATCACAAACTTGAGCTTGAGTCACAAGATCGGGTCACAAACTTGGTCCACATACTCGGTGAACCGGATTCACAAACTTGGTGACCTCAAACCAAATTGGACTGACTTCGACCAAGCCCTAACCAGCTCGAATAGTCCATCTAGGTATTGAGATCGGGCTCCAAACTCACAAACTTCACAAAATTATTCAAAAATCATCCCGAGCCACAAGCTCAAGGGTTTTAATTCCAAAACTGCTCATATACACAAGCCATGTACAAATATGTGCGCAAATTTAGGGTTTAGGTCGAGTGCGATAAAGTACACCCTCGCCTAAGTACCCTCTTCATACATATCGAAACACATAAGAAACTAACACACAAGAGCGGCCTGAATACTTACCCAAAATACAAAAGTAGTACAAAAGCGGAAATCACTTCGTGTGTTGGCTAGTAGTGGGCCCCACCGGCTCCGCCTAGCTCACCACGGTCTGAAATAAAGATTTTATCACATTATATCACAAACGGCTACTAACAGACCCAAAACGGGCAAAACGGCAAAATTGGCACATGCAAGTGCACGGAACGGCAAAAGGAAACGGCCAAATCTGCCATCTCAAACTGTTTTGATCAAAGATTAGGCTAGGAATGTCGGATCAAAGTGAACGAGATACTGTTTCGAAGCTATGAGAAAGGGTTACAAATCCCCTGAAGAAACTTTAATCTAGATCTGAATGGAAGCAGGTCGAAATTGTAGAAAACTATACCAGAAATTTACGTCTTAGGGTGACGAACAGGGTTGTTTGCTGGACCATAACTCCCAGCTCACAAATCCAAATCAGGAAATTCCAAAGGCATTAGAAAGCTCAGACATAAGGGTAAAACTTTGATGTTTTGGCTAAGACCTGAATCTATTCAGAACAGAACGAAAATGGAGTGCCAAAGTACCCGTCAGAACTGTCCAGATTCAAAGGCAGTTCTGACAATAAATCTTGTTTCGGTCATAACGGGAGCTACGAAACTCGGATTTCGACGCACTTTATACCAATTCTAAGCTAAAACCAAGATCTACATTTCTTATGAAGGAGTCAACATCCAGATCGTACGGTATCAAAACCGAAAAAGTCACGGGCAGAAGCTAAACTAAAAACGCACAGAATCTGATGTTCAGAACAGGCTTGAGTATTTCATCTATAACTCATGATACACTAATCCGTTTGACCTGAAATTTTACAGGCATATACAGGACTTAAGGGGCTACAATATTTAAGAAGGCCACTCAGTTCAATTTCGAGTGTAACTATGTGAAAAATGTAATATACTACACCAGAATCGCAAAACAGGTTCACAAACCGTATTCTAGTACAAACATCATAAAACAGCCTACATAAGTCCAAATCCAGAAATTCTAAAGCCATACGAAAGCTTAGAAACATGGCTAAAATTCATCAGAAGACCTCAAAAACCAATTCTGAAGTATTCCCAACCAAAATAATCCAATTACAGACGCAATTATCAAATTCGGGTAGAAACAGGGCAGAAGGGGTAATTTAGTCTTTACACAGGTTACGTTGCTCCGATTGAGCTGAAATTTTGTAGGCATCTCTAAAACATCATTCCCTACAACTTTCATGTTTTAACCTAAGGCTAATTCGGCCTCTAACATGGAGCACTAAAACCGGACAGAATGGAAGTCATATTTTCCAGAAATCTGGAAATTTGGGATTTCAGGGGCAATCTCTTCATTTTCTTGATTCAATCACTACCACAACCTCTTATACAAGCCTATATACATCATATACCACTGCTACAACAAGTATAAGAAGGAAATCAGTCAAACCCAAAGTCATATACATCACCCCAAAATCATCACAACAACTTGTATAGCTACTAATCTAACCAAAACACAAGCTATATAACATCTTAAACAAAAATAAAAGAACCAAAGCCATGGGTCAGACCTTATACCTCAACAAAAGGGCTTGCAAGAGTAATACTTCATCTCCTCTTGAAATTTCTGGTTCCTTAAGCTTCCCAAGCTCTCAAACTATTGATTAATCGGTTTAGATTTCTTGTTTTCTCACTTAAGTGGACCAAACTCAAGATGGATTATGATTTCTTTCTCTTGGCTTTTCCCTCTCTTTCTCACGGTTCATATGGCAGAAATAGAGGCTGAAATGAAGTGCAATTGAAGCTTCAAAGAAGGTTAAAAGGATAGGAATTGATTTGGGTCAAAGGTGACAAGTGTCACAAGTTGATTGGTAGTCAAAATTTTTTCTTTTCTCTTGTTTTCTTGGTCAAATATTGTGGCTGGTGTATGAGATATTTTGAGGGTTAATTAGCTGAAATAAAATGAGAAGATTAAGGTAATAAAGTATGGGTCAAGTGGTGTGTTTACTCGGTAACAAACGGTACCCGTCGGTTCGAGCCGATTTTTCTTAAATCGCGTATACTAGGGTTTTTACTTTCTAATCACTAACTTATTATTATCACTTCAAATCACATAATATTTCCTCATCCAAAAGTCACTCTTAAGCACCAAATTTGATCCTCAGTCCGTACCGGATAATCATCTGGCGAAAAATCGCGAAAACCCTAATTTGCTCCAATCTTGAAAACGAAGAGTGAAACCCTACTTTCTAGGTTCATTTGCACTTGTTGTGGAGTACTTGAGTAGTAGGATCACATTAAATGAATAATTTCCAAATAAAAGGAATTTTAAGAAAAGTGTGATGAATTTTACAATTTCATAGAATAAAATTAGGGTTTTGATTCAAATATGAGGGATTTAAACATAACCTGCTAGTCACAAGTAAACTAGGGTTTTAAAGTACAAGTAGGGTTTCTAGTCTTTAAAATAAAACAATGTTTTAAGACAAAAATAAAATAAAAAAAACCATAATCTTTTCTTTGAGATTAAACAAAAATAGTATCCTAAACTTTGGGGTATCACAGTCTTCATGTTACCTTTTCGTTTCCAAGAAAATCATGTTTTCCACCCTTGCATTAGTATTTATTTGGCAAGGCGTACGACGTGTAGTCGAGCCTCACTTGTGCATTCCGTTTACTCGATTTTGGATATGAAACCTTCAATTAGTTTACTTTGATTATTTTAGGGTTTCTTGGCGATTAAGGCCAATCTGAAGTGAAAACTTTTGAAGTTGAGCCGGTGAGTGTACCACTCCCCTCCATTGCTGTTTAACTTGATTTCTGCTCTGCAATCTGTTTATTTGTTTGAGACGAGGGTGTACTTTATCACACTCGTTCTCTTGTCTGTTCATATGCCAATTTACTATGCAAAATTTGAATCTGTTATCTGTGTCTGCATCTGTTCGGATTTCTATGACCTATGAGCTCAGTCCTGTGGCTAAGTTATTCGAGTCGGGCCGGCAAGGGCCTGGACGATTAGATAACGAACCACGGTAGTCTGTTCGGGGATTTTGGGTATTGAGACCCTTGATTCCGGGTATACTCGAGTATTACCATTTTGTTCGTTTGAGGTGAGCGGGCCCGGTAAAGGGGTGTTTGGTGGACGAAATTCGGTGCGAAGTGGGTCTACGGACGCGTTGGTTCTATATACGTTGACGGAGAGTCAACCGGTTTGGATCAAGTACTGCGCTGGAAATTTGGCTCCTGAGAGCCACCTGTATCCTTCCTATGTGAATCATTAGTTGCTTTACTTTACATCTGGCATGTGTATCTGATTTGTTAAATGTGAAATGCCATGATTTTTCTGCTATATGTTTGGTACCTCATTGAGCGCAAGCTCACCCCTTTCTGTTCCTTTTGTTTTCCTTACAGAAAAATAAATACTTTTGGACTGGATTTGACAAATGGCTGCCAAATTGAGCTAGTTGAACATATCTTTTGTATAGCTCATGTATTAAAATCTTAAATGTACTTTTGGGAACTGTTTTCCTTTTGATTTGGCAAACCAGACATGTATCCACTTTTGAATACTTTTGTATGCCACTTTGTCTTGTAAATGCTAAGTTTCAAGATGGGAATGTTTGCTTGGTATTTGGTTGGGTTCTGACGGGTCGGTTACTATTCATAGCCGACTTCGACTTTATTTTTTTATTTTTTACCCGCGTTGGTAAGTTTCGGGATGTATTAGCTCGTTCTATACCGAACCGTTAGTCCTGGCGAGAGCTGGGCAGGCGACCCGCCGAACCCTCTGGTTCGCCTTAGGGGGAGGTGGGGCCGTCACAGATGGAGTGTCGACTACGTGAAATAAGATCAAGATTCATGAAAATTGGCTTCTAAGAGCCACCCGTATCCTACCCCCTTGATATTGTTAATCGCTTTACTTACTCGCTTTGAATTGTGAACTTGAAGTATAATTTGAACTGCTCTATGTGGTTATATGCCTTTTTGGAACTCGCTAGGCATTAGCTCATTCCTTCAAATTTGTTTTCCTTAACAGGAATTGAGAACCTGAGTAAAGCCGCTGTCAGTTAGGGTGTGACCCTGTTTCTTTTGTATCTTATTTTGGGTTGTTAAACTTTGAATTCGATAGTTTGGAAGCTTGTAAGACGAACTTTGATTGTATCTTAAGTACGTTGGATCATATTTTTATTAGTCGGGTTGTAAGTTGAACTTAGTTACGTTACAAGTTGTGGAATTGTTATTTAAGTACTTCGGAAGTATTTTATTCGATCGTGTGAGTGAGTCCTGGAGCGAGTTGGACAAGCAGCCTGCCAAACCCTTTAGTTCGCCCTAGGGGAAGGTGGGGCTGTCACAATATCATGAAGTAACTATGAAGCATGAAAAACTTTGACAAAAAACTAGAAGCCACAAGTTGGAAAACATAGCTTCATCCTATGGTTTAGACAAGAAAATTTCCAGCATGCCTCTCTTCATTTTTCTCACTAAAACAGCACCTCACTAACTCACTTTCAATCATAAATCACATAATAATAGGCTTGTAACATGATTTAAGGTATTAATCAGACATTCCAACAAAACTCAGCAAAGAAATTTGCATCTAAGAGCTCAAAACTCAAGCCTCCTCCACGGTTCAAAGCTGGAAAAAAAATCCAGCAAGAAGACAGTTTGCCAAATGAACTTTCCTCCAACAAAACTCTTTATTTTTCACTCAAACCCAACATGCATGTAAAGATTAGTGAGTTATGAAGTATATTGAACAAAAATCTGAAATTTTGCAGCCAAAAGTTCATGGAGAAAATTGGAAAAGTTCCCTCTCCCTCACTCGGCTAGCTCAACAGATTACCAACTAGGTTCTTTGAAGATTTTTCATCCAAGTTACTAATTTTCTTACACATTTCCACGGAAAATACACCATATATCATGTTTAACATAAGATGAAGCATATAGCATGAGTTCTTAACAAAGAAATTCATCAAAGTCCCAAATACAAAGTTGCAAATCAAAACTATCCATCACATGCTTAACACATAGCTTAATCTTGGAGATTTTAGTGGTCATGGCTCACATGCATTCTATATTTACAACAATATTCATCTATCAAAAGGGATTCAAAGATTTTCTAGCAACTTGCAGCAAAACAAGAACTAAAATATAGAAAAAAATAGCTCTTCATAGTCGGTCTAAGTTGGAGAAAAATTTCCAACAACACACAAATTTCTACCTTTACCATCTTCAAAACAAACATGCAACTAAAACTCTATAAAGTATGTGAAAAAATTGAAGTTTCTAGCCATTTTACCTTATTTTCGTATTGCAACTCAAGCTGGAAGTTAGCTCACTTTGCTGATCTCTTCTTTGTTCAAACAAGCTAGAAATAGAGGCAAGATTCGCGTTTTCTTCCAGCTCTCTCTCTCTCTCTCTCAACTAGAGTGGAGGCAAACAAGAGAAATTTTCTCAGCTCTCCCTCAAGTTCTCTCGGCTGGAAATGAAGCAAGACAAGGAAATAATTCTCTCAACTCTCTCTCAAGTGCTCTCAGCTGGAATGGAGGATGACAAGAGAAAAGAACAAAAATTCTTGTCAAAAGTGTTGTTGGTCATGCAAGACAACCTACACTTGGCACTCCCCTTTTTACCACTTGTCAAGCATGAAAAAGTCAAGAACTAATCTAACAATCACCCCACACTTTTATGTTATTGTGAGAACCCGTAAAAACCCTAATCTTTTCCGAGGGTTTTATTTCCTTTAATAGCATGTTTTCTGCATTTCCTGGCTTAGGAAATTTTCCTGAGGAATTTTTATGAGTACTTATAGTTTTTAGATGATTTTTCTAGCCTTGGAAAGTTTTTGAAAAATTAAGAATATATAATGGACGTGGGACCCACTAGTGCGAAAAGTTCGGAAAAATTCGGCCAATTAGGTTAAATTCCGGATACTGTGTGAAATTTATCGGGTGTTAAGAGATAAGTAGAGTATGTGAAATGATTGATGTGAGAGGAAAAAGAAGGGATAGGAATGCATTAATGGTAGTGCCAAGTGTCACCATTTCATTGGTTTTGACTTAAGATTTACTATTCCATTTTTTTGACTTTTGACCAAATTGGTTAAATATCTAAAATTTAACCAAAAATCACCATTTTATCTTACCATTGTGGCCGGCTCTCTCTCTTGCAAGAAGGAAGAAAACTCTTCAATATTTCAAGCTTCCAACTAGCTCAAATCAACCAAACCAAGTGTTTAAACTAGTTTCTACTCCATACAATCTTACCATTTGGTGTTAGTGGTTAGTTTGGTGAAGTTCTTGAAGAAGCTAAGGTGTCCTATACCTCTCCCTCTCTTGTTTACTAGGTAAGTGGTGTATAAACTTTCCCCTACATCTATTGATGCTTAATTTGTGCCTAGTGGAAGCTAAAGTGATGATATTTGTGATTTACTTCTTGGTTTGAGATGAATTGGTGAAGTTTTTATTTTTTTGAGGAATTTTCTGGTTTAATGTGATCATGATGTTGTGGTGATGTATGATGGTTGGTAATGAGGGGTAATGACTCTAGTAGGTGTGTTTGATAGGAAATTGCAACCAATTTTGGGTTTGGATTGAAATGAGAAAAGTTAGGGTTTCATAACCCCCTTTTCTGTCCGGTTTTGGATCATAGGGTTAGAGGCCTAATTGGCTTTTGCTCAAAACATGAAAGTTGTAGGTATTGATGAGTTTGAGGTGACTGTAAAATTTCAGGTCATTTGGAGTAGTGTAGAGTGAGATATGTCGATTTTACTGTTGCTGTTCTGGGTTGATCAGGATGGCAGAACTGCACTTGTATTTGGCTATTTTGACTGGAATTGCTTTGGATTTGGATGTTGGTGTCTTCTGATGAAATGTAGCTGGATGTCTTAGCTACCATATGCCTTTGGAATCAATGCATTTGGACCTGTATAGACTGAGTTGTACGAATTACAGCATAGTGTGATTTGTAAACCTGCAATTTCGGTTCTGGTTTGGTATTCTGCATTTTTGACCTAGTTGTGCTAGGATTTGGACTGAGTGGCCTTCTACATTGTTGTAGCCCTGTCTTTTAGCTTCGAGATGGTGGGTTTTACACCCTCATCCGATAAGCGTAGCGTATTTTGTGCCATTACCGCATTAGGAGGCCAAAACTGTTTTTGTTGTTGGGTCAAATGAGTTACATTTCCTGATTTTCTGGTTTGCTATAATGCTGGTATATGTTTGCAAAACCCTATTGGGGTTGTGATTGGCATTGCTTTATGACTCGTTATCGAGTCTCATTGTACTTGCTTACGTGTTCTAGGGCGTGACGGTGGTTCACGACATTCTCCTAACGGAAGTGCATGAAATAGCACTTAATTGATTGGTGAGTATACTACTCACTTAAATGTTACAATGTGGCTTTGGTATATGTGAATTTGATGCCTTGACGGCTAATATGGCTAATATTCCATGAGGGTGTACTTGACCGCCCTCACCCCCTTGTGATTCCATTCATGACTGTTTACCGTTTTACTGAAATACTGCACTTGCTATATGAGATATTGAATTCCATTCATGGAAAACTGATTTGGTGTCGTTTGGATGAATGTCCAACGGCCTTACTGTATTACTGAGCTCAACCCCGTAGGTAGTCAATTGGATCGAGCCGGCGAGGGCTTGGTCGTGAATATTGACGTGCCACGGGGACTGTACTGGGGAATCTTGTAGTAATGAGACTCTTGGTTCCGGTATACTCGAGTATTACCAAAATGACTGATTGGATTGCGGGCCCGGTTGGGGTATGTTTGGTGGAAGGAATGGAGTGAAGTGAGGTCTACGGTCGGGTATTCTTAAACATTGACGGAGGGTCAATGAGATTGGATCAAGAATGTAAGCGTGGAAATGGGCTCTTGAGAGCCATCCGTATCCTTTTACCGACTTGTTTTACTTCTTAATTGTGTACTTGAAATGAAAGATTTTGCTTATGTGATCTTTATTGCTTATGTGGTAGTAACTCACTGGGCTTAAGCTCATTCCGTTCCATTTGTTTTCCATACAGGAAAATGACCACTTTTGGAAAGGTTATACTTGTTGGTTGTCAAGTTGAGCTCATGTCAATGTATATTTTGAATAGCTCCTTGAGGGTGAAAACCCTAAGTGTTTTGTTTCAACCAATGGTTGGCTTGTAATTGGCTAGTTGCACATGTATGAACTTTTGGATATTTTGGTATGCCGCTTTGGCTTGAAATTGTTACATTTCAATGTGTGTATGTTTGGTTGATATTTGGTTGAATTTCGGATCAACTCGTATTTCAAACGGCTAAATGTTGAATTTTAATGTTTATATATGTTTGGTTGGATTTCGGAGCGATACGCATTTCAAACAGAGAAGGAAAAATTTTGGCGGGAATGAACAGGACCGAATCCGGCCAAGAATCCGGCCAGAACTGTGACGACCCCACCTCCCCCTGAGGCGTACCAAAGGGTTTGGCGGACCGCCTGCCCAACTCTCGCCAGGACTCACTCACTCAAATCACGTGCACACATCCATGGACCATAAATAACATCCACAATTCAAGCTTATAATTTACATTGATAGAGATCAGGGTACAAAGTCTCGATATACTTAAACTAGTTCAAAACGTATACAATCCAAATACAAAATGTTCCATTCGAGGAATAGCGCGAGTACAAGTCAAAAGTCAAAAGTCAAACAACTAGACTACGCTAGTCTTTACATATCTCACGCCTCGCTCGTACCCCTGTAAGGAAAACAAATAACGTGGTATGAGCTAAAAGCCCAGTGAGGTTCCAAATAGCAAATTGACCATTATTTATAAGTACAAGTTTTCGATATAGCAAAGTAAGGAGCATGAAGAGTTCATAAATGTGAGCAATAACACGTCAAGTAGAAATCTCAAAATGAGCGAGTGTAAAAGTTTTTCAAAATCAACAATAATCCAATAAGCAATAATCAATCCAAAGCATAAGGATACGGATGGCTCTCAGGAGCCAACTTCCATTCATCATCAGGAGCTTGATCACGTAGTAGTTGACACTCCGTCAACTTTCAAGTAAAGGAACCAATCCAGTAGAGCACCACTTACACGACTCTCCGTCCACCATTCACACCCCCTACTGGGCCCAAAATCCTCAATAAACATGGGTGGTAATACTCGAGTATACCGATTAGCCGAGGAGGTATCACTCCACTCGACAAAACAAGAGACCCAGGGTTCGTTACCCAATCGACCAAGCCCTTGCCGGCTCGACTAGAGTAACTCGCCACAGGGTTTCTGGAATTCCAGGAAGTGCGCACATCAAGTATATCAAGTCAATTGCAATCAATAAACAAGTATATCACGTAAGAGCAAGTGCGATAAAGTACACTCTTGCCCTGTCAATTCACGTATATAACATGTACTCATATTGGTCACGTATCAAGTTCAAGTATCTAGTGCAATTCAGTATTTGAAAGCACTCACCACAAGATATAGTGCCTTTACTGGTCACTTTCAGGTTATACTCTGGGTTCGGAGTCCAAATCTGCGATAAACTCAGTTTGAGAACTTTGAAACATGTCTAGAATTCGAAACTTAGACGTTTCGTCAATAAAGATCAAGAAATTGAAATTCACTTGGAGAGTAGTCGTGAAACACTTGCTCGCTTTTTAAACAGTAAAACTTTGTAACATTTTTACTTGAAAATGCCATGCGAGTCGAAAGTACAAGGAAAATATACTCCGAGCAATCATGATTTCATTTCTCAAGGGTACAAGTTCGGCTAAGTCCTAACATATAACCCTTGATAACAAAGCATCAAGGTCCTCGCTAGTTTGAGTGATAATCACTTAACCCTTACTCACGTTACAAGTATAGTTTCCTAGTCCTCGAGTGTAAATTCGGGCAGCATGCCCTTTGTGTTTACCAAATTTTCCAGCCATTTTGGCTTCAATCCTTACACAATCCAACCCAACATCATCCACAATATAATTTCAGTTCATTAGCCATTCCATAGGCTCAACACAACATAAGAACAAAAATCAAAGTGATAATAAGGGTGGAAATGTAACCTAGCAAAAGACAGATTTGACGTATGGTTGCGGAAATAACACATCCGAGGCTACGCTTATTGGATTGAGACGAAACTTATGCCGTTTCGAAGCTAAGACTCAGGGCTACAATGTTCATGAAGATAACTTGTTCCATTTTCCAATGCAACCTAGTCAAATACTCAATTTACAGAACCAAAACCCAACTAGTCGGCTATTTAACCACACTGCACTGGAATGGTCATATCTCAGGTTACCAAGGTCCGATTAAGGTGTTCTTTGAGGCGTTAGAAACCTAAGACAGGGCACTAAAACTTTCATGTTTTGGGCCAAGACTAAAACTGAACGGATTACAGCGAATAAATACCATCAAATAGACTGAACTGTCCACGCGGCATTCTGGAAGGTAACCTAAAACAGCAAGGGTATTTTCATCTTTTCACATGGTACGTTGCTCCGATTAAGCTGAAATTTTACAGGAACCTATAAAATACCATTCTATACAACTTTCATGTTTTGACCTAAGGCCAATTCGGCCTCTAACATAGGGTTACAAAACCGGACAGAAAGTTGGGGAAAATTTTCCAGATTCTGGAATTTTTGGTATTTAATGGAATTTTCTCAAATTTCTTGTTCTAATCACTACCAAACAACCTTATATAACCTTATTTACAACATTTACAACCACGCAACAAGTTTAGGCAGAAACTCTGAAACCCTAGCTTGCTTATTCATCCCAAAATTCATCACAACCACTTGGATAATCATGAAATCAAGCCAAAACTTAAGCTAAAAAAAACATCTTAAAGCAAGATTAAAGCAACAAGTGTAACATCCCGAATATTAGGAGGTTGTTTGTAAAGAAAATATTAAAGTATATTTCTTCGGGTTTGATTTAAAACCTTATTTTGTTTTAAACGACTAGAAACCCTAATGTTTTAATCAAAAACCCTAGTTTACTTGTGACTAAACGGTTTCTTAAATCTTTCATATTTTACTAGAGATTCTAATGTTAATTATTGAAATTGTAAATTCCTCACGTTTTCTTAAAAATTTCCTTTTATTTGGAAATTATTATTTATGAAGGCCCTACTACCCAATTGTTCAACAATAAGTGCAGATGAACCTGGAAATAGGGTTTTACACTTCGGTTTCAAGATTTGAGCAAAATTAGGGTTTTCGCGATTTTTCGCCGGATGAATTTTCGGTACTGACCAAGGATCAATTTGGTGATTAAAAGTGACTTTTAAGTGAAAAATCATATGTGAGTAGTAGCAATGATATAGGGTTAGAGTATGGGAAGAAAAAAAAACAGTAGTACGTGAGTTTTTAAGAAAAACGGCGCGAACCGGCGGGTCTCGCGCACTACCGGTTGAACGTACCACTTGACCACCACTTTCTTACCATACAAGATTATTGACTTTTGAGCAAAATATCTTCTTGTTTGGCAGCTGCTTTGACCGAAAATTTGAGGCTAGAAAATAGCAAGGAAGAAAGAGAAAAATGAAAGGTGGTGGTGGCGACAAGTGTCGCCACCCTAGAGTTTCTTGGCCAAGTGATTAACTAGCCTTCTTAAACCAATTTTCTGCACTTTCCTCTTCATTTTTCCAGCAGCTGGTCGACCAAGAGGGAGAGAGAAAGTGAGAGCAAGAAACAATTCCTTCTTCTTGATTCTAACCAACCAAGTGACAAATTAAATTTCTAAACCGATTAAACTTACCTTTGAGTGATTAGTTAGTGATTGTTGGTGAAATTTTGGAAAGAGAAAGCTTGGGCTACACTTGGTGAACTCTAATCAAGGTAAGAGGATGATATCTCTCTAACTTTCTCTTTCAATCATGGTTAAAGTAAGCTTAGTAGCTTGATTGGTGGTGGATTCATGGATGCTAGCATGTGTAGAAGTTTTTCCCCAATTTATTTGATGAACTAGGGCTGTGGAATTTCTGCCCAACTTGATGTATGATGCTTGTATGTTACAATTAATGTTGTATAAGATGTTTTGGTAGTGTGAGAGGTGAGAAATTGGGGAAAGTTGCACTAGAAACTACAAATTTCAGATTTCTGGAAATTCTAGCTTACATTCTGTCCGAATTTGTATCTGTATGTTAGAGGCCGAATTGGCTTTGGGTCAAAGAAGGAAAGTTGTAGAGAATGGTATTTTGTAGGTGCCTGTAAAATTTCATCTCAATCGGAGCAACGTAGGATGTGAAAAGTCCAAAATACCCTTACTGTTCTAAGTATTTCCCAGCAGTCCGTTTCATCAGTTAAGTCCAGTTTATCACGTTGTTTGACTAGGAGCCGTACTGATTTAGCTCTGGGCCAAAACATGAAAGTTGTATTATTCTGACTTAGCTTTTAAATGCCTCTAAGAACACCTGATTCGGACTTTTGTACTCTGAGATATGACCATTACAGGGTAATGCAGTTATATAGCCGATGAATTGGTTTCTGGTTTAGTAATTTGAGGATTTGACTAAGCTACATTAGGAACTGGACTAAGTGACCTTCATGAACATTGCAGCCCTATATCTTAGCTTCGAAACGGCATAGGTTACGCCTCAATCCAATAAGCGTAGCCTCGGATATGTTATTTCCGCATTCGTACGTCAAATCTGTCTTGTGCTAAGTTGAGTTTCTGCACTTGTCATTGTTGTGATTCTTGTTATTATGATATTGTGAGCCTATGGAATGGCTCTGGACATGAATTGTTGACATATGTGATGTTGGGTTGTGGTTGAGAAAAATAATGAAGCCTAAATGGCTGGAAAATTAGGTAAACACAAAGGGCATGCTGCCCGAATTTACGCTCGAGAACTATATAAATACACTTGCGACTTGGGTCGAATTGATATGAATAGTGCTTGAACCATCTAGGGTACTTGAGTATTTTTGTTCCGGGGTATATAAGGAAGGACTTGGCCGAACTTGTACCCTTGAGAAAGGAAATAATGATTGCTCGGAGTATGTTTTCCTTATACTTTCGACTTGCATGGCATTTTCAAGTATAAATGTTACAAAGTTTTACCATTTAAAAAGTGAGCAAGTGTTTCACACTACCATCCAAGTGAATTCCAATTTCTTGAATTTTATTGAACGAAACGTTTAAGTTTCGAATCTAAGTCGTGTTTCAAAGTTCTCAAACTGAGTTTTATCGCAGATTTGGACTCCGAACCCGGAGTATAACCTGAAAGTGACCAGTAAAGGCACTATATCTTTTGGTGAGTGCTTTCAAATACCGAATTGAACTTGATACTTGAACTTGATACGTGACCAATCTGATTACATGTTATATACGTGAATTGTAAGGGCAAGAGTGTACTTTATCGCACTTGCCCTTACGTGATATACTTGTTTATTGTTGCAATTGACTTGATATACTTGATTATGATGCGCGCACTTCCTGGAATTCCAGAAACCCTGTGGCGAGTTACTCTAGTCGAGCCGGCAAGGGCTTGGTCGATTGGGTAACGAACCCTGGGTCTCTTGTATTGTCGAGTGGAGTGATATCTCCTCGACTAATCGGTATACTCGAGTATTACCACCCGTGTTTATTGAGGATTTTGGGCCCAGTAGGGGGTTTGAACGGTGGACGGAGAGTCGTGTAAGTGGTGTTCTACTGGATTGGTTACTTACTTGAAAGTTGACGGAGTGTCAACTACTACGTGATCAAGCTTCTGGTAATGCAACGGGAATTTGGCTCCTGAGAGTCATCCGTATCCTTATACTTTGGAGTGAATATTGTTTATTGGATTATTGTTGCTTTTGAAAAACTTCTACACTCGCTCATTTTAAGATTGCTACTTGACGTGTTATTGCTCACATTTATGAACTCTTCATGCTTGTTACTTTGCTATACCGAAAACTTGTACTTCTAAATAATGGTCAATTTGCTATTTGGAACCTCACTGGACTTTTAGCTCATTCCACTCCATTTGTTTTCCTTTCAGGGGTACGAGTGACGCGTGAGACTTGTAAAAGACTAGCGTAGCCTTTTGTTTTGACTTTTGACTTTTTGGTCTTGTACTCGCGCTATTCCTCGAATGGAACATGTTGTACTTGGATTGTATACGTATTGAACTAGTTGGGTGTGTTGAGACTTTGTACCTCGATTTCTATTAATGTAAATTATAAGCTTGAATTGGGAATGTTATTTATGGTTCATGGATGTGTGTACGTGACTCAATTAAAATTGTGAGTGAGTCCTGGCGAGAGCTGGGCAGGCGGTCCGCCGAACCCTTTGGTACGCCTTAGGTGGAGGTGGGGTCGTCACAGATGGTATCAGAGCTCCTTTTGAGCTCGCGCCGGGAGAAGGTTCTCGGACTGTGGGAATTGACTTGTTAAGTGTGGAACGATTGTCTATTGTTGGAGACCTTAGTTAGTTATGCCAGGTGGAAATCTCTAATATGGATGATTTGCTCTTGGGACCGGCCGGCTCGAGTTGTGAATTGTCTTATTGTGGATTCTTGTACTTGGGTATCATATAGTGAAGAGCGTTAGAATAAGGGTCTGTATCTTGATTGCACTTGAGGTGAGTTTTGATGGAAAGGTTAAAGCGTGGATGATTCTAACATTTAACCTTGTTATTGGACCGATCAAAGGGGTTTGCAATACTTGAACTGTCTGAGACAGACTAAAATGAGCTCATTTGGGACTTGAACTTGTTTTGGCGAGTGTGCTCTTATGTACATGTAATGGACCTGATTTGATTTTTACACATGAGTAATATGACCTATATGTGGATTTGAATTCGGCGACTGTTTGAGAATGTGAATTGCTGGGTATAGGCTAGTCAAGTGAGTTCTTATTTGTACCCTTGCTTCTTGAACTTGAAGTAATTGAACCTACTTTTGAACTTATATGTTTGAACCCTGCTTTGACCTTGCTTTTGAACTTATTTGTATTTGTGTGGCTGTAGACCAGCTACTACTCCTCTGTAGCGGTTGAACTAAAACTCTCTGGTGAGCCTTTGCCTGTTGTGTTTCCAAGCACCGCCAGGGGTAAAATTTTCGACTTGAGAAATTTTCGACTTGAGGCTAAGCCATGTTCTAAATTTTTCGAATATCTGAGACTTTATTTTCAACTCAGGGCTAGTTATGTGAATTGAGCCCTTTTTGCATGATCTATTTGGTTATCTCTTAGCTCTTTACTAAATGATAAGGTCATATATAAGGGATTGGAGTGATTTCTAGTACCTGATTGACTTTAAAGGACTCTTAGTACCCGTTGGAATTTCGAGGGCGAAATTCTTTTAAGGAGGGGAGATTGTAACATCCCGAATATTAGGAGGTTGTTTGTAAAGAAAATATTAAAGTATATTTCTTCGGGTTTGATTTAAAACCTTATTTTGTTTTAAACGACTAGAAACCCTAATGTTTTAATCAAAAACCCTAGTTTACTTGTGACTAAACGGTTTCTTAAATCTTTCATATTTTACTAGAGATTCTAATGTTAATTATTGAAATTGTAAATTCCTCACGTTTTCTTAAAAATTTCCTTTTATTTGGAAATTATTATTTATGAAGGCCCTACTACCCAATTGTTCAACAATAAGTGCAGATGAACCTGGAAATAGGGTTTTACACTTCGGTTTCAAGATTTGAGCAAAATTAGGGTTTTTCGCGATTTTTCGCCGGATGAATTTTCGGTACTGACCAAGGATCAATTTGGTGATTAAAAGTGACTTTTAAGTGAAAAATCATATGTGAGTAGTAGCAATGATATAGGGTTAGAGTATGGGAAGAAAAAAAAACAGTAGTACGTGAGTTTTTTAAGAAAAACGGCGCGAACCGGCGGGTCTCGCGCACTACCGGTTGAACGTACCACTTGACCACCACTTTCTTACCATACAAGATTATTGACTTTTGAGCAAAATATCTTCTTGTTTGGCAGCTGCTTTGACCGAAAACTTGAGGCTAGAAAATAGCAAGGAAGAAAGAGAAAAATGAAAGGTGGTGGTGGCGACAAGTGTCGCCACCCTAGAGTTTCTTGGCCAAGTGATTAACTAGCCTTCTTAAACCAATTTTCTGCACTTTCCTCTTCATTTTTCCAGCAGCTGGTCGACCAAGAGGGAGAGAGAAAGTGAGAGCAAGAAACAATTCCTTCTTCTTGATTCTAACCAACCAAGTGACAAATTAAATTTCTAAACCGATTAAACTTACCTTTGAGTGATTAGTTAGTGATTGTTGGTGAAATTTTGGAAAGAGAAAGCTTGGGCTACACTTGGTGAACTCTAATCAAGGTAAGAGGATGATATCTCTCTAACTTTCTCTTTCAATCATGGTTAAAGTAAGCTTAGTAGCTTGATTGGTGGTGGATTCATGGATGCTAGCATGTGTAGAAGTTTTTCCCCAATTTATTTGATGAACTAGGGCTGTGGAATTTCTGCCCAACTTGATGAATGATGCTTGTATGTTACAATTAATATTGTATAAGATGTTTTGGTAGTGTGAGAGGTGAGAAATTGGGGAAAGTTGCACTAGAAACTACAAATTTCAGATTTCTGGAAATTCTAGCTTACATTCTGTCCGAATTTGTATCTGTATGTTAGAGGCCGAATTGGCTTTGGGTCAAAGAAGGAAAGTTGTAGAGAATGGTATTTTGTAGGTGCCTGTAAAATTTCATCTCAATCGGAGCAACGTAGGATGTGAAAAGTCCAAAATACCCTTACGGTTCTAAGTATTTCCCAGCAGTCCGTTTCATCAGTTTAAGTCCAGTTTATCACGTTGTTTGACTAGGAGCCGTACTGATTTAGCTCTGGGCCAAAACATGAAAGTTGTATTATTCTGACTTAGCTTTTAAATGCCTCTAAGAACACCTGATTCGGACTTTTGTACTCTGAGATATGACCATTACAGGGTAATGCAGTTATATAGCCGATGAATTGGTTTCTGGTTTAGTAATTTGAGGATTTGACTAAGCTACATTAGGAACTGGACTAAGTGACCTTCATGAACATTGCAGCCCTATATCTTAGCTTCGAAACGGCATAGGTTACGCCTCAATCCAATAAGCGTAGCCTCGGATATGTTATTTCCGCATTCGTACGTCAAATCTGTCTTGTGCTAAGTTGAGTTTCTGCACTTGTCATTGTTGTGATTCTTGTTATTATGATATTTGAGCCTATGGAATGGCTCTGGACATGAATTGTTGACATATGTGATGTTGGGTTGTGGTTGAGAAAAATAATGAAGCCTAAATGGCTGGAAAATTAGGTAAACACAAAGGGCATGCTGCCCGAATTTACGCTCGAGAACTATATAAATACACTTGCGACTTGGGTCGAATTGATATGAATAGTGCTTGAACCATCTAGGGTACTTGAGTATTTTTGTTCCGGGGTATATAAGGAAGGATTTTGGCCGAACTTGTACCCTTGAGAAAGGAAATAATGATTGCTCGGAGTATGTTTTCCTTATACTTTCGACTTGCATGGCATTTTCAAGTATAAATGTTACAAAGTTTACCATTTAAAAAGTGAGCAAGTGTTTCACACTACCATCCAAGTGAATTCCAATTTCTTGAATTTTATTGAACGAAACGTTTAAGTTTCGAATCTAAGTCGTGTTTCAAAGTTCTCAAACTGAGTTTTATCGCAGATTTGGACTCCGAACCCGGAGTATAACCTGAAAGTGACCAGTAAAGGCACTATATCTTTTGGTGAGTGCTTTCAAATACCGAATTGAACTTGATACTTGAACTTGATACGTGACCAATCTGATTACATGTTATATACGTGAATTGTAAGGGCAAGAGTGTACTTTATCGCACTTGCCCTTACGTGATATACTTGTTTATTGTTGCAATTGACTTGATATACTTGATTATGATGCGCGCACTTCCTGGAATTCCAGAAACCCTGTGGCGAGTTACTCTAGTCGAGCCGGCAAGGGCTTGGTCGATTGGGTAACGAACCCTGGGTCTCTTGTATTGTCGAGTGGAGTGATATCTCCTCGACTAATCGGTATACTCGAGTATTACCACCCGTGTTTATTGAGGATTTTGGGCCCAGTAGGGGTTTGAACGGTGGACGGAGAGTCGTGTAAGTGGTGTTCTACTGGATTGGTTACTTACTTGAAAGTTGACGGAGTGTCAACTACTACGTGATCAAGCTTCTGGTAATGCAACGGGAATTTGGCTCCTGAGAGTCATCCGTATCCTTATACTTTGGAGTGAATATTGTTTATTGGATTATTGTTGCTTTTGAAAAACTTCTACACTCGCTCATTTTAAGATTGCTACTTGACGTGTTATTGCTCCATTTATGAACTCTTCATGCTTGTTACTTTGCTATATACCGAAAACTTGTATTCTAAATAATGGTCAATTTGCTATTTTGGAAACCTCACTGGGCTTTTAGCTCATTCCACTCCATTTGTTTTCCTTTCAGGGGTACGAGTGACGCGTGAGACTTGTAAAAGACTAGCTAGCCTTTTGTTTTGACTTTTGACTTTTTGGTCTTGTACTCGCGCTATCCTCGAATGGACATGTTGTACTTGGATGTTATACGTATTGAACTAGTTGGGTGTGTGAGAACTTTGTACCTCGATTTCTATTAATGTAAATTATAAGCTTGAATTGGGAATGTTATTTATGGTTCAGGATGTGTGTACGTGACTCAATTAAATGTGAGTGAGTCCTGGCGAGAGCTGGGCAGGCGGTCCGCCGAACCCTTTGGTACGCCTTGGGTGGAGGTGGGGGTGCGTCACAGATGGGTATCAGAGCTCCTTTTGAGCTCGCGTCCGGGAGAAAGGTTGCCTCGGACTGTGGGAATTGAAACTTGTTAAGTGTGGAACCGATTGTCCCTATTGGTTGGAGACCTTAGTTAGTTATGGCCAGGTGGACAAATCTCTAATATGGATGATTTGCTTCTTGGGACCGGCCGGCTCGAGTTTTGGTGGAATTGTCTTATTGTGGATTCTTGTACTTGGGTATCATTATAGTGAAGAAGCGTTAGGAATAAGGTCTGTATCTTTGGATTGCACTTGAGGTGAGTTTTTTGATGGAAAGGTTAAAGCGTGGATGATTCTAACATTTAACCTTGTTATTGGACCGATCAAAGGGGTTTGCAATACTTGAACTGTCTGAGAGCAGAACTAAAAAATGAGCTCAATTTTGGGGACTTGAACTTGTTTTTGGCGGGAGTGTGCTCTATTGTACATGTAATGGACCTGATTTGGATTTTTACACATGAGTAATATGACCTATAATGTGAAATTTGAAATTCGGCGACTGTTTGAGAATGTGATGGCTGGTATAGGCTTAGTTCAAGTTGAGTTCTTATTTGTACCCTTGCTTTTCTTGAAACTTGAAAGTAAAAATTGGAACCTACTTTTGATACTTATATTTGAACCCTGGCCTTTGACCTTGCTTTTGAACTTATTTTTGTTTATTTTGTGTGGCTGTAGACCAGCTACTACTCCTTGTACGGTTGAATTCTAATAAACTCTCTGGTAGCCTTTGCCCTGTTGTGTTCCAAGCACCCGCCAGGTGGTAAAATTTTCGACTTGAGAAATTTTCGACTTGGAGGCCCTAAAGCCATGGTTCTAAAAATTTTTCAGAAATAATCCTGAGACTTTATTTTCAACTCAGGGCTAGTTTTATGTGAATTGAGCCCTTTTTGCATGATCTAAATTTGGTTATCTCTTAGCTCTTTTTACTAAATGATAAGGTCATATATAAGGGATTGGGAAGTGGATTTCTAAGTACCTGATTTGACTTTAAAAAAGGACTCTTAGTACCCGTTGGAAATTCGAAGGGCCGAAATTCTTTTTAAGGAGGGAATTGTACATCCCGAATATAGGAGGTTGTTTGTAAAGAAAATATTAAAAGTATATTTTCTTCGGGTTTGAATTTTAAAAACCCTTATTTTGTTTTAAACGACTAGAAACCCTAATGTTTTTTAATCAAAAACCCTAGTTTACTTGTTGAAACTAACGGTTTCTTAAAATCTTTCATAATTTAACTAAGAGAATTTTCTAAATGTTAATTTTGAAAATTGGTAAATTCCCTCACGTTTGTCTTTAAAAAAATTTCCTTTTATTGGAAAATTATTATTTATGAAGGCCCTAAACTTACCCAATTGTTCAATCAATAAGTGCAAGAGAACCTGGAATATGGGTTTTACACTTCGGTTTCAAGATTTGAGCAAAATTAGGGTTTTCGCGATCTTTTCGCCGGATGAAATTTTCGGTACTGAACCCAAGGATCAATTTTGGTGAATTAAAAAAGTGACCTTTTAAAGTGAAAAAATCAATAATGTGAGTAGTAGCAATGGATATAGGGTTAGAGTATGGGAAAGAAAAAAAAAACAGTAAAGTACGTGAGTTTTTAAGAAATAACGGCGGCGAACCGGCGGGTCTCGCGCTACTACCTTATACGGTAACGTACACTTGAACCACCAACTTTCTTACCATACAAGATTAAATTGAGCTTTTGAAGCAAAATATCTCTGTTTTTGGCAGCCTGCTTTGACCGGATAAACTTGAGGCTAGAAAAATAGCAAAGGAAAGAAAGAGGAAAAATGAAAGGTGGGTGGTGGCGACAAGTGGGTCGCCACCCTAGAGTTTCTTGGCCAAGTTGATTAACTAGCCTTCTAAAACCAATTTTCTGCACTTTCCCTCTTCATTTTTTCCAGCCAGTCTTGGGTCGACCAAGAAGGGAGAAAGATGAAAGTGAGAAGCAAGAAAACAATTCCCCTTCTTCTTGATTCTAACCAACCAAGTGACAAATTAATTTCCTAAACCGATTAAACTTACCTTTGAGTGATTAGTTAGTGATTGTTGGTGAAATTTTTGGAAAGAGAAAGCCTTGGGGCTAACACTTGGTGAACTCTAAATCAAAGGTAAGAGGTGGAATAATCCTCTCTACCTTTCTCCTTTTCAATCATGGTTAAAAGTAAGCTTTAGTAGCTTTGATTGGTGGTGGATTCCTGGATGCTAGCATGTGTAGAAGTTTTTCCCAATTTATTTGATGAAACTAGGGCTGTGGAATTTCTTGCCCAAACTTGATAATGATTGCTTGTATGTACAATTTAATAATTGTTAAGATTTGTTTTGGTAGTGTGAGAAAGGTGAGAAATTGGGGGAAAGTTGCACTAGAAACTACAAATTTCAGATTTCTGGGAAATTCTAGCTACATTCCTGTCCCCGTAATTTGTATCTGTTATGTTAGAGGCCGAGAATGGGCTTTGGGTCAAGAGATAAAGTTTGTAGAGAATGTATTTTGTAGGTTGGCCTGTAAAATTTCATCTCAATCGGAGCAAACGTAGGATGTGAAAGTCCAAAATAACCCTTACTGTTCTAAGTATGTTTCCCAGCAGTCCGTTTCATCAAGTTAAGTTCCAGTTTTAATCACGGTTGTTTGGACTAGGAGCGCCGTACTGATTTAGCTCTGGGCCAAAACATGGAGGTTGTAATTATTCTGGACTTAGGCTTTTTAAAATGCCCTCTAAGAAACACTGGATTTCGGACTTTTGTTACTCCTGAAAGAATATGACCCATTACAGGTAGCAGTTATATAGCCGATGAATTGGTTTCTGGTTTAGTAAATTTGAGGATTTGACTAGCACAATTAGGCTGGACTAAGTGACCTTCAATGAAACATTTTTGCAGCCCCTTATATCTTGCTTCGAAACGGCATAAGGTTACGCCTCAATCCAATAAGCCGTAGCCCTCGGATATGTATTTCGCATTCGATAGTCAAATCTGTCTTGTGCTAAAGTTGAGTTTCTGCACGTTGTCAATTGTTTGTGATTCTTGTTATTATGAATATTGTGAGCCTATGGAAAATGGCTCTGGAACAATGAATGTTTGACATAATGTGAATGTTGGGTTGGTGGTTGAGAAAATAATGAAGCCTAAATGGCTGGGAAATTAGGTAAAACCACAAAGGGCATGCTGCCCCGAATTTCGCTGAGACTTATATAAAATACAACTTGCGACTTGGTCGAATTGAATATGAAATAGTGTTTTGAACCATCTAGGGTACTTGATATTTTTTTGTTCCGAGGTTATATAAGGAAAGGATTTGGCCGAACTTGTCCCTTGCGAGAAAGGAATAATGATTTGCCCTCGCGAAGTATGTTTTCCTTATAACTATTCGACTTTGCAATGGCATTTTCAAAAGTATAAATGTTAAAAGTTTTACCATTTAAAGTGAAGCAAAGGGTTTTCCACTACCATCCCAAAGTGAAATTCCAATTTTCTTGAATTTTATTGAACGAAACGTTTAAGTTTTCTGAATCTAAGTCTGGTTTTCAAAAGTTCTCAAACTGGAGTTTTTATCGCAGATTTTGGACTCCGAACCCGGAAGTATAACCTGAAAGTGAACCAAGTAAAGGCACTATAAATCTTTTGTGAGTGCTTTTCATACGAAATTGTTTAACTTTGATCTGAACTTGGATACGGTGGACCAAAATCTGGGATTACATGTTATATTACGTGGAATTTGTAGGGCAAGAGTGTACTTTAATCGCACTTGCCCTTTACCGTGAATATCTTTGTTTATTGTTGCAATTGACTTTGATATACTTGATTATGAATGGCGCGCCTTCCTGGAAAATTCCAGAAACCTGTTGGCGAGTTACTCTAGTCGAGCGGCAAGGGCTTGTGTCGATTGGTAACGGAACCCTGGGTCTACTTGTTATTGTCGAGTGGGAGTGGAATATCTCCTGCGACTATCGTAATACCTCGAGTATTACCACCCGTGTTTGAGGATTTTGGGCCCAGTAAGGGGTTTGAAACGGTGACGGAGAGTCGTGTAAGTGGTGTTTCTACTGGATTGGGTTACTTACTTGAGTTGACGGAAGTGTCCTCTACGTGATCAAGCTTCTGGTAAATGCAAGGGAATTTGCTCCTGAGAGTCCATCCGTATCCTTAATACTTTGGAGTGAATATTGTTTTATTGGATTATTGTTGCCTTTTTTGAACTTCTACACTCGCTTCATTTTAAAGATTGCACTTTGACGTGTTATTGCCTCACAATTTATGAACCTCCTTCAATGCTTGTTTACTTTTGGCCTATAATCCGAAAACTTGTACTTCCTAAATAATGGTCAATTTTGGCTATTGGAACCTCAACTGGGCCTTTAGCTCATTCCACTCCATTTGTTTTCCCTTTCAAGGGGTAACGAGTGACGCGTGAGACTTTGTAAAAAAGACTAAGCGTAAGCCTTTTGGTTTTTGGAAAATTTTGACTTTTTTGGTTTGTACTCGCGCTATCCTCGAATGGAACATGTTGTAACTTGGAATTGTAAGTACGTATTGACTAGTTTGGGTGGTGTTTGAATTTGTAACCGTCGATTTCCTATTAATGTAATTATAAGCTTTGAAAATTGGGACTGTTATTTTATGGTTCATGGAATGTGTGGTAGTGAACTCAATTAAAATTGTGAGTGAGTTCCCCTGGCGAGAAGCTGGGCAGGCGGTCCCCGCCGACCCTTTGGGTACGCCTTATAGGTGGAGGTGGGGTTCCGTCACAAACAAGGATCAAATGGAATCAGATGGTTTTATCCTCAAAGCAAGTCTTGGAAGAGTGATTCTTCCACCCCCTTAGAAATTTCTTAGTTCCTCAAAGCTTCCCAATCTCACAAACTCCACTTTAATCGGTTTAAAAATTGGCGATTTTCTCACTTGGTTTGGCTAAAGATTCAAGAAGAAAAAGAAATTTTTTCTTTTGCCTCTCCCTTTTCTCCCTCTTCTCTTTTGGTCGACCACAGCAGGAGAAAATGAAGGGGAAGTCCAGAAATTGGTTTAATAAGGTTAGTTAATCACATTGGCCAAGAAACTCTAAGGGTGGCGACACTGTCGCCACCACCACCTTTTCATTTTTCTCTTTCCTATCCTGTTAATTTTAGCCTCTAAAATTTTGGTCAGACTTAGCTGGAAAATTAAGAAGATATTTTGTCCTCAAATATAATGAGCTCATGTGGTAAAGAAAGTGGTGGTCCAAGTTGGTGCGTTCCAATCGGTAGTGGCGGCGGGACCCCGCCGGTTCGCGCCGTTTTTTTTTCCTTAAAAACACCGTACTAGGTTTTTTACTTCCCCATTCCACTAAACCTTAAATATATTGCTCCTAATTCACATATTATTTCTCACTTAAAAAATCACTTTTAAATCATCAAATTGGATTCCTTGGCCAGTACCGAAAATTCATCCGGCGGAAAAAATCGCTAAAAACCCTAATTTGCTCAAATCT